>OY757937.1:45102110-45114610 GCA_963585895.1 Sepioteuthis lessoniana
CTATGTCTGTACATGTATGCTATTAAAAGAAACATCGAATCGATTAAGTAAGAGAATCTTGATAACTTTCTTCTTTATTTTAATAGCTTGACTGTTGTCTAGGTCAGTGATAATAGGACAACATGTTGTGATCTTAAGATTCATGTTTTTGCAGTGTGCAAGGATAAAATCTTTACAAACGTCTTAATCATCACGGACTGATATCCTGGCAATGACACAAAACTACATTCGGTGGTAAATCTACAGTTCTAGAACTCTGGTAAATCTTGTGTCAGTTTCAATTACTTCCAGGGACACTCTGACTGGCATTACCTGTTTGGGTCACATCTGTGGGTCAAATAGACCTTTGTGAGGTTAGTTTGGTACACTGTCAGCTGTATTGGTCATCCGATGAGAATTGAATTCACTATCGATGTTCGTTCTGATGGCCTAGTTCACGTAGCTATAAAGAAAAAATACAGACTCTAGAAGCATTATAAGAAAATGACTTACGCATCACGACTTGGCAGAGTTCAATAGAAATGTTGGCAAAACACATTCTTCAGTACCTTGTGCCACACTTATTTAAGCGTAAGAAATGTAGACAAACATGGAATGCGACAGCTGATGGCGAGGAGAGTACAGGAGAACGAAGGAATGATGGGAAAAATGACTTGTCGTTATTGATCGCCACTCGACAATCTGGTAGATTTTCTTGAGAATAAATCGTTTTTTTAAAAACCTCTACTGGCTACTTAAGCGGAAGCAACAGGTCTCAACACCGAAAAGAACACCAAACTGCTAAACATACTATAACCAAATTATTTTATAAAAAAGAGAAAGTAAAAAGTCAACAAGAAAGCAGGAAGGAAGAAAGAGCAAAACGACTTATTTTTTTCCAAGTCCGTCTTGGTATTTGATCGTCTTTTGCAAGCAGAAATGATATGTGAGATTTATTTAATGATATTCCACTTCAAATTTCTATTTTATGAAAATTAATCTTAGCTTTCTGACGGCCACTTTTAACATAATTTCAAAAACAAATCACCCAAAGTTCTTCTCAACTGAAGATTTGTTCGGGAGACCGGGGTTCAATCCCAGGCTGAGTCATACGAAAGACTCAAAAGATGGTACTTGATACTTCCTTGCTAAACACTTAGCATTATAAGGTACGTATCAAAGGTAAAGTGTAGCAATCCAGAGAAAGGAGTAACGCCCTCCCCTACACCTCGATGTAGTAGCTATTGAAAAAGGAACCGTCGGGTCGTCCTCAACTACGATTGCCAACTTTACTTATATATATATATATACATATAGTTGAACAAACAAATCATTCTAAAATTTTTTTTTTCATAAAACAGAAAAAGTGCTCAAATACTGGGTTGTAGAGCATGATAAAATCTAGAATAGGTGGATGTTTACTCACTTCTTTATGGCAGTCTCGTTACTATCAGTTTCCTGTACTTAAAAAAATCAATCAAAACAGTCTCAGATGAAACTCTCATTATTATTATTATTATCTCTTTTGAGAGTTTTTTACACTAGCGTTAGCTGATGGTTTTTTTCACTGGAGTCTGGGAGACGCTAAGTCTTCAAGTTTCCAGGACTCTTCTCAGTACTCTGGCCGATCTCAGGTATACTGTACTTTGGATAGTCTACACTCGTCCTCTTAATTTTAAGTCCACCAGTTCAAGTACCAAATCTTTGGTGACTGAACCGAGTGCACTATTATTATTATTATTCGTACTCATTGAGTTTTCAAAAGAGTCTTGATTTTGTGGCTTAAATACTCCAGCCTCTATCACAGAATTATAACTGATTTGTATTTTCATAAAATCCTTCCAAATTGTTTCAAGCTCGCCAATGATTATCTCCGTGTCGTATTCACCATTTTTTCCCGGTTTTCTCCAAAGTTCTATCTATACTTTAGCATGCTATTAAGGAATTTTTTACTTTAACTATCAGTGCCGTGGTTAGATGCGGACTTAGAGAACAGATCCCTCTGAAAGTAGACGATATAATAAATATTATTGGCTATGAATTTCTGAAGAAGGCAATTGGTGTGGACGCAGTTTGCAATGGCTATTTATAAAAGCTAATTTCCGTTTAAAGCTTTTTCTTCGGAGAATTGCAAGGTCGTTTTCTTTTGGTGACAGGTGGTGCTTACATTCCAACTCTGGCATGGCTCCTGTAATGCGAGATTGCCATTTGTTTTTGTTTTTTCTCAAGAAGACTGATTTGATAGAATATATAACTTGAGAACTAGAATTCGATTAGAATGTAAAAAGGGAGCTATTCTTGAATATATCTTATCTTGAGCATTTACAGCATTTACTCTATAAATAAATACACAACGATGTATTTTAAGGAAAAAAATGTTTGTGGCTTCATTGCGATAATGATATCATTTGACTTATAGGTATCGCCTCCCTGTTTTATCTTAAGTTAAAAGCAAAAAGTCAGGAATAAGAGATATGTCTTCTGAATTATACGCAGGGTGGTGACCTCGTGATGTAATGGTTAATTCGATGGACTGCGGAATCGTAGTAAGCGAGTTCGAACTCCAGTCGCGCTATAACGTTCACTCTCGGACAAATAACCTTGGGAAAGGTATGAACCCCCCGTATCCTCCAAGCTATGGGTTAAATAGTACCACTACTGTTCTTCTAGGAGAATAGCTCTGGCGTTAAATAACATACAAAGGTTGATATACCATTAAACAAAAAACCCAAACCCCTCTCTCTCTCCCAGTTTGTTTTGCTGGCAATTATATCTTTTCAAGCAACTTATAAACATAATTCTAATTAGATAATAATATCTTCAAGTAATAATTCTTAATACTCATTATTTATACAGTTATATGGTTTCAAGTAACTTTTCCTAAATAATAATAATTTCTTTTCACACAGTTATATGATATCAAGCATTCCTATATAATATAAATTATTTACACAGTTGTATGGCTTCAAGTATTCCTAACAAATAATAATTTACAGGCAATTATATGGTTTCATGTAATTAGTAATAATAATAATCCTGAGTAAACGATTATAAGATCAGGTAGTCAATCTTTTTACTAATAATTTGGTCAGTTATATGTGTCAAGTATCGAGTATTCATCACTGATAAGAAGACTTTTTTAAACGGATCTATTTAACCCATAGAAGCGACACCAAATGGTTCAACTACTCTGGGTCAGAGTGGACATGGGAGTAATGGCAATAAAGGGATGGTTCCATACTTCCTTGTGTTCTAAAAATGGAGCCTTACCAACAGATGCAGTTTAGTGCGCAGTATAACGTTCTAAAATACTTTATGAATATTTTTCTTGCTTATTAAATAAAGTAAAGTTGGCGACCGAAGGTTCCCTTTTCAATAGTTATTACACCGAGATGTTGGAGAGGACGCTATTCCTTTCCCTGGAGTGCTCAAATTTACTCTTACCTTCTAATGATGAGTGTCAAACAAAGTGACATCAAGTACCATTTTTTTTTGAGTCTTTGGTATGAATCGACCTGGGATTGAACCCCGGTCTCCTGAGACATTGGCGAATATTCTACACATGAGGCCAATGGCCCGGTTCTTGCTTATGACATTCTTTAATAATTAAGAATGATATTGTCCTAATCGAAATAGAAAGTTTCATACGAATGATTTCTCACACTCTTTAGTGTATAAGTTTTTCATTATGTTCTTGTCACGGTATTATTATTTGAATAAAATCTTAACTTTATCAACATCTTTCATGGCATTGTCGGCTAGGTCTGCAGAATACACCAACTGCATCTCTGCTGAGAGGGTAACATTCCCCTTAATGAGTATCCCGTATATGACACTAAACAATCTGATGGAAAGACTCCAATAATGGTGGAGCTTTGGGAAGTGCTGAGTAACTCTTTATGGCCATTGTTCCCAGTTCCTCTCTTGCCCGGAGTGGTAGCACCTGATAGGGTTCTTTGGGTCAAATAGAACTGTTTGACATCTAAACTGTGTTAAAGGGAATTGTTTGAAATAGAACTGTTTTGACATTTAATTGTGTGTAAATAAAAAAACTGTACTTGTTTGAAAAAGAACTGTTTTTGACATTTAAACAGTGTACTTATGCTAAACGGCCTTGTTTGTAATAGAACTGTTTATAAGCATGAAAATAGATTTGGAATTAAATAACCTACAATGGTTGATATGCCATAAAACCAAACCAAACAAACATTTTTCAAAGAAACATTGGAAGCAAAGAATAAGCTTTCAGTGAGACTCGAGGTGTCCTGGGTATAACACTAAACTGCATCTGATGGTGAGGCTACAGTTCTGAGAAGTATGGAGTAGTCTTTCATTGCCATTACTTTCACGTTTACTTTTTTACCAAAATGGTAGTACGAGTTAGGGTCCTATCTAATGGGCCAAATAGATCTATTTACAAAAAATTCGGATTAAATAGAACCTTGTGAAAAAAATCTCTTAATCAAAGACATAAAAATGTAAATATGAATGCAATTGCCTAATCTCTACTATTTACCCATAGCTGGAGGGAGAATGATTGGATTCATATCTTTCCCAATGGTATTAGTGCAATGTGAAATGCAATCAACATCGTCCAGGATGTGAACTCGTGCCACCGTGTCCATTTCCTTCGACGATAACCATTATACCACGGGACCTCTATATGTATGTATGTATGTCCAGTATGCGCTTGTTGTGTAATGGTTATCTTCATAGAAAATAGACACAGCAACACTGATTCAAATCCAGGCCCAAGCTGTTTGCATTTTACATAACGTTAATACTTCAACTATTCTACCTTCAACTATGAGTAAATAGTAAGGCTGACTATAGTCTTTAACTTTGAAATTCACCAGCATAAAATAGCCTTAAACGAGTTTGCCATCATTAAAATCAATCATTCGGAGTTGGTTGGTTTTTTACATTAGCTTCTTTACCATGTAAGCCATAAAAGTGGTAGTACTGCAAGTCCAAGTAACGCCTGTGGAACCGTATAATGCTTGTCTCTCATTTTCTTTGGTACTTTTATTTTTAGAATAAATTATTCTCAATGTTTTGATGAAGTATTATATTGACATTACATGGTGTTTTTCTTTTATTTGTTTTTTTTAAACATTAGATCATTGTATTTGCGTTTAATTAGGAAAATGTTACAACCATTAGTTAATATAAGTTCAGTGTCAACCCCGGGTATCCCCTTTGAGGGATTCTAACTCCTCCTCCGATAATCCAATCCACGACAAAACAAAGATAGACAGATATATTTTAGCAGACGTATAAAAGCTGAATGAGATACATATAAAGATTATTGCGTTTACCTGTGTGTGTGTGTGTGTGTGTGTGTGATGAAGTTTACATTCAATAACTATTGCTACTAATTTCTGGGTGATAAAGTATTTAAGGGAAAGTTTGTTGTTTCTTGACTCTTTCACTTATTGTCTTCTCTGTCAAGCAATATAGCATATCTGACGATTGGACAAGGTACAGGGAAAAGTAAACTCAAGCCTTCTTCAGTGTGTATATGCGTACATGTTTGTGTCGGTAATAGATATATAAAGACATAAAGTCTGCAGAAAGAATACGGATAACAATTCAAAAAAAATTTTTTACTCTTATCATGTCAGACGAGAATGAGTCATTTTGATTGTCGGAACAGCCTGCTTGCTTAAGAGCAATTGAGTTTAGTGCTTGTTCTTAAGCCAACACGGGCCGGGTAGCCATTTTGTTTGCACGACTGAGACGGTAAAAAAATACGCAAACAAAGCATCTGTTCTACTGTGCCATCTGGCGGCGAAACCGGAATATGAACAAGAGAATTTTATTTTGCTTTGATGTAAGAAAGAGAAATGACAACTGTTAAAGATCTGAATTGTATGTAAAATTCGTATTTCCATTTAAAAAAAAATTTTTTGTGGGGGTCTCTCTTTTCTAACCACGCGAAATTTTTCTTTGAATTCTCGATAAAAAGAAAATACAGACGAAAATCTATACACACTGTATATTTTTTCAGGACGAAATATATATATATATATATATATATATATATATATATGTGTGTGTGTGTGTGTGTGTGTGTGTGGTTTCCTTCGTCTTCTGTACATTATGTAATCAATGACATTTGACATGGAAGGTTTAGGGTTAGGGTTTGCAAGTTACACTTAGAATACTGATTCCCATAAAACAATTCCCATAGGGTAGTGGTTAACCTGCTACTCTGCGACATGGAAGTAAACCAGTTCGAATCCCAGTCACGTTATTATAGTCACTTTCGAAGGAAAAGTATGAACCGTTTATCCCCCACTTCCAGCTTTTGGTTAAATAGTACTTGTAATGTCCTTCTCTTAGGTTGTCTATGACATTAAATAACCTAAGTCGGTTGATATGCCATTTAACAAAGAAAGCAAACCAAACCATATGCGTGAAAGTGCGAGCATGTCTATTAGAGAATTTATGCGAATAGGCGTAGCGGATATGTATGTATGTATGTATGTATGTACTAACCACTCCGAAAGGGCAGCATGTGGCAAAAGGTCAATTTTTAAGTGGATTTCAACAAGTTTGAATTCAGATATTTCCTTCTCCTGGACTGGTTGTCAAACCAAGACTAAAGAACCCAGCCTGCCCCTACTATCTACCCATAGCTGGAGGGAGAATGATTGGATTCATATCTTTCCCAAGAGTGTTAGTGCAATGTGAAATGCAATCAGCATCATCCAGGAAGTGAACACGGGTCACCGTGTCCATTTCCTTCGACGATAACCATTATACCACGGGACCTCTATGTATATGTATGTATGTATGTATGTCCAGGATGCGCTTGTTGTGTAATGGTTTTCTTCATAGAAAATAGACACAGCAACACTGATTCAAATCCAGGCCCAAGCTGTTTGCATTTTACATAACGTTAATACTTCAACTATTCTACCTTCAGCTATGAGTAAATAGTAAGGCTGACTATGGTCATTAACTTTGATATAGCAACCGTTCAAAGAAAAGAAAATCATTGAATTCAAACCTATTAAAATTGTAAGTTCGAACACCTGTCGGACTCTTAGGTTCACTTCCGGGTGAGATGTGAACACCCTATCTCCAACTTTGGGTTGAATATGTTATATACCCTACTTATGAACATTAATGGGTATATCCCATACCTCATAGATACGTTGGACATTATTGTGAAGGAGTTATTTTCACTGACTATTCAGCGGACAGTCTGGCATCCGTGCCGGATGGCCAATGCTCCATAGCAGACTTGAGGCCGAAAGGCCTCCGACTTCGGCTGGGCCACTTTCGGATGGGCGAGCTGCATCATAGACACCTTTGTCACCCTTGTATAGCACTGGACCCTGCTGTACAGTTTAAGCTATAATCAGGCATACGATCCTGGACCCAGACTCGAGTCCATGTCGAGCTAGGCTCATCAGGCCCACATTGCACTGGGTGGGTTGATGACCAGCAAAGTCTAGCAGAGCTCGAGCATCAGCTCGTTCTCGACATCCCTTCCACTAAATCTCCACTTTAATTGACCTTCGGGTCATTGACCTTGTGTCATGTCCTTACTGGTGGGAGGCAGAGACAAATATCGGGTATTTTTGTTGACTAAGTAGTTACCACTAGCAGTGGGTACCTTCTTCATGCTGTTGGCGAGTATTGTATTTTGTTAATGTTATAAAGATCTCCATTTTGTTTACAACCTCCGTTTTGGTTATTTCTCATTCGGTAAACTTTTTGTTTGGTTACAACAAAGTAGTTCTACTACTATTCTTCTACAAGGATATCTTTGGCATTAGATATCCCATGAAGGTTGATGAGCAATTTAACAATAGTCCAGTAGACTGGGGCTCAAGAATACACCGACTACTTCTGTAATGTAAGTAAGTATGATAATTTTATAAGGTAGTTATTTCATTTGTATTGGGAATATTTTCATTAGGCAGGAAAACTTTGAATGTTAGTGAAGATCGCAGTCAAAGGTAAAGACATTAAGTGCTTCCATTTTTAAAGTTCAGGACTTGCGTACGTACACATGTCATGCACACGTCAGGCTTGTCATAATACGGTTTTGCTTTGAACTCGGGGTTGGAGACAAGACGTTTAAAGTAGGCGCATTTTGAATTCACTGTCAGCTCATTTATCACTCAGGTTTATGGAAAATTTTAATGACGTGTTATTATCATGATTTACTGATGAAATAATAAAGACATATTATACAAGAAAAGATAACTTTTAAGTCATTCTGAAATCGAGTGTGAACAGTTTGGTCAGTTGAGAGCTGAGATGCAAACGGTGGAATTCAGCATCCTCCGGGTGAAGGAGCGAAAGAATTGGGGGTCAAGTGTTTCTTTCGGCTGCGGCACATGTATCTGATAGTAACAACATCATACCTATAACTCACTACCGTGTTTCGATGACTGCTATGAAAATGTATACAGTCGGCAGTAAACTCTTTTCGAATTTTGAAACAGCGAGTCTGCCTTATACTTGAAGCGTATGAAGATGGTGCCAGATTGGTGAGGCAACGTCACACTTGTCTATTTGGTTCCTCAAGTGTTACACACTTCACATCCGGTGCCATCGTGTTACACACTTCTATTTGGTCTCATAACGTTCTGAATGGGTGCCGTAACGTTACACATCTCTGCACCCAATCAGACTCGTTCTGTCATCCTGGATATGACTCAAAACAATCTGATGGTGAGGCTCCATTAATAGTGGAGCTTTGGGGAATGCAGAGTACTCCTTCATTGCCATCACTCCCGGGTTTAATCTGGCCCGGATTCGTAGCACCTGATAGGGTCTTATCTGTGGGTCAAATAGAACAGTTTGATATTTAAACTGTGTGCAAATAAATGACTAATGTTATATAAAATTATTTGAAATAGAACTGTTTGATCATTGAACTGTGTGTAAACAAATGACTGATTTTAGTGATACTTGGAACTATTTACCTTTGTTGACTCATGCTAAATTTAATTATTATAAATCTAACTGTGTGAATCTACAAAATGTGTTTACAAATCATATTTAATATATGTCTAAAAACAGGATTTAGCATTAAATAACCAACAATGGTTGATATGGTACCAAACCAAACCAAACTAAACCAAACCATTTAAAAAAACAAAACAAAATGTGAACGGATGACACATATGTTCTTCACATATAGATAAATAGCAGGGCAGACTGAGTTCTTTAGTTTTTGTTCAGGTAACCAGTCTAGGAAATGGTAAATTCTGAATTCAAACCAGTTTTATCTAAAAATTGATATTGTAACAAATCTTGCCCGTGGCAAAGGGGTTGGGTAAATACACACTCTTTTATTAAAAGGAAAAAAGATGTTTTTGTTTTCAAACTGTAGATGAACGGAAACGGATGTAGGAGTGACAAGGCATTTAGAAATTTCAAGTTTTTTCGTGCAAAGGGTCGTTTTCTATAAGTAGACGACATAAAGATGAAAACGCCGAGAAACAACGACCCCGCAGTCTCCGCTTTTATGCCGGAACGTAAATTTGGGTGTGTTTATAGCCGACACTTAATGTGAGAAATCCGATGATTTAAATGGTATATATAAATAATTTTTTTAAAATAAAAAATAAACAAGTAGTTTACCATTTATTGATTTTTTTGTAAATATTTATTTCATAGATATCTATTTTTAGTGATATATATACACACACACACACACACACGCACACATATATATATATATATATATATATAAGCAGGATTTGGCATTTAATAACCCACAAAGGTTGACATGTCATAAAGCTGCAACTAGCCGACTATTTTAGTAAAAATTGCATTCTATTATAAGGATGCGGAAATCTCGCAGTGAATAAATAAGGTTTGAAGGCATTTACCGCGATAAAAAAAAATTTGCCCAAGAAAAATCAGGAGAAAATCCTTCGAGCTAATTTCTTCAATATCATCGTTTCGTGATATTATTCGCAAGCAAAACGTGAGTTACCAGGGGAAAAAATAGAAATACGGAGAAATCCATCTAGGAATATCTCTGTGAGAGCACATCCAAAGTGAGATAATTCGAGAGAGGAGTGGACTGGTTGGTTGGTTGGTTGGTTGGGTTTCATGGCATATCAACCTTTGGAGGTTAGTTAATGCCAAATCCATTTTTATTCAAATAATCAGTTCTATTTCAAACAATTCAGTTTAGCATGAGTACAGAGTTTAATTGTCGAAAACATTTCTATTTCAAGCTATTCAGTTTTTTCAAACAGTTCTAATTCAACGACTTCAGTTAAGTATAAATATAAATTTTGTTTATATACACAGTTAAATGTTAAAACAGTTCTACTTCAAACAATTCAGTTTAGCGTAAGTACAGCTTTACCGTAAAAAACATTTCCACTTCAAACACTTTAGTTTAGCATGAGTACGCCGTTTAAATCTAAGTACACATTTTAATTGTCAAAGACATTTCTATTTCAAGCAATTCAGTTTAGTAAAACAGTTCTAATTCAAACAATTCAGTTTAGCATGAATATGCAGTTTAGTTTAATTTAACCCATAAATAGGGCCCAATCAAGTGCTACCATTCCGGGCCAGAGTGGACCTGGGAGCAATGGCAATGAAGGGGGGCTCCGCATTCCCCGAAAGACCCTGCATCACTGGAGCCTCATCATCGGATTGTTTAGTATCATATCCAGGAAACTCGTTGGCAAGAGGTCTTACACCTTTGCAGTGGGGCAGTTGGTGTATTTTACAGACCCAGCCGACTGAGCAAAGAGAGGAGTGGAGTGAAGGGCGTGATCGCAGAGTACCAAAAGGAGAAGTTTTGCTTAGCTAGACAAGTCACAAAGTTAACAGATAACAGGTGGAACCATGGTGTTTTCGACGGGTGTTGAGAGACCACAAATGACTACAAGGAATATATCCACGTTGATGGCAGAAATAAAATTGCCGAGTGATTCGGTCCAATATGGAGAATAACAACGAGGCCATGAACGGAATGAAAGAGCATAGAGGCTAGCAATGGGAAAATATAAGAAAATCTCATCAATAAAAGACAAAATAAAAATAATAAGGAGAAAAGACGTTATAAAACTGAGCTCATTTTTCTTCAAAACGAGACTATTTGGGTCAAAGTGACCTTCTGCTGCACGTAGGTCAAAGTGATCTTCTCCAGCACCTGATATATATATATATATATATATATATATATATATATATATATATATATATATTAACAGGAAACGTTTTGCTTATTTAATGTTCAAGATGGTCGTCGACAAAAATATTTTGTGGTTCATATATATTCTCCTTTGTTTAATGGCATATTAACTTTCTTGGATTATTTTATGTCTATTCCATCATAGTGGAAGAACAGTTGTGGTAAAGTCTACTGGAGCTGAAAATAGGACAATTGTATCACTGCAGAGAGTTAACCCCCATCCAAAGAGAGTCCTGGATGTGACAGTAAACAATCTGGTGAGGCTCCAATCCATGAGCTTTTGGAAAAGTTGAGTACCCCTACTTTGCTATTACTCCCAAGTTCACTATGACCCGTAGTAATCGCACCAGTTAGGGTCCGCCTGAGAGTTACATAGAAATATCTAATCATTTACTCAACTTGAAGTTATTTAACTGCGTGCAAAGAAACGATTAGTATTAAATTGAATGATTGATATTACGTAGTAGTGCCAGAAACCATTTAAATGAAAGAAAAATGTTGAATTGAATAATTAGTGTTTAAAAGCAATTCTTGAAATCATTTAATTATGTACAAATAGAACTATTAGTGCTACATAGTAAGACGTGAAACCATTTAACTGAATGCAAACAAATGATTAATATTAAAAAGAATTATTAATGTTGGAAAACGATTTTTAAAACCATTTAACAATGTGTAAACAAAACAGCGCAGGGACGTTTAAAAAACTTTACCTAAAAACTATTCGTTGACAAATTATATATATATATATAGTAAGTAAAGTTAGCGACCATAGTCGAGGGTGACCCGAAGGCTCCCTTTTCGATAGCTACTACACCAAGGTGTAGGGGAGGGCGCTACTCCATTCCCAGGATTGCTCCACTTTACCCTTGAACCGTACCTTATAATGCTGAGTGTTAAGCAAGGTGGTATCAAGTTCCATTTTTTATGACTCGACCTGGGATTGAACCCAGGTCTCCCGGGCCATTGGCGAACACCCTAACCGCTGGGCCAATGTCCCGGTTATATATATAAAAAGAGGATATGATGTCAAATAACCCCCAAAGGTTGATATATCAAAAAGCACAACCAAACAAAGCTATAAACTATTCGCATACAAATTATATATATATATATAT
The DNA here is from genome assembly GCA_963585895.1 of Sepioteuthis lessoniana. NCBI lineage: Eukaryota > Metazoa > Mollusca > Cephalopoda > Myopsida > Loliginidae > Sepioteuthis > Sepioteuthis lessoniana. Next base: position 45,114,396 of record OY757937.1, read on the forward strand.
ATATATATTTTTTTTTTCTTTAAAGAAAAAAAGATTTTTTTTTTATCCATTAGATCTGAAGAAGTCCTGTTATATTTTTCTTCGTGTTTTTGGTTCACACCAGAAACGCAAAACAGGATGGAAATAAATTTATAATCCTAAAATAACCGGTCTTTGGTTTTTTTCTTTAAAGAAAGTATTGCTCTGTAAAATTAATTACATTGAGCTCTATACCA
>OY757937.1:45119610-45157110 GCA_963585895.1 Sepioteuthis lessoniana
CTAGGAGAAAGAAAAACTCTGAATTCAAACCTGTTAAACTCCGCTTAAAAATTGACCTTGTGTCATATCCTGCCCGAGCGGAGGGGTTAGGTAAATATCATTAAGTTACAGTGCGAGTTACGTACTATTTAAAGAATTTTAGTTTTAATCAATCATAATTTATTAGCAATAAATGAATAATAGGAATTATGCATTGGGAAATTAGATTGATACAGATGTCCGCAAACGAATACCAAACAATAAATTGCAAATAAGAATAGAAATTGCATTATTCTCCGTATCATTTTATTTAACACTATTAGATATTATAATCCACTTACTCTTAGAAATGCATTAAACTAAATATATGATAATCAAAAGGTAAAAGTAATATATAAAAAGAGCACACTTTCGAATTTAGATATTTGATCCTATCGGGCTTCCATACATCGTTTGATAACCACGCAACTTTTCCGACCAATTTAAATAAGTCAAACTGATGTTAGAAACGGTGACAAATATGGCACAAAGTGGGTAAGGGGAGGATGAATAAGCAGAATATGCCCTGGGGGGAAATCAAAAAATCCAAAGCATTCCATCTGTGTGTACTGTTACAATTGATAGTTTCTTCAAGGTATGCTAATTCCCCCAAGGGGACAAAACTTGACTGACTTGAAAAATAGCTTTCGAAAATCCTGGCTTTGGCTGGGTTCAAACTCTGACCAAAAGCACTGGTACTCCTCAACCCCCAAATAAAATCTATTAATTCAACCGAGCAAAACCAATTATGAGTATCTAAAAGAAAGTGAAAAGAAGGATAAGTACCTGGACCTTGCTAGAGAATTGAAAAAAAACTATGTAACATAAAAGTGACAATTATACGTGATTGGTACTTTTGGTATAGTCACCAAAAGATTATTAAAGGGACTGAAGGACTTAGAAAGAGGGCGAGTGGAGATCATCAAAAGAATTATATCATAGAGATCGCCCAGAATGTTGAGAAGAGTCCAGGAGACTTGACGAGACTTGCTGTCACTCAAACTCCAGTGAAAGACCATCAGATAACACTGATGTGAAAAACTCTCACGGAGTAAATAATAATAATAATAATAAATTTTTGAACACTGTTATATGGTTTCAAGAATTGCTAACACTAATAATTCCAAATGGTTTCAAGTAAGGGTTACTGTTATAATTCTAAATGGTTTCAAGAAAGACTATCGAATACGAAGTTTCAAGTATTCTTATCTAATTGAAAGGACCAATTTAATATTAATCATTTGTTTGCATACAGTTAAATGGTCTCAAGTATATTAAATCATTAAACAGTTCTATTTGATTCATAAATGAGACCCTGACAGGTATTTGCTCTCCGTGTCAGAGTGGACCAGGGAGTAACAGACTACTCCCCATTCCCCAGAACTGGAGTCTCACCACCGGATATACTTTAGTGTTATACTCAGGACACCCCTTTTGCGAGGGTATTACCCCTCTGAAGGGAGTATAGTGAATGTATTCTAAATCCCGTCGGCAGGGCCCAAAAGGGTTTTAAACTAAGAAAAACACTGTTTACTTTCGTATTCTTTCTGTGTACACACGGTTTCTGTTTCTTCAATTCATATGAATAGTTTTGGTTTCTTTGCATTTTAATGACATATTAACCTTCGTGCGTTATTTAAAGCCAAAGTCATCCTTGTATAAAGACACCAGTGGTACTATTTAACACATAGCCGGAGAGCATATATGTACGATTTTCACACGACAATGAACGTATGTTCACGAGTAAGCATCAACTCTCTCTCTCTCTATATATATATATTTTTTTTTTTCATTACTCATGAACATACGGTTGCATGTCATGAGAAAAACATTGATATAAACGTGTTTGTCCAACAAGTTATGAGAACAGTCGACTGGGGCTGTAGAATACGCCGACTGCATTTCTACAGAGGGATATTGGTGAAGCACCAGTCCTGTGGTGACTGTTGAGCACTCCTTCATTCAAATTACTCCCAGGCCCTCTCTCACTCGAGGTAGTTTTACCAATTAGGTATGTGGTCAACTAAAACTATATAATAACTTACTATACTTTAAACCATTTACCTTTGTGCTAAGAAAGGAACTCCGACTCGATTTACCGGCAAAGTACCGCTTAGAAATCACACACACACACACACACACACACACACACACACACACACACACACACACACACACACACACACATATGTATGTATATATTAAATAATAGCCCTTATGGTAAGAAAAAAACCCGGCAAGGGATTTGAAGATGAAAATATACAACGAATCACTGTCAAGGGGAAAAATATATATATAGGAAAAAAATATATAGTGGGAAAAAAAATGAAAGGCCAACCTTGTCATACCAATTGAAAAAATCAAAAGACACGCAATTGGTTGGTCAAAAGAAAAAAATCACCGTTAGGGCTGCTAAGCTACAATGCAAAAAGTGCTCAATACTAAGTCGAGCAAAATAGTAACGATAATTTCTTAGTGAGTCAGGAACTAACCTACTCTAGTTTCACCTAAGCAGCTCATCAGGGTACCTAATCCCGATATATATATAAGTCGTAAAACCTATAGAGTCAGACCAATCTACTCAGGTGTCAACTATTGGATCACCAGGAATTCTATATCAGGTTTTTTCATTAGATAACCCACAAGAGTTGATATGGTATAAAATCAAACCAACCATTTATGAGTTTCAGAAAGTATATGGAGTTAGTATAAATGGAATAGCAAGATTAATCTAACAAATATTAATACATTGCAAAGTAAATTTGTGTTTATTATACGTAATTTAGTACAGCCGAAGACTCATTGACGCAAAATGGGGAGTTCCCATAATGTTGTGTCTAACGTGCTAGACTGCGATCTCGAAGTAAGCGATTTCGATCTCTAATTGCGTTATTTCGTTCACTTTCCGGCTGATAACCTTGAAAGGGAATGAACTCCTTTATCTCCCCACCCTTCCAGCTATGGGTTAAATAGTTTTACTACTGTTCTTCTCAAGGATTGCTTCGACATTAAATAACCCACGAAGGTTAATATGCCAAAAAACGAAAGAAACAAAACCAAAGCGATGCAAGCCATTAAGTGAGAATTGGATTCCGGACGATATCTGTGTAAATGGACTTTGTAAATAAATGTGAATCATGTGTTACGTGTGTGAGTTAAAGGCTTCAGTTTCAGTCTCATGTTGTTGCTTCCAGTAAGTTTGTGATTAAAATAATTGATCTCCATTCATTGTACAGTGATGAGAGAGCGCCACCAAACAAATGCGAATCAAAATATCAGCGCAAGTAGAAACAAGGTTGACCTCAAAGCAATGACATCAACTCCATAATATAGAATTTGCTTCCTACTTAAAGGCTTTATAAACATTATGTAATAAAATGAGAATAGACATAATGGACACATAGGGTCGAACATATTTAGGAATGGAAATTGACTGACTAAAATGACATTAAAAATAGCATTAACGTTCTTATTCGAAATGACTCATTCAAATTCGGAATGATTCATTAATAATTAGAATAACATTCAACACAGGTTTGACACATTCAAAACTAGTTTGATATATTAAAATTTGAATGTCACATATAATATTTGAATAATATTTAGTATTAGAATGATATATTCAAATTTGGAATGATACATACCAATTGAGAAAGGGTACATAAATCCAAAACGATTTAGGAACATTCAAAACTAGTGTGACATGATTAAAACTTGAATGTCACCTGGAATATTTGAAAAATATTCAGCATTAGAATGACGTATTCAAATTTGAAATGACATATACAAATTCAAGTATTGGAATGATGTATTCAAACTCGTAATGACACAATTGTAATGACACACACAAAATTGGTATCATACTAAGAATAGAAAATACTGTCTTTGAAGTTATTTATCTTTTAATTGTTTTCAACCAATTTCAACCTTTGGTTATTTATAGGAAAAAAGTTTCGGTGAAGGAAATTTTTATTAAGTTTTAAAAAGTGTTGATATGTTTACAAAAGAATCTACGAAAAATAAACTTGTAATGTAACATATTCATTCGGCGTATGAAGATAATTTTTTGTATCCAAGTGTCTTCAACTAACAATTCTATAATCACATCTAACAGTGAACTTTACTTTTGGAAGATATTTATTGAGCATTGGCGGAACGTGTTTCTAATTAGCTGTGACTGTTTTAGTCTGATATTTAACTAAGGCATTGGTTTATTCAGATATTTAGGTGTCAACCCATATTTATCCATTCTATTTCAACACACACACACACACACACACACACACACACACACACACACACACACACACACACACATATATATATATAACCGAAACCAAGTCAAGTAAAAGAATAATGATTAACATAATGATTGCGCTCAGTAGGGTAGATATCAATATTCTGTATTAGTGAAGTATCTTTGCTGGCCATTTTTTCTCTCACTAAATGCAATTCTAAGCTAAGATTAGTAATTGTCGATATCTTTATGCTTAAAGAAATTATTTGTGTCCAATGATTCTGCGAAAGGATGACAGAATTCTCGCCTTTTTAGAATATTTACTGAAATTCTGTCAAAAGTATCCACTTTATGAAACAAAGCAAGTACTGACCAGTAATCATTCTTTATCTTCCCCAATGACCCCATTAAGCCTACTTGAATCTTATTTAGAAGTTTGTGCAGAATTTTATGAGCAGATTTTTAATGCATTGTATCGTAAATCAACTGACCCAGTGGACAAATCATTAAACGAAGAAAGATATCATGACAAATATGAAATACAGTTAGGTTTTATTATTTACAGAAGAATTTGGGTCAATGTTATTTCTTGTTGTTGTTGTTTTATTGGAGTCTGTCGCACTTTATCTATCTATCTATCAATCTATCTATCTAGGCGGGGAGAGTCACGTGGCGTTGTAGCTAAGGTGCTGGAGCATGATACCGTCGTGAGTTCGAACTCCTGTTGCTCTATAACATTCACTTTCGGGCTAATGCCCTTGGGAAAGGTATGAGTCCCTTTATCCTCCCAGATTTAGATTAAATTTTCTTCTAAAAATGATGGCTTTGGTACTAAATAACCCAAGAAGGTTGATATGCCATTAAACGAAAAAACGAAAGCAAAACGACCTATCTATCTATCATAGTCTATTGATATCTATTTATCTGTGTTCCTATCTTATTCTCTCTCCCTCCTCTCTCTTATCTCTCTCTATAGACACACACCGACTGATAGATAGATAGATAGATACGTCAGGCATGTTGAATACTAGTTCACGTAAGGTTTGACAACCTAAAACTCTGAGTCATGATTATTATTATTATTTGCCTCCTTGGGAGGCTAATGGTCTTTTACTGGAGTTTGAGTGACAGCAAGTCTCCTCAAGTTCCCAGGACTCTTCGCAGTATTCTGGCCGATCTCAGTAATGTAGTAGTTTGGATGGTCTCCACTCGTCCTGTTATTTCTAAGTCCTCCAGTCCCTTTGGTGACTGTACTAAGAGCACCAATTACAATTGGTAAAACCGTCACTTTCATGTTCCATAGTTTCTTTATTTCCCTAGTAAGGTCGAGTTACTTATTCTTCTTTTCACTTTTTTTCCAATTTTACTCTGTGGTCCACCGAAACGGCAAATTCGACAATTCTGCAAGTTCTCTGGTAGTCTGGCTGAGATTAGGTGATCCGTTTGTATCTCATAATTCCAGAGAATTTGAGTATCTCATTTTCCAGGACAAATTCTAGGTTGTGTATATACCATTTGTTCGTATGGTCAGATTTCAAACTCTTGCACAGTTCCCAGTGGATCACCTTTCCCATCCAGTCGTATCTAGTCTTACACTCTTTTTGCGAGTGATTATGTGATAGATCGTTTCATCTCTATCATCATCACATAACCTACGTCTGCTGTTTTGTTGCGTCTTATCTATTCTGGTTTTGATATGATTAGTCTTTATGGCGTTGTTTTATGCTGCTATTAGAAGAGATTATTATTATTATTATTATTATTATTATTATTATATTTGAAAGATATTGTGATATTGCGGTGTATTTTAATGTAAATATCGAGCACTGTTAAGATTTTTCGCTTTAAAAACGATTTTATCATTAAATTTGATCACATAGACATACAATTTTGTATAGAAAGTATATTTACAAACCCAAATTGATTTTTTTTGTTACACTGCTAAAAAAATAATAGTTTTATCATAGCTAACAGCTTATAATATAAGCTTTCTTTTGTATATTGTTTGGTTAGAAATAATAAAGTCCTTGTATTTTTGACTTCGAAGAAAATAGACTTTTTAACTAAATATACAGTTGGGGTGTACATATACACGTATATATACATGATACAATCTATGAAGGTAGCAGAAAAAAACAAAAAAACAACAAAAAACAACATAATCCAAATAGGTGAATATATTAACCTATTTAGATTATGTTTTTTCTGCTACCTTCATACTGTCGGATTTCAATCCATATCTACTTTCATATATATATATTTACCAACCCCTCCGCTCAGGCAGGATATGACACAAGGTCAATTTTTAAGCGGAGTTTAACAGGTTTGAATTCAGAGTTTTCCTTCTCCTAGACTAGTTGCCTCACTAAGGTTGAAGAACCTAGTCTGTCCTACTATTTACCCATAGCTGGAGGGAGAATAATTGGATTCATACCTTTCCCAAGGGTATTAGTGCTTTGTGAAATGCAAATCAGTCTCGTTCAGGTTTGAACTCATGTCATCCTGTCCATTTCCTACGACAATAACCATTACACTATATATATATATATATATATATATATATATATATATATATATATATATATATATATATATATACACATATACGATACTCCATTAATGATCGTATAGTCCACTGTACGTGAAACTTAGAGTACTTGACATTGTGATCATTTTAGCATTTTAGGTTCTAAATCTGCTCTGCTTTATACGAGCATCGGACACTTTAAAATGATTCATTCCGTTCAATTATTTGACCAAATCACTATTATTTTACTCCTTTCGAGTTTATTACACCAGCGTTCGGTGGTGAGCTTTCTCTGAAGTCTGGGTGACTGTAAGTCTCCCGGACTCTCCTCGGTATTCTGGCTGATCTCAACAATGCTGTAGTCTGAATGATATTGATTCTTACTTCGATTTCCAATTTTTCTTATATTATTATTATTATCATTATTATTATTATTATTATTATTATTTATGATAATAATAATGCATCACATGATATATATGTGTGTGGTAGTGGTGGTGGTGGTGGTGGTGATGTTTTGTGAGTATGTATCACATTAAAAATTAAAACAGTAAAACATCAATTTCACCATTTGCTTTCAGAGGCAAACTACTTTGATCAAAGTACTTAATGACTTGATTTTTATAGAGAAGCACACCCTCCTAACGTAAGTTCCCAGGAATTTGTACATAATAATCGACCTCTTGTCGTAAAATCAAGTGATCAATTATTTCTTTTTCTTTGTCTCGTGTCATCTCAGCACACCTTCATCGTGTCAGGATGGTACACACATACACACACATACACACACATATAAATGTGTGTGTGTGTGTGTGTGTTTATTCAACCCCACTTCTACGAGCAGGATGCAAGGGAGGGTCATTTTTTTTAGCGCAATTTAACAAGTTTGAATATAGAGTTTTCTTTCTTCCAGACTGGTTACCAAACCAAAGTTTAAAAGCCCAGTCTGTCTAACTATTTACCCATAGCTGGAGTGAGAATTAAATTAATGTGAAATGCAAACGGCCTTGTTCAGGTTTTGAAATCGGCTCACCGTGTCCATTTTCTACGACGATAAAAAAACTGTGAAGTGATAATTATAAGGATTCATTTGTTTTTGGCTATGTTTTTTTTTTTAATTAAATTTTTTTTTATCAGGTTTGTAGACATCTAAAAATGTCCAGAGAGATAAGGAGAACTAACTCTATAATTAACTTTAATGTTAATCTCTCTTCATTTCCACAACTCGGGAGACAATTCTAAGAATACGTTGACTGCATTCTATGCCGGGGGTGTAAAGCTTCTCCGCTCATAAAAAGTGGTATTGTGGGTATGATTTTAAACTGTATCGGATATTGACGATCTAATTCAGAAGATCTGGAGAGGGTACTATTTACCAACCCCTCCGCTCGGGCAGGATATGACACAAGGTCAATTTTTAAGCGGAGTTTAACAGGTTTGAATTCAGAGTTTTCCTTCTCCTAGACTAGTTGCCTCACCAAGGCTGAAGAACCTAGTCCGTCCTACTATTTTACCCATAGCTGGAGGGAGAATAAGGGGGTTCATACCTTTCCCAAGAGTATTTGCCCGAAAGTGAACGTAATAGCGCGACTGGAGTACGAACTCGCGTACTACGATTCCGCAGTTCATCGCTTTAACCATTACACCAGGAGGACACCCAGAAGATCTGGGTAGGGTAGAGTTTACTTCTTTTATTATTCTCCCCAGGTCCTCTCTGACCCGGAGTGACAGTACCTGTTTGGTTCCCATCTACAGGTCAAATAGATCTTGCAAATTATCTGTATTACACAAGAATACTTGAAATATAACCGTACGCATAAAAACTCTTTAGAAAATAAACACACACACACACACACGCGCGCACACACACGCACACACAAATTTAAACTTAAATGTACAATGTACGTAATTCCTAAACTTGTTTGAGAGGAGGCATTATATATATATAGTGGTGTCATAGTGGTGAAGTGGCTAACGTGCTGGACTGGGATATCATAGTAAGCGAGTTCGAACTCAAGTTACACGATTACTTTCACTTTTGGACAAATACACTTTAGAGAGTTATGAGCCCCCTAAACTCCTTTGTCCTCAAATCTATGGGTTAAATAGTATCTTAACAGTTCTAAACCGAGAAACCAAATCAAACTATATATATATATATATATACATATTTGTGTGTATGTGTGTGTGTGTGTGTGGAACACGCCCGGAAGTCAGACATATATGTGTGCGAGATTTAGTGAAAATCGGTCGGGCGGTTTTCACGTCTATAAAAACAAACATACACACACACAGACAGTTCACCTTTATAGTATAGATATACATTAATACTCACAGTGTCATGGTCGGACGTCATAAAGAAAGAACTGCCGGCTACTCTTACGTAGCTCCTCAACTAGTGTTTCCTTCAATCCGTTAGTCGCCTCAAATGCAACTCAGAAATACTACTGTCGTGCTAACACGGACAAAAAAAAAAAAAAATAGCGAAGAAAAAGTACGTAACACCTCTCCTTCCCTGCTACCCACATGAAAAGCCAACAGATATCCCGCTTGCAGTTCAGCTGTGTCTCAACCAGGTGAGACTCACACACTAACACCTGGATGGGATTACAGACGTGACTAACAAACAGCAAACGGCCAGAAAGACGATTGCTGCACCGGCTGTGTGTGAAAAAACCCAATAACAACAAAAAACAAAAGAATAAGTAAAGAATAAAAAGAAAGGAAAAAAAAAAAAAACTGAACCAGAGTGCCAGACGTATTAAGAGGTGTAATGGTAATTGCGGTCCGGGATGGTTGAATGAGGAAGATTCGCAGTGGTAGTGTCACTGGTTGCATAGTTGTCTTTGCCAGATTTATAGGAAGAAGGAAGCACTCTTTCGATTCATTTGATAAGAAAAATACAATGATCATGTCATTGAATCATTTAATTAGTGTCCAGAAAGACAGAAATCAATTGTCGTACACATTTGAGGTGTAAAACTTTGAACAGCAGACATAAAAAGAGGAGACACTATCTATCTATCTATCTATCTATCTATCTCAGGAAATCCACATTGGTTGGGTTTCATAAAAGTAAATTTGGTGACCTTAGTCGATAGTTACCCGAACGCTCCCTTTTCAATAGCTACTACACCGAAGTGTAGGAGAGGGCGCCACCATTCCCTGGATTGCTCCACTTTACCCTTGATCCTTACCTTATAATGCTGAGTGTTAAGCAAGGCGGCATCAAGTAGCATTTTTTGAGTCTTTGGTATGACTCGACCTGGGATTGAACCTCGGTCTTCCGGACCATTGACGAATACTCTACTCATTAGACCAATGGCCCGGTATTTGGGTTTCATACATATGTATCTAATATATGTAATTTGCAAATCAATTGTTTTTGGGAAACATTTTAAATAAACCAGAGCTCATTTGTTTGCACACAGTTAAATGGTTTAAAGTATTTCTATGTAACAAAACAATTCAATTTAACACTTGTCGTTTGTTTGCATACAGGTAAATGGTTAAACAGTTCTATTTTACCAATAGATAGGATCCTATCAGGTATTTCTACTATGGACCGGAGTGAGCCTGGGAATAACAGCAAGGGAGATGTATTCCAAATTTCCCAAAGCGACAGGACTGAATCCTCATCATCAAATTGTTTAGTGTTATTAACAGGATGCTTTTTGAGGTGGATGGTCTTACCCCTGTATGCAAACAAATGACGGATGTCAAATTTTGATTGTTATATAGCAATACTTGAAATCATTTAATTGTATGTTAAAAATGAGCTCAGGCTCATTTTAGAATGTTATTTATAAAATGTGTTTACAAATCATATGTATATTTAATACACATATAAAGAGGATTTGGTATTAGATAAACTACAATTGCTGATATGCCATAAAACTCAACTCAAATACATTCTATATATTTAATATATATGAATAAAGAAGATTTGACATCAAATAACCTTCAATGGTTGATATACCATAAAACTCAACTCAAATAAATTCAATGGTTGATATGCCATAAAACCCAACCGAACCAAAGTAACTTTGTTTTCTAAATCTGTTCCCTGGGTTCGCTGTAGTTTGCAGAAAAATAGATAGAGCTTTATTTGCAGAGACTACGTCGTTTATATATATATCGTACTTAGAACATCGATTGACAAAATCAGAGAGAATGGCTTCGGGCTGACGAAGGAAATTAGCAGAAGGTACCCCGCAAAAACAATTACCGACGCCGACTACGCCGATGACATAGCGATACTGACAAATACACCCGACCAAGCCGAAACACTACTGAATAGTTTGGAACGAGCAGCCGCAGGGATAGGCCTCTATGTTAATGCACACAAAACGGAATATATGTGCTATAATCAAACGGGGGACATCTCCACTCTAGACGGAACCCCTCTTAAACTAGTAGACAGATTCACTTACCTAGGAAGAAGCGTCGCATCAACCGAAAAGGACATCGACACGAGGTTAACGAAAGCATGGACAGCTATCAATAGGCTATCGATTAAATGGAAATCAGACCTAACCGATAAAATGAAACGCAGTTTCTTCCAGGCAGCGGTCACATCGATACTGCTATATGGGTGCACGACATGGACTCTAACAAAACGGCTGGAGAAGAAGGTAGACGGCAATTACACAAGAATGCTGCGAGCAATCTTGAACAAGTCCTGGCGGCAACACCACACAAGAAACCAACTGTACAGCTACCTGCCTCCTATCACGAAAACTATTCAAGTTAGACGAACCAGACATGCAGGACACTGCTGGAGAAGCAGGGACGAACTCATAAGAGATGTACTCTCATGGACCCCCACACATGGCCGTGCAAAAGCAGGACGACCAGCACGAACATACATTCCGCAGCTATGTGAGGATACGGTATGTTGTCCTGAAGACCTACCTTGGGCGATGAACGATAGGGAGGAGTGGCGAGAGAGGGTCAGGGATATCCGTGCTACCAGCACGACATGATGATGATGATGATTATATATATATGTGTGTGTGTGTGTGTGTGTCTAGATAAAGTAAACAAAGCTATGTATATACTCATATTCATAGTATGCACATAAAAACTATATATATATATATATATATATATATTGTTTTGGAGTTTCACTGATGTAGATTTCGGTAATAAATAATAATGTTGGATAAAACCTCTAACTCGGTGAACAAGCCTGAGAAGTCACAAGAAGGTACGCAAGTAGAGAAACGTAAAAAAGACGTACTGAATAAGCTGAGGGAGACTTGTAATAGGCAAATTGGACGAGCAAAGTTAAGTGCCTCTAATCTTATTCCAAACTGTTTGCGTGCAATCTTGCCACGAACTAGTAGTTTGCTCTTTAAGTTACCAACACGCTGTGGTAAAACAGGAACAAAAGAAATACCTAATTAATAATACCTAATAACATTCGTTTTGATTGTTTAGAAATAATGAAATTCTGATATTTTTGGTTTTGAAGAAAATCAATTTTTTAAAATAAACACTGGTTGGGTTGTACTTATTAACATGGATTTCCCAGACGCTCCCTCTCCATTCATCTCTATCGTCCATCGTATTTGGTTGGTCCTCTAAACTACATCATGTGTCTGGACAGAGCTGTGGTTGTTAAATTCTAACCGAACGTCCAACTCCTGTTTGTCCGTGTGAAGGAGTCCACAAGAGAACGCCGTTTATGAGCTCGCTCTTACTTCTCCAGAAATGTTCTGCATGTCTTGTTCGTCTGATGTGAATGATTTTAGAGATAGGAGATAGGTGACCGTACAGCTGCTGTTTTATGGAATATTGCTTCCAGGATTTGTCTATTCATGACAATACAACGATTGAACATAATATATATATATATATATATATATATATATATATGCATATATATATATATATATTCACATATTATGTTCAATCGTTGTATTGTCATGAATATACATATATATATATATTCATGACATTATATATATATATATATATATATATATATATATATATTATGTTCAATCGTTGTCTTGTCATGAATTGACTCTGGTAGCATATGCAACTCAAGTTATTTGGCAGCACCCCTGTCCTCTCCATGTAATACTTGAAAAGTTATTTACCAAGTTTCGTTTAGTTTAGCACGAAGCCAGTGATATGAGCCACCCTGTGAGAATCAAATTCATTAACAATGGTCCGTTGACCTTGTTCGCTAACCTTTACACAACGCGAGGCGCCCAATAAGACAGGTAATTTAATATGATTTTAGTTTAGAGGATCATTAAAGAATCCTTTGCGTGATTGCACGCTTATTTGTCAATGTCAGCTCTGAGATCTTCATCAAGACCTCCAGTGATGTGACAAAGAGAAGCGAGAGGTAGAATCAGAAGTTTTCCCCGGGAGGGGGTGTTTTTTTTGTATTACGAACACACACACTCAACCTCAGCGGGAATTCGAACTCGGTCCGTCTATTCCATCTTCCAGACAGTTAACTGTCGCGCCAGATCCCATATTTACGTTTCAGTGCAATTATATACGGAGATATTTCTCAAGAGCCCTACCATTCACATCTCGCTTGATGTAGCACCACACAATCATTATTTTCTGGTCTCCAGGGGCAACAGTCTGGGCTTAAAGTTCTAGGTCGAAAATGGCAAAGTATGTAAGCGGCCAATCCTAAATCTGACCTACCCCGTTCCTATCCTAGTAAGTCCTCACCATCACGGCATTCCTATACACCCAACTCAACACCATTACAACACTACTCTGCCGCCGTCCCCCACCTTCTTCCTCTGTCAAAAGAGGGGCCTCAGTTTTTTCCCCTTCACTCCTGCTGACTCTCACAACATAATCTTCATTCCACAAGTGTAGCCTATTTTCTGTGAGGAGGGCGTAGCAGTTAGCGTGCTGGACTGTAGCCGCGTAGTAAGCGAGTTCAAACTCCAGTCGCGCTATCACGGTTACTTTTGGAATATGCTTCGGAAAGGCATGAACTCCTTTATCCTTACGGCTATGGGTTAAACATTATCTTTGCTGTTCTACTAGTATGACTTCGGCATTAAATAACCCACAAAAGTTGATATGCCATTAAACAATGAAACAAAGGGACAACTGAGTTTGATATATTATAATTACCATAATGGGCCTCCTTATAAAGATTGAACGTTGTTGCAATTGGCTAATGGCAGTCACAATGAAGCATAGCTAAGTTTAGCTACAAAGCATGGGCTAGTCTGGTACAATGCCATGAGCTTTTGGTTTTTTGTTTGACACTCGAGGGGATCGAAAGACAGAAAACAATTCGTTGTAATTTATTAAACTTAGAGCCATAACTATTAATCGAACTCACAAAATCAGTCGGCGAGAGTAAGCCCCCACACCAAAAAAGGGTTGTTTTAGGTTTAACACTAAACTGCATCTGATGAGAAGTCTCCAGTCCTAGACATCTGGGGAGGAGGGAGTACCCCTTCGCTGCAATTACTCTTTGGTCAACTCTCAATCGGATTGGTAGTACTTGTTAGGGTGCCATCTATGGGTCAAAAAAGAGCTGTTTGAAAATAGTCCTTATTCGATCGAACCGTGTGTGTGTATGGGGGGGACTCGTTAGAAATAACTACACCAAAAATGTAAATATAAACAGATAATAAAACATGATTCCCATACCTCGGCATAAAATAACTCTAGACAAGTTGACATGCCCTTAAAATCAATATATCTGTAAGAGATGTCATGACGACGTATCGAGTACTTCCCCGTTTGTTCAGGATGGTTATCTGTTCTCATTTCATTTGTTAATGTTTCATTCATCCCAGTGCTATTAAATATGTGCGAACACATACACACGAAAAGCCAGAAAAACAACGATCTCTCTCTCTCTCTCTCTCTCTCTCTATATATATATATATATATATATATATTGTATGATGATAAAATTGTTTGGAAAATATTGAAAAAGAACAAACAAACAAACGCAATGCATTTGCTCCTATCTACAAAACTTGAAGATTATTGACCTGACTGCATCTAAGAATTGCTCTTAATTCAAGCACTTCGTCAGTACAGCTATTTCCGTGGACACGTAGATAGTTTCCTTTAAGCACAAAATGCCGTCAAGTTATGTTCATTCTTACAATTTCAGACTAATTATTTCGTTACACTCAGTGCACGTTGGACCTTAAACAACATTACGGCCTTAAAATCTGCTGCAGTGTTTGCTTGGATTCAGTTAGGTTTTCTGAATGGCATATTAACTCTTTATATGTAATTTAATGTCGAAATCTTGTCCAGTTGTAAATGTATGGTTATAGCTAAAACTATGTATATGTCTACCGTTTCAATGCTATCATTGTTTAACTGCACTTTTTTATTTGACTTATGAATAATATTTGACTAATTCATAATAGTATAATCATTTGTTTTCACAAGTATACTATGAAGTATTAATACAATTACTTTCTACACAGTTGTATGGTATCATATTTGATATATTGATAATCCTTACATAATTATATGGTTTTAAGTAACTTTTTCCCATTCAGAAATTGTCATTTGTTTGCACACAGTTAGATGATTTCAAGTAACTGATAATAATACCATCGCTCCCAGGTCCACTCTGACCCAGAGTGGTAGCACCTGATAAGGCCCTATCTATGGGTTAAATAGAACTAACAGCATACTTATGCTAAAATGAATTGTTTGAGTAAACTGAATAGCTTGAAATAGAAATGTTTTTGACAATTAAACCGTACTTAACTTTAAACTGCAGGCTTATGCTTAACTGAATTTTTTCAAATAGAACTGTTTTTCAACATTAAAACTGTATTTACACTTAACTGAATTGTTACATGTAACTGCTTGAATATTTTGAAATGACACTTAAACTGTGTACTTATGCTAAACTGAATTGTTTTCAATAGAACAGATTATTTACATAAAAATGGATTTGGCGTTAAATAACCTACAAAGGTTGATATGCCATAAAACCCAACAAACCAAACCAACCTGATAATAATAATCCTTTGTAAACAATTATACCTTCAATTAACTATTCTTAACACAAACAATTTACAGTTATATAATATCAAGTATTCTTATCTATAACTAATAATTTTAAAACAGATCTATTCGACCCATAGATAGGACCCTAACTAGTACTACCACTCCAGGTCAGAGTGAACCTGGTAGTAATGGCCATAAATGTGTATTTGACACTCTTCAGGAGCTCCAAAACTAGAGCGTCACTCCTAGATGTAGTTTAGTGTCATACCCAGAACACCCTTGGGGTGGTCTTACTCCTCCGTAGAATTTGCAGTCGGCGTATTCTAAGACCAGTCAATCGAGCAGATTGCTGCTAGGAGTGACCGACCCAAATAAGAATTCTTGAAATAAGATGAGAAAATTTTCTTGTTTCTCAATGATATTTTTCTCTGCATAATCTTATTAATATATATGTCTACATATATTATAAACTTTACCTTGAACACTCAATTTGGATAATTCAACATATCTATAGAATCAATTGATATGTGTGTGTGTGTGTGTGTGTGGGCTGCAGTCGTTCATTTAAGCACGTTTCATTAGATAATAAAGACAAATTTAGTCTGTATAATTTATTTAAGATCTTTTCTGATAAGTGTTTTAGTTTCAGGTTCGAATTAGTTGATACATTTCCCAAAATTGTCCTGGGCGTTTTCGGACCCTTCAGAGGCCATCATCAAGGGCTGCTTGCTTGTGTAAGGTGTGTTTGTTTTTTAAAAGAGTTTGAAAGTTTTTCAAAGGTTAAACCATAACAAAAATATGGGAACGCAGAGTTGGATAATACAAGGTAACTGATTTATTTAAAAAAAAAAAAAGGGAACGCTGTTTTAGAATGGAACGCCATCAACAGAAATAGAATACTACAGGAATACGGGATAAAAAAATCCTATAAGCATTTCGAAACATTATCGCTATTTTCACAATTAGTTCTATTGAGTTTAGACTTTTTTATTCTAATATGTCGGGCTTCTTGGATTTGTAGTCGTAGCTTATCAATTTCGTGAACGATTATAGTGGTGTTTTCAACTAGAATTTTTCGAAACATGGATTTAGAAATAAAATGGTTCTTAAGATGAAAGGCAATAGAACTGGAATCATTAAGGTGCATTCCAAAAGCGTCCGAGACAATTTTGTGAAGATTAATCTACCGATTCCAACCTGAAACTAAGACACTTATCAGAAAACTTGAAAGAATCTTGAATAAGTTGTTATTTCCACAACATTTCGGCCGATATGTTTCCGGAGGATATATCGACCGAAACGTTATGGAAATAGCATTAAAGATAAAGAAAATAGTCCGAAAAACCTTAATGAAAAAAAAAAACTAACATATATTTACTTATTATTATTATCATATTATATAATAGCTCTATCACATATACAGAGCACTCTCTAAATTATATCACATTTGGTCTGTCACAAACCCACGAAATGAGATAGTGATAACCAAGACTGTTATATATATATAATCAATTGATTCTATAGATATACGGAATTATCCAAATTGAGTGCTCAATGTAAAGTTTATCATAAAGTATTTCAAGTTTATAATTAAGTATATATATATATATAAAGTTTATAATAAAGTACATATATATATATATATATATATAAAATGTTTATAAGAAAGTATATATATATATATATATATATATATATATATACAGACACATTTATATATATCTATAAATTTTATAATAAAGTATATATATATATATATATATATATATTTATATATATAAATTTTATAATAAAGTATATATATATATATATATATATATATATATATATACAAATTTTGTAATTAAGTATATATATATATATGTGTACATATATATATATATATATATATAAAGTTTATAATAAAGTATGTAATGGTTACTGTCGTAGGGAATGGACACGGCGACCCGAGTTCAAATCATGCACGAGACTGCATTTCACATTGCACGAGAACCTTTGGGAGATTAATTCAAGACAAATATCAGAATAGAGAATGTGTAGTTTTTGAACGTAAACGAAAAAAATAGGAGATTACAAAGAAAGAATTTTATGACGTCATTTGGGGGGTCTCCCGTGTAGCATTTGTACTTATAATAAAAATGTCATGGCTCCCATTTCTTTAATTGTAATTTGAAGGTACAGCCCGAGGTCAGATGTCCGGTGTCAAGAGAATTAATTCTTTACTCATCAGACTCCAGGAAGTGAGGATCAGCCAAGCAAGAAATGGGATGCTGGGACTTCACGAGAATTCTCTTCATCATCACTAGCGCATAGAAAAACTGCATCTTTTAAAATTTTTATACATCTTTTTTTTTTTCTCTCAACGCTTTTCAAGCAAAGGAACTTAAAAGAGGATTGTATTATACCATTGTGCGGCTTTGCTCTGCAGTGACTGACTGGTAATACCATTAGACATGTTGAGTTTTATTCCTCGTTTAGCTTTGGTGGGAGGTCCTTGCTAGTAAAATATGCTCTACCACTCCTTGGTTGAGTCTAAAATTTTGGAATATTTACGTTTCAAACACAAAGTGATGGTTTGCGTCTGGTGGAATCACTAGGAGTTATTTTCGGACGGTCGAAATGTCGATGCCAACCTGTACCCCACGCAGCTAGTATGAATGTACGCCATTGTGGGGCAAACGTAACTGTCTTTAGCAAATAGAAATCGAACTCTTCTGTAGCAGACGACGATTGATCTAATACCGCTCAAACGACCCGGAATAAACTCCAAGAACTGGAAGGAAACGAACTGATGTCACCCCTAGCGCATAGTTCGGACCTAGATCCCTCAGATTATAACTTGTTCTGATCCTTGGCTCAATGCCTGCACTCGCAACGCTTCAACAACAAAAAAGAGGCGGAAGCTTCGATGAAAGAGTTCTTCACCTTGAAAGACAAGAACTGATATCAACGTGGAATCAAAGAACTGGTAGTAAGGTGGCTTCAGACTGTGACACGATGGCCTCTACGTTGAACGCTCTGCTGCTTTTGTTATAACATGAAGAATAAAGCAAATAAGTTACTAAACTATTTCAAAACTTTTGACTCACTCAAGTAAATTTCCAAGTTGAGCCGGATTAACCACAGTAGTCTAATCAGTCGGGCTTAGTATACACCGACTGTATCCTTTGCAAAGGGTTAAGACCCCACAACTTAAAGGGTACCGAAGAGTAAACACGGTTCTTACTCCTATACTAGGAGTGGGCAGGCGATGCTTGAGTGAGGGGAAATGAGTTGAATTAATTTTACCCTACTTAACACACAAATATGTTAGGTACTGGGAATAATATGAGCTCAGTAAATAACAAGAATATAAAAAAAGGAAGAAAAACGGACCGGAAATAAGTTGAAGTTCTTGAGTGAGGGTGTAAGTTCAAGAAGATAGGTTTCCGTTTATGAGGATTGAAAAAAAAAAATAAAATAAAAAATAAAACGAACAAAAACAAAGAACAAAAAAAAAAACAACCAAAAAAACAAAAAAACAACAACAGTGACTTTACGGGATATGGACCCTCTAATGTAAACCAGAAATATCATTCAGGCGAGATTTCTCTTCTTTGTCCTGTTATTTAGTGCTTATTCTTTACGGATATCTGATATTTTGGTTCAAATATTAATGAATTGTTTCCATCTTAGTTCTCATCAAAGAAACATCAGGAGGGGAAATACGAATTCATAATGGAGAAATCATTCCGAGCAAGACTTAAACGATTATAAACGACTCTTTATATAATTTTTTATGTTCATTAATTACACAATCTTTTTAGATTTTTTAAACATATTTAGGGTATTTTGGGGTTACTGAATTCCAAAATAACATTAGTGATAACTATTTTGACGGTGCTGAATACAAAGATAACTTTAGTTAGTTGTTTGGTTGGTTGGTTGGATTTTATGGCATATCAACCTTTGTGAGTTATTTAACGCCAAATCCATTTTTATACAAATAATTAGTTCTATTTCAAATAATACAGCTTAGCATGAGTACCTAGATTAATTGTCAAAAAACATTTCTATTTCAAGCTATTCTGTTTAGTCAAACAGTTCTGATTCAAACAATTCAGTATCAGTATAGTTTTTGTCCACACACAGTTAAATGTCAAAAAAGTTCTATTTCAAACGATTCAGTTTAGAATAAGTACGCAGTTTACGTGTCAAAACAGTTCTATTTCAAACAATTCAGTTCAGCACAAGTACGCAGTTTAGTTTTATTCAATCTATAGATAGGATCCTATCAGATCCTTCCACTCCGGGCCAGATAGGACCTGGGAGTGATAGTAATAAAGGGGTACTACGCATCCCCGCCTCAAGCTCTAGCATTAGTGGAACCTCACCATCAGACTGTTTTGTGTTATATCTTAGACATTCGTTGGGGAGGGGTCTTACCCCTCAGCAGAGAAGCAGTCGGTGTATTCTACAGCCCAAGCCGACTGGGCAAAATAACTTTTGTGTTAACTATTTGGAGGGGGTGCTGAATTTCATAATAATAATAATAATAATAATAATAATAATGTTAACTTTCACTGATGGAGGACCTATAAATTGAATTGCAAGTACTTCCTCTAAAAACTGTTTTCCTGATTATTCTAGAGAGATTAATCCAGCAACTCCAGTTACTAATAAATGATTATGAAAAAGACTGAAATTTTTTACTACAAAATTAAACAATTGTTATATCGTTTATAGGATTTCACAAAAAAAAAAAAAGACTTGAAAAATATGTATTTTTCAACGTATAAGTTGCGACTTTCCTCTCTTCACTTTATAAAAATGATTCCAGTTTTTATATTTAATGTCATGATAGCGATTTAGACTTCGTATAACATCAGGATTACTTCCGGCCTTTTCCACCATGTTCGAATTTCATCGTTACAAAATTACCATTCATATTTAGACTGACACCAATTTCTAGGCCAAAAATTAGATCTTTAGAATTCGACCTATATACGAGTATATACAGTATTTCCTTGCGTGAAAGGGGCGCTTTTAAAAATGTTTTGGAAAATCAATCTGTGTCTTAGATGCTGCATGTCCAAGATAAATACAGTTTCTGGATTAGTAAAAGACAAGAGATGATGGTTTCACCGGCTCATTGGTCTAATGGGTTCAATTCCAGGTCGCGTCATACCAAAGACTTTAAAAATGGCACTTGATACCGCCTTGCTTAACACTCAGCAATATAAAGTATGTGTCAAAAGTAAAGTGGAGCAATCCAGGGAAAGGAGTAGCACCCTCCCCTACACCTCGATGTAGTAGCTATTGAAAAGGGAGCCTTCTGGTCGTCCTCGACTACGGTCGCCAACTTTACTTTTTACCAATAAACTAAGCTGTAAATACTTCTACAAAATTTGTTGCCAGATTATTTTAGAGTCATTAGTCCAGTACTTAGAATTTTAAGCAACTAATATGAAAGGTAGGCCTTTCCTTCGGAGTGCAAAGCAAAAGAGAGAGCGAGAGAGGGGGAAGACAGACAGACAGACAGACAGACAGAAAGAGACTAGAATAAGAGTTTATTTCCTTATAAGGTGTACATTACAACTGTTTGAGGCCGGAGAATGTACAGTCTGAAACATCATTTGAACAATAAAATCGAGAAGGAATTTAATTTCTTGTATAATTGTTTGAATATTAATGACTCTTTTCCAATCATTGGCGATATTTTGCTCACATCTATAACCACAGTTCGATAACAAAACTATTTTAGTGACCAAAGATTCTTTAACGTATCTATAGAGATGCTGTTATAAATATTACTGAATCGACTCTAGTTTATATTTTCTTTACAGATTTGAATTTAGAATTTTCCTTCTAGACCGGTTGCCATACCAAGATCAAAGAGCTCAGTCAGCCCTCTTATTTACTGGAGGGAGAATAGTTAAATTTTATACTTTTTCCGAATATTGTATCCTATAACTCAAATTATAGTTTTTGACACTAAGTCATTGAAGTTTATAGCACTAATCTCACATGGAACTAACCGATAAAGGTGTTGCCTTGTGACGTTACCCCCTCGGCCCCCACGTTACATCAACCTCTTCGAACCGTTTCTCTTTATGGCCTGTGATCAACTAGTGGTTCCGATAGGGGCATCGTACATTTCTTTACCGCTACAAGAAATACAATCGAGGGAGTGGGAGAAAAAAAAAAGAACAAACGAACAATATACTTGGGTTAACTCAAGTGCAGAAGTGGAGTTATGTAACATTGTGCATGTGTAGACTAACGCTAGCGTGGATTACTAGCGAAAATTCTACAACGCTACTGGAATGCCGACTCATCTTCCCTCACTGTGGCTGGACCCTAGCTCATGCCGACTGGTCTCTCTGCTGTCCCGTGTCGACTGGTCTCTCCGTCGTCCCTCGCCAACTCCTCTCTCGAGCTCCTTTGTCCAACTCTCTTCTCGCGTTCCCTTCTTACTTCTGGTCACCCGAGATCTCGAGTCCAAAACCCTTTGTCTGGTTTCGCGCCAAAAAAGACATAGGGATCGTCTGATTGGCGAACCACCAACACAGTGTTACAGCCTAACCAGTATTTCAAAAAACTTAAAGTACCAATTGAATTAGCTTTCACGGATGAATCAACGTAGCATGGTTTAGTTTCTTTAGTGTCTTTGTTTTTAATAGCACAATAACCTTGGTGGATTATCTAATGCCAAAGCCATCGTTGTAGAAGGACAGTTTTGGTACTATTCAATGACCGGAGGGAGAAGGGTGTTCATACAAAGCTATTAGTCTGATAGTGAACGTATTCGCGGATTCCCTTTGTAGCATTGTCTAATTTTTGTCGAGTGGGTGCTGTAGCGTTGGGGGCGATAAGTGTCTTGTTTACAAACACACAGCTACTTGATTCGGTGCCAACAGTGTTGTATTTCGAATAAAAGTTATTTCATTGACTTCCAGAGAGAGAGAGAGAGAGAGAGAGAGAGAGAGAGAGAGTTTTTGGCGGTTGATTCGAGTATTATGCAAAAAAAAAGAAAAAAAAAAGAAAAAGAAAAAAAACAAAAAAACAAAACGAAACAAAAAACAACCGAAGTTAGATAACATCTTTCTTAAAAGAACATCACATTACACCACCTGCCGAAAAAGAGTCTCATTCAACATCTTGACACTCATAAAAAAATAACGTATACAGTTAACAATGCGGTCAGGATATAGGTTTATTATGTTAGGGTTATTATAACAAGTTTATCATGATAGGTCTATTATGATATGTTGATTATAATAAGTTTATCATGATTAGGTTTATTATGATAGGCTAATCATGATAAGTTTATTATGATTGGTTTATTATATTAGATTTATTATGATAAATTCATTATGATGAGTTCATTATGATTGGTTTATGATAATACATTTATTATGATTGGTTTATCATAAATATATAATGATTGGTTTATCATGATAGGTTTATTAAGATAGGTTTATAATAATTGGTTTATTATGATAGGTATACTATGATTGGTTTATTATGATAGGTTTATTAAGATGGGTTTATTATGATAGGTTTATTATGATAACTTTAATATAATAGTTGTATTAAAAGGATGTGATTTTTAAAGTTTTATTTTGCATTGTGTATTCGTGAAGGGTGTTGCAGGTTTTTACTTTCAAATCTCTCAGCTTAATAAAACAAGTTTTTTCTTCTTCTTTGACATAAAATATGAACCACAGACCGTATATATAATTGTCCATTGCTTGTTTTCGCATATTAGAATAATTTTTTTATAAAGTGAAGAGTTATGGATTAAAACACACACACACACACACACACGCGCGCGCGTGCAGATATACTATGTCAAAATACATTTTACATCGCGTTTCGTATAGTATATCCGTTCCTTAAAAAAACCTTTTTCTAAAAATCTTTCCCTTTTTTACCCCCAAACCTTTTCCACCAAACAATGACCTTAGGTCAAATCTAGTCGTGAACAATCAAAATATAAACAAGATAGAAGTAAAATTCCTATTTGTCTCATTACTTTTGTTGTATATATATATATATATATATAAAGTTGGCAACCCAAATGCTCCCTTTTCAATAGATACTACACCGAGGTATAGGGGAGGGCATTACTCCTTTCCTTGGATTGCTCCACTTTACCCATGATATGTACCTCATAAGTGTTAAGCAAGGATGTATCAAGTAACATTTTTTGAGTCTTTGATATGACTCGACCTGGGATTGAACCCCGGTAACCCGGACCACTTGTGAACACTCTAGCCACTAGGAAAATAGGTTTTACTCTCTCTGTAAATATACTAGAATTCGCTGGAAGCAAATTACTGAACAAAAGAAACAAAGTGAAATCAAAGTGATGATGTAATAATAAATCTCTCAAGTGTCATTTACAACCAACTTCTAAAAGATGGTCTAAACAAAGAAATAAACCTCATAAAAATAATATATTTTAAGCTCCAGACATTTACGTATTGTAAAATATGTATTTACTCAACATCTCTGTCACGTACAAGATGTATGTGACACAAGATCAATCTTTAGTAAAACACTACAGGTTGGAATTCAGAGTCTTCTTACTTCTCGACTGCTTTCCTAACCCAGGCAATAAAATCCAGTCTTGGAAAATATTTTCCCATATCATGGGATTTTTTTAAGGGATACAATCCATTGTAGGTTATTTAATGCCTAATCCTGTTTATATATATATATATTAAATATATAAGATTTAATTGGGTTGGTTTTATGGCATATCAACCATTGTAGGTTATTTAATGCCTAATCCTGTTTATATATATATATATATATATATTAAATATATAAGATTTAGTTGGGTTGGTTTTATGACATATCAACCATTGTAGGTTATTTACTGCCTAATCCTGTTTATATATATATATATATATATATATATATATATATATATATTAAATATATAAGATTTAGTTGGGTTGGTTTTATGGCATATCAACCATTGTAGGTTATTTAATGCCTAATCCTGTTTATACATACATATTAAATATATAAGATTTAGTTGGGTTGGTTTTATGGCATATCAACCATTGTAGGTTATTTAATGCCTAATCCTGTTTATATATATATATATATATATATATATATTAAATATATAAGATTTAATTGGGTTGGTTTTATGGCATATCAACCATTGTAGGTTATTTAATGCCTAATCCTGTTTATATATATATATATATATTAAATATATAAGATTTAGTTGGGTTGGTTTTATGGCATATCAACCATTGTAGGTTATTTAATGCCTAATCCTGTTTATACATACATATTAAATATATAAGATTTAGTTGGGTTGGTTTTATGGCATATCAACCATTGTAGGTTATTTAATGCCTAATCCTGTTTATATATATATATATATATATTAAATATATAAGATTTAGTTGGGTTGGTTTTATGGCATATCAACCATTGTAGGTTATTTAATGCCTAATCCTGTTTATATATATATACATATATATATTAAATATATAAGATTTAGTTGGGTTGGTTTTATGACATATCAACCATTGTAGGTTATTTAATGCCTAATCCTGTTTATACATATATATTAAATATATAAGATTTAGTTGGGTTGGTTTTATGACATAACAACCATTGTAGGTTATTTAATGCCTAATCCTGTTTATACATATATATTAAATATATAAGATTTAGTTGGGTTGGTTTTATGACATATCAACCATTGTAGGTTATTTAATGCCTAATCTTGTTTTTATATATATATATATATTAAATATATAAGATTTAGTTGGGTTGGTTTTATGACATATCAACCATTGTAGGTTATTTAATGCCTAATCCTGTTTATATATATATATATATTAAATATATAAGATTTAGTTGGGTTGGTTTTATGACATATCAACCATTGTAGGTTATTTACTGCCTAATTCTGTTTATATATATATATATATATATATATATATATATATATATTAAATATATAAGATTTAGTTGGGTTGGTTTTATGGCATATCAACCATTGTAGGTTATTTAATGCCTAATCCTGTTTATATATATATATTAAATATATAAGATTTAGTTGGGTTGGTTTTATGACATATCAACCATTGTAGGTTATTTATTGCCTAATCCTGTTTATACCTATCTATTTGGTGTATCGTGATAAGGAAGAGATACACAGTGAAATAAAGAGTTAATTATTTATTAACTCAAGTGGTACAGTCCAACAAATATTATAAGTCTCGGGCTGTGGGTGTTACGTCTGAAGTTGGTCTTACTACCGACCAAGATCTTGCGGAACCCTTAAGTGCTTAAGAAACACGACGTCTTTCATCCCTCCGCGATACTGGAAGTCACGTGGTACAAGCCACTATACAACACTATAAAATATATATGATTTGTAAACATTTTTGCAGATAACATTCTTAAAGGAGCCTGAGCTCTTTTTTTGCACACAGTTAAATGGTTTCATGTATTGTTACATAACCATCACAATTTGACATTTCTCATTTGCATTCACGGTTTGT
The DNA here is from genome assembly GCA_963585895.1 of Sepioteuthis lessoniana. Taxonomy (NCBI): domain Eukaryota; kingdom Metazoa; phylum Mollusca; class Cephalopoda; order Myopsida; family Loliginidae; genus Sepioteuthis; species Sepioteuthis lessoniana. Next base: position 45,145,895 of record OY757937.1, read on the forward strand.
TCTTTTTTACCCATAGATAGGACCCTATCAGATGCTACCACTCCGGGTCAGAGTAAACAAGGAAGCAATGGCAATGAAGGGGTACTCTATATTCCTCAAAGCCTTGCCATCAAATGGTTTACTGTCATATCCAGGGTCTTACTCCTCTGCAGAGATGCAGTCGGTATATTTTACAGCCCTATCTGACTGGGTTACACATAGAGAACAGATGAAATCAGGCTTTTTGAAAATAGCCTTATCCAGGGTTTGACCAGTGGTCACCATTTCCATTTTTTGTGACAATAAACACATCTCCATTACACGTTGGTAAATAAATGATAATTGTTAATCTCGATATGTTTCGAGCTGAGACCATCATCAGTTATCATTAATTTTCATTGGCTATTTTTTCTACTAAATGACATGTTCGAAAGAAAAAAAAAAAAAACAGAATTATTAGCAAATTTAAAATACTAGGCAAATTCAATAAATAAGATGAACATTGCCTTTCGGCAATAGAAAGCACTGTTTATAGTTGTACCTGTTTTTAAGGTTGATGGGCCCTTTCATAACCTAGAAGACTGTCAGCATGACCTTCTTTACTGCAGAGAAGTTCCCATGGCATAAGGACTAAAATGCTGTTCTGGGACTTGAAGCAAGCGAGTTCGAACTCTGTTCGCGCTATTTTGTCAATTTTCCGACTAATACTCTTGGGTATGGTATGAATCCGCTATCCTCACAGCTATGGGTTAAATAGCATCAAAGCTGCTCTTGTATAAGGATGACTTTAGCTTTAAATAACACGCGAATGTTGATATTCCATTAAACGAAGAAAGAAAAAACTATTCTTCACCGATTCTTTCGCCTGGAACTTTTTACCTGAAGGTCAGTGTCTTACTACTCCATTAACTTTATTTTCTACCCAGTTTCGTAGTGGCAAACCCATGTTTAGTTCACTTGTAAATATTTCTTGAATAAAATACGTTCCACCATATACATCACACATTCTTCAATAACTTTCATATGGTTTGTATTTCGTTGCCAAGAAAAATGTAATGATAGACCTCTATTCAAGGCTATAGCACTTTTTGAGTTGTTACTCTTTTGAATTACCTCAAATGATATATTTTTTTGCGCAGTTAGAACAATTTTTGCTATAAACCAATTCTGAACAATAAAGAATTTACATTCAGTTTTTAAAAAATACAGAAAAAAATTATTTGACTTTTTACAAAAAGAAAAAAAAACTCCTTATTTATTGAATGCTCCCCATATTTGGTCTTGTTTCTTTGTTTTGATGACAACATTTGTGGGTTATTTTATGCCAAATCCATCCTTATAAAAAAAAACAGCAGTGATATTATGATGCTGTTGATTTGGTTTGGTTTCTTGTTTTAATGGCATATCGACCTTTCCGGGTTATATAAAACTAAAGTCAGCATTGTAGAAAAAAATTGTAGTGGTACTATTCAACCAAACAGCTGGGCAAATAAAGGAGTTCCCTCGAATTCATAAACAATAATAAAAATTCTCTCTAAGAAATGAAATGTGAAAAAGTTCGATTTTCCCTCATGTAGACGACATTCTTAGCGTTCATAAGCCGATCAGTCATGAAATGTGAACAGTATTTGGATAAACATTTCTTGAACTAAGGCCGAAACCGGTCGAGATTACCAAATAAATAAAATATATTTACCAACGTTTGAGTGTCTATCTTTTCGCGCACAAATACACACATAAACACATACACATGTGCCTGTACTGACTGCTTATATCCACAATTTATCATTTCCGACGGCTGTTTTTTCAAACTATTTTCTTGCCTCACCTTTTCCTTGGCCCACGCGTTTCGGTCTGGGTCAAATAGCACGTGAACACAAACCAACATTGAAGATTTTCAAAAGACAATCATCAACCATTCCAAGAACATGTCCTCATGGCTACATGAAAGCTGAAACGCTTTATCCCTTTCAGAAAATGATAAAATTATTTAAAGAAAGATTTTTTTTGTTTTCACACACACACATGAAGTAAAGAATTCTTGACAGAATTTGACTTGTGGTAACGTCTCCAACACTGTTTTTAACATACCCAAGTCGATTTCAACAATTCTGTGGTCTTGATGGTCTCGATTCTTACTCTGATCTACAGTTCCTCCAGTCTCTTCAGGTCTGTAGGACTTTTCTAAGTATTGTAGCTGATCTTAACAGTGTTGTGGTCTGGATGGTCTTGATTCTTCCTTTGATTTCCATTTCCTCCAGTTCCACTTTCAGGACTTCGGGAACCGTTCCAATGGCAACAATTACAATTTGTTTGATTTCTTTATTTGATAGTATATCAACCTTCGCGGATTATTTAATGTCCAAGCCATCCTTGTAGCAGAACAGTAGTGGTAATATCTAATCCATAGCTGGAAGGATAAGTGGTTACATACCTTTCCCTTGGTTATTAGTCTGGGAGTTAACGTCACAGCGCGACTGGAGGTCGAACTCACTTACTGTGATGGTCAGCTTGAACGGCAAAATTTACAAGATGACAAGGTCTTTCCTTGTATGTAAATACTAGATCTTGTCTTCTGGCCAGGATTTGATGATCCATTTGTATGCCAAAGTCCCGGAGAATTTTATTGTCTCATTTTCTATTACAGAGTTTAGTTTGTGCATATCACATTAATTAATATACCTAAAGTTTAGTTTCTTACATATTTCCCACTGGATCCCCTTTCCCACCCAGTCATGCCTACTCTTGCATTCTTTTTTGTGCCATTATTGCAACATTTGCTATTTAAGTAGTCAACTGTTTCACATCTGTCGCCATAATATACATTTGCTATTTTGCGTATTATCAATTTCGTTTTTATATAATTCATTTTTATGGCATTATATTGCGTTGCTATTAAAAGAGATTCTTCTTTTTTTTTTTCAGAATTTCTCTTCTGAGCCATATCCAGGTAATCTCGCGAGCAATTTCCTTTGTAATTACGATATCAGAAGGAAACACATAATCTGTTTGTACAGGAATATTTATGATATATGGAAATGTTTTCTCTTTGCCAATAATAATTGGAGGACGGGTGGAAGATGAGCTGTCAAAGTAGTGTGACTAACGAGAAGAAAGCCTCTTTGATTTGAATTCAGAGTTTTCCTTCTCCAAGACTGGTTGCTATACCAAGGTTAAAATGTTCAGTCTGACCGACTATTTACTCACAGTTGGTGGAAGAATAGTCGGATTCCTACATTTCCCAAAGTTATGAGCGAGATATGAAATGCAAACAATATAGTCCAGGATTTGAAATCAGGTCACCGTGTCCATTTGCTACAATGATAACCATTACACCATGAGCGCCTCCTAGCATAATGGGATGGCTTCAAAGCATCTTACTTTTCAGAACACAGTTTGTTCATTTTTCTTTTTACATTCTCCGTCGCAACGACACACACGGATTTATTTCCTTGCGCCATGCCTACATCTTGGATAATATCAGCTTTCAAAGTCTGGAGGTAAACGACCTGGGAAATCAGACCGTTTATTTACAAGATGAAAAAAGGAAAAATGTGGAAAACGAACTTTAGTCGATGGAAGGAAGGTGTGCATGCGCATGCGCATCTTATCCGTTGAATGTTGACTGCAGACGAAATTGAAGTCATACTCATGAGGTAAGCAGGATTACTCGGAATCAATTTTACTAGTCACTACTCTTGAACTAAGGAGAAAACGTCTTAAACGATAAGAACAGTATTGGCACTGGGAATCTATTGTTCATGTCGATCCTGCACCAAATAAAAAAAATACTAGACAATTCCTTGTTGTCTCTAGGGTACTAAAATTATATTAAAAGATACACATGTTTTAAAAAGTCGATTTTGTAAAAGCTAACTAGCCAAAAAGATGGAATACGCCTTACTTTCCATATTTGACTCGTACCGTCTTCCGTAATTACTCACTAGTTTGGTTTGGTTTGGTTGGGTTGGGTTTATAGCATATCAACTATTAAAGGGTATTTAATGCTACACACTCTTGATACACATATATTTGGATTTGTTTGGTTGAGTTTATGGCATATCAACCATTGTAGGTTACTTAATGCTATATTCTCTTGATACATATATATTTGGTTTGGTTGGATTTATGACATATCAACCATTGTAGGTTATTTAATGCCAAATCTTTTTTATACATGTATATTAAATATATATGATTTGGTTTTGTTGGGTTTATGGCATATCAACCATTGTAGATTATTTAATGTCAAATCCTCTTTATACACACACACACACACACACACACACACATATATATATATATATATATATGATTCGTAAACAAATTTTGGAGATAGCATTTTTAAACGAGCCTGAGCTCATTTTTTTGCCCACAGTTAAATGATTTCAAGCATTTTATTATTTTGATTTAGTTTCTTTGTTTTAATCATATATCAACCTCCGTGGGTTAGTTAATGCTAAAGCCATTCTTGTCGAACCGTAGTGATACTATTTAAGTCATGACTTGTGGGATGGGATAAGGAGATGCATATCTTTCCCAAACTGTTCGAAAGTAAATGTTATAGCGCGTATGGAATTTGAAATCACTTTCTATGATGTCATAATCCAACACGTTATTGCCCTGTCGGCTGGAGGGCTGTAGAATACACCGACTGCACCTCTTCAGAGGGATAAGACCCCACCCCAATGAGGGTCCAGGATATGACACTAAACAATCTGATGGTGATGTTCCAGTGATGCTGGAGCTTTGGGGAATGCGGAGTAACCCTTCATTGCCATCGCTCCCAGGTCCATTCGTGCCCGGAGTGGTAGCACCAGATAGGGCCCTATCTATGGGTCAAATAGAACTAAACTGCGTACTTATGCTAAACTGAATTATTTGAAATAGAAGTGATTTTGACATTAAAGCTGTACCTATGCTAAATTGAATTGGTTGAAATAAAACTTTTAGACTAAAGTGAATAGATTGAAATAGAAATGTTTGTGACAATTAAACTGTGTACTCATGTTAAAATGAATAGATTTTTTTTGTATAAAAATGGATTATAACCTACATTAATAACCTACATAAAACCCAAACAAACAAACAAACCTGCTCGTTAATTACGTGGACTCACCCCCATACTCCCTGGCTGGACAGCGTTAGATCACAGACAGAGCCGGCTAGAAAAAAAAAACAACAGCTATCTGATTTATCAAGAAGGTTCAATATTTACTGGATTCTGTGACCTTAACTAATTGACTCTTAGCGAAAACTGAAAACCAAAAAAGTTTCTCAGTTGATCTTTTTGAAAATTATTTGTATTAGATAATACTTAATACAAAATATCAAATAACAGTGCAAAAATGATCATTATTAAAGATAAATAATTACTTGAAGTCATAAAATTATTAGTGTTGTAAAACAATACTTGATACCATATAACTGTGCGCAAATTATTTAAGAATTATTTGTTACTTCAAACAATATTATTGCTTGCTAATTATTGTTCTTTGATAGAAATACATGAAACTTTTTTTTTTGATACCTCATTTGCAGAAAATGAAATCAATGTATTATCATCGACAACGACACAACGATCAACCACTACAATGCTACAGCAGCAGCAGCATCAGCATCAGCTACTGCAACATTAATAGCAGTGACGCCACCGAGGACGTGAGACACGCGAGGCGTGTTTCGGAAGAAACAGCGAGTCCCCGGGCCGACTAATGTATTATAAGCCCTGCCAACCGAGAGACTTCGCCAATAGTCCGGGAGACCAGAGTTCAATCCCAGGGCGAATCATATCAAAGATTCGAAAATGCTACTTGTTGCGTCCTTGCTTAGCACTAAGCATTATAAGATACGTATCAAGGGTAAATGGAACAACCCAGGGAAAAGAGTTGTGCCTTTCCCTACATCTCTGTGTAGTAGATATTGAAAAGAGAACCTTCGGGTTGCCCTTGACTACGGACGGCCAACTTACTTATGGTTTTAAGAAATGGTAACAAACTTTTGTAAAAGATTTTAACTTAAAAGTAACTATTCTTGATACAAACAATTTTCAGACTATTAAATGGTTTCAAATACTCCTATCAAACTTTAATAATCAAATCTAATAATATGCATGGCATCAAGTATTCTTATCAAATACAAATAATTTTCAAAAAGATCTATTTGACTCATTCATAGGTGGGACCTTAACAGATAAAACAACTCAGTACCAGAGTTGACAAGGATGTAGTAGCAAATGAAGACGTACTCCACATTTCTCTGGACTTCAGAACTGGAGCCTCACCATCGCATGCTGTTTATACCCTACACCCCCTTTTTTATGAAGTGTTACCTATTTGCAGTGAGCCAATTCTAAATCAGTACTGATACTTCTTATTACTGCTCTCTCTCTCTTTCTCTCTAGCACCTCTGGTGGTGTAATGGTTAGCAAGCTAGGCTAGACTAGCAAACCTACACGAGTGAGTTCGAGTCTCATTGGATGCCCCATTCATTCGGCCTTGTGCCATATCGAAGCAAAGAACTTCGTAAATTACTACTGCTCTCTCTCTCTCTTTCCAACAACTACATTCCCCTATCCCCATGTTTCCCTTTTGTGTGTTTTTTTAAACTGGCACACCTCTTTCTTTGTGAGGTGCGTCTGTTTTAGGTGTGGCTGTCACAGGTTGAAATTAATCGAGGCCAACTAAGATAGTATTATTCTGTTCGTATATTTATCAAACTGTCATCGCTCTCTCTCTCTCTCTCTCTCTCTCTCGAACTTTAGTCTTCTTCAGTTCCCGTTTTCATTCACGAGCGCGAACACAAACACAAACGCTTTTGATTGATATATCATTTTACTCATAATTTTCACTAGTGCCTTTATTTTTTTAAATCACAAAACCCGAATAAAACATTTAGTTGGCGGGTACAAACAAATAAAGATACTTGTTCGATTACTAGGCGCCTCCGATGGTGTAATAGTGAGCATGCTAGACTTGCAAACCTACACAAGTGAGTTCGTATCTCATTAAATGCCCCAATCATACGGCCTTGTGCCACATCAAAGTAAAAATATTAGTAAATTATTACTTGTTCGATTACTACGTGAAATATTGAAGCCACCCAATCTCAGAATTTTGGGTAACTTCAGGAAGGCCGAAGAACAATTCGGTAGAACTGCTGTGATAAAAATCAACCAAAATGGAAATGCTGGCCAGAATAATGTGTGAAATCTGGGGACCTTAAATGATAGTAGGAAGTAATGTATAAACCAATAAAAAGTGTGCAAAAACAAGTAAGATGAAGATACTTACTTGTATATGTATGTAAAATAAGAACTGTATTTATTTCAGAACTTTGAAAAATACACAAGATAAAAGAGAATCATCTCAAAGTTGTGAGAAAGATCAATTACTTTTTTTGGTTTGTTATATCCCCTTGGGCATCTCTCCTTTTTACTAACATCTTTCATCAATCTCTAAAAGAGAATCATATACAACATTAATACAATATCTTTATGCTGACCAAATTCTGTCCGGTCAGTCGGCGGGGGCTGTAGAATACACCGACTCTGTTTAGGAGTAAGACCCGCCCCTAACAAGTGTCTTGTATATGGCATTACACAATCTGATGGCGAGGCTCTAGTAATGCTGGAGCTTTGAGGAATGCGGGGTACTCCTTCATTGCCATCGCTTCCAGGTCCACTCTGTCTTGATGTGGTAGCACTTGAATGGGTCCTATCGCTGGGTTAAATAGAACTATTTGACTTTTAAACTGAGTGCAAACAAATAACTTATGCTAAATTGAATTGTTAGAAATAGAACTGTTCGACCATTTAACTGTGTGTAAACAAATGACTGATGTTTAAATGAATTGTCAGTGATACATAGCAATACTTGGAACCATTTAATTGTGTGCAAAAGAATGAGCTTAGACTCATTTAAAAACGTTATCAACAAATTGTGTTAACAAATCATACATATTTAATATATGTATAAAGAGGATTTGGCATTACATAACCTACAATGGATGATATGCCATAAAACCCAACCCTACCAAATCATATATATATTTAATACATATGTATTAAGAGGATTTGGCATTAAATAACCTACAATGGTTGATATGCCATAAAACCCAACCCTACCAAAGCATATATACTTAATATCTATGTATAAAGAGGATTTGGCATTAAATAACCTAAAATTGTTTATATACCATAAAACCAAACCAAACCAAATTCTCTTAAGTAATTCATCTGATATTTCCCCAAAATACCCTTTAATTTCTTTTTTTTTTCTTAATCTAACTTAATCTTAACCTTTTTAAAATTACGGTCTGATTGATTGATTTTAACGGTTATTTCATGACTCGGAAATCACGTTTATTGTTGTATAAGGGTTGAAAGAAAAGTACAAAGGGTGGCCAAGATACTGTAAATAAATGAGACCAAATAAGGTTTAATTTTCAACATGTCTGCCAATCGGTGTTGCAGTGCTTGGTTAAAAAAGTCGACAACAGTAGATATGATGTCATCATGTGAACTTTTCAGTAGATGAACTTTTCTACCCATCCTCGTACTGTAATCGATAGGAATTCTTGATACCATATAACTGTAAATTATTTGTATTAAGAATAGTTACTTGAAGAAATAATTGTTTACTTATGATTACTAGCATTACTTACTTGAAACTAAGTTATTGTGTGCCAACCAATGACTATTATAAAATAGAAATAACTACTTGAAACCATATACTTGTACATAAATTATTTGTATTTGGTAAGAATACTTGAAATCAAATATGTGCAAGTTATTTGTATTAGATAGCAATACTTGATATCATATAACTGTGTGCAAAGAACTCTTAAGAAACAAACTCCATAAAAATGTAAATATAAATACCCAATGGACGCTTTTCCCTAACCTCAATGCATAATATAACATATGCAGGCTAATATGCCGTTAACATCAATCAGTTTAAAACTTTCCAGGTTAAATTTTGATATTTACACACAGTTAAATTGCTCCAAGTATTGGTTTGGTTTCTGTTGTTTAATTGCATGTCAACTTTCGTGGGTTATTTAATGCCAAATCCACCCTGGTAGAAGACCAGTAGTGGCACTGTTTAACCTATAGCTTGAATCAGAAGGGAGTTTATTCTCTTTCCAAGGGTATTAGTCAAATAGTGAGTGTAATAGCGAGAGTGGAATTCCTACTCGTTAGGTACAACTCCTCAATCCAACACTTTAACCATTGCGCTACTCCCTCTTTAAGTATTGCTATATAAACCAAATAATTCCATTTAGTATTAATCAAGGCAAGAAGACAAAAGATAATCCTTAAAATAAGAGCATTTCAACCTTTAAATGAATATAAAAGTTGAAAGTGATGCTAGAAAAGACACAATTATCTGTAAATGAACATTTACTTAGCAAACAAATCTTATTGATTTTTATGAAGACGTTGTGCTTGTTCTGATGAGAATACTTAATGCCACGTGTGAAATAAGTAATCATTGAAACATTATCAGAATTAACTAAATAATCTTGATTATTAATCAAACACTTAGTTACTTAGAAGAGGATTGATTGATTATTAACATTTGGAAAAGAAGAGGATTTATTTTTCAGTGCAAATAAGATAAATATTTTCATGCAAATCGATCGCATTCACTTCGAATCTTCATTGCAATTACACAGTAATCAGTGATAAAACGAACGTTTATTACTTGATTGGTTTGATTCGGTTTCTTTGTTTAATGGCATATGAACCTTCGTGAGTTATTTAATGCTAAAGCCAGTCTTATTGAAGAAAAATAGCGGTACTATTTAGCCCATAGCTAAAAAGTTGGGGGGGGGATAAGAGGATTCATACCTTTTCCAAGGGCATTAGTCCAAAAGTGGACATAATAGCGCGACTGGAGCTCGAACTCGTTAACTACGATGTCACAGTCCAGCACTTTAGACACTACGCCACGTGGATCTCATGCCCTCGCCGTGTAGAATTTATTGGCCGAGTGGATAGAGTGTTCGCCAATGGCCTTGAAGTTCAGTTCCTGGTCGAATCATACCAATGACTAAAAAAAATGGTACTTGATGCCGCCTTACTTAACACTCAGCATTATTAGGTATGGGAAAGGAGTAGTGCTCTCCCCGATACCTCGGTGTAGTAGCAAATGAAAAAGGAACCTTCGGGTCACCCTCGACTAAGGTCGCCAACTTTTTTTTACATACATGAAACAATGTAAATTATTGACAGTTGACCAGTTTTTATTTCATCTTATTTCTGTTGCTTTTTATTATACAAACCCGTGTCAACATACGCATTGATAAAGCATTGGCAGCTATTGGCAAATTTCCAATCATATAGAAATTTAATCCCTCTGATAAAATAAAGCGGCAAATTTTCCACGATATAACCGTGTCAGTACTATGGTATGTTCTCACCTCTCGATAATAAAACGCCTACATTCTGTCATATATCTCAGTCGAACTTACACATAAAAAGAAAACGACGTAAAGAATAAAAAATATTACAACTCTCGTTTCTTTTCTATGGCAACCAAGAGATCCTTTATTTACAAAACACCAAACAATACTGAGCCGAAAAGTATCTCATGTAAAGAGATAAAAATTGGTCCGTCTTTTTTTTATGTATGTGTGATCATTAAAATGTTGGTTGGATTCCAAACTTACACCTGGGTCGATGTGTGGTTCTTTCTCTTCTCTGATTTGGTATCGTTTATTTGTTTAACGGCATATAAACTCCTTATGGGTTATCAAATGCCTAAATTCTATTCATTAATAAAGGCTTGATTACAATCATGAGTATATTTGGTTTGGTTTGGTTTGGTTATTTTGTTTAACTGTATATTAACTTCTAATTCTTATGATTTACAATCAATTATATAGTTGCAAGTAAGTAAAGTGAAAGTTGGCAACCGTAGTCGACGGCGTCCCGAAGGCTCCTTTTTCAATAGTTACTACACTGAGGTGTAGGTAGGCCACTACTCCTTTCCCTGGATTGTTCCACTTTACCCTTACCTTATAATGTTGCGTTTAAAGCTAGGAAGACTCAAGTACCATTTTTTGAGTCTTTGGTATAACTAGACTTGAGATTAAACCCCGGTCTCCCTGTCCATAAGGAGTATACTCTACCCACTCGGCCAATAAACAAGTCATAGTTATATAAATTCAAGTAACTGATACTAATCCTTTGTAAAAAAAAAAATATAGCAAAGTAAATATGCTAAATGCAA
>OY757937.1:45162110-45164610 GCA_963585895.1 Sepioteuthis lessoniana
TCCTACTATTTCTCCATAGCTGGAGGGATAATAATTGGATTCATATCTTTCCCAAGGGTATTTGTGCTATGTGAAATGCATTCAGTCTTGTCCAGGATTTGAACTCGTGTCGCTGGGTCCATTTCCTACGACGATAACCATTACACCACGGGCACCGCCAACCTTATATACTAAGTAATCATTTAATTAGGTTGAAAATAAAGCATAATGGAAAGAGTTAGATTCAAAGGTTAATTTTGTAAATTATTTTTGTGATTAGGAATCAAGAGTCGACTTCAACTCGATATCGACTTATAGACGTTTACATGTGTAATAGTGTTTCTGACTGCTTGATGGGTTTACCACTTGTGATTCTCCTACTGGTACACAACTCTGATAAAAAACGCTATCCAACATTTTTATGTGTGGCGAAACATGATCTTTCAGACACCCATCTTTTTTCTCATTTATCCCGAGTTTATAAAATATCAACAATCTAATGTTCAAAAAATGCAAGCATTTATCAGACCTAGCTTGGTTTAGCGCGGGGATTTTATTTGTAGAACCTCCCCAGGTGAGGATCGAACCCACAAAGTTCTACTTAAGATTTCTACCCATCGTTCCTCAACAGAGGACGCCCTCGTATCTCAGAAATTAATAAATACCTTGGATTTGTCACTGTACATTATCACGCATGATTTTGTCATGGTTTTATTTTTTAAATTTTTTATTTGAATGAAACACTTTTATGATCTGTTGTTTGATGTAAAAACAAGTTAGAGGTTACTTCAAACGTGTTCCCATTTTAAAGCCAACCTTTTTTTTAACCTGCAGAAAAAGAAAAGAGAACATCTATCTATGAGCGTAAAGAAAGAATATTCTCTAAAGAGAGCGGTCATCTCTGAATGTATATATATATATATATATATATATATATATATATATATATATTTACACATGTGTGTGCGCGCGTGCTTTTGTGTGTGTGTGTGAAAAGAGATTACTTTTTAAAGATAAAGTTTGTCTGTGTATATATATATATATATGTAGAGAGAGAGAGAGAGAGAGAGAGAGAGAGAGAGAGAGAGAGAGAGAGAGAGAGATACTCTATAAATATCGATATACTTTTGCCTATTTCCATTTGTCTGTATATATATATATATATATATATATATATATATATATATATGTGTGTGTGTGTGTGTGTGTGTGTGTGTATGTCCATTTTTTAACGCTTAAATGCCACTAGACGTAAATAGACTTAGTTACGTTGTTTTATAACCGTAAGATATTTACGCGTCATTATTGATTAATAATAATAATAATAATAATAATAATAATAATGATAATAATGATAATAATAAGGGTTAACAATAATACACAACGTTTTTGTTCTTGATTGAAAGCCAAACAACAATCCTGTTGCTTCGAGTTGATACCTTTTACCATCATCATGGACGTAGTAGCAGCAGACGCAACCTCTTAAGATTCCTTTGCCTCCCCCTGAACTCTTTCTGTTGTTATTCTACAATACCATTCAATGGTAATGACACATTGTCATTTAAAACGACTATCTGTTCTACGGATGCCTTTTGTATTTCCCTAACAAGAAAAAAAATAAACAAACCAAAAAAACTAGGCATTTCTCCATTGTAAATACATAAACGCACACACATGAATTGTCAATGTGTTAAAAGACGCCTTTTTAATTTATTCTTTTATTTTTTATTTTTTAGCTATTTCGTAATAATAAACGTCTATTTCTTTAAAAAAAAATTCCAAACACTCCTCAAGAGACAATAGTAAAAAATAAGACTCATGTCAACATTGATCACTGGTGTAAATGACGAGCAGGTTATGTAGGGGTTTTGTTATTCATTTTAAAAATGGGCGCCCTGGATGGTGTAATGGTTAGCAAAATACACAAGCAAACCTTCACGAGTGTGTTGGAGTCTAACAGGATGCTCCATTTATATAGCCTTGTGCCACACCTAAGCAAAACAGTTTAGTAAAGTACTATTTGTTTTAAAAAAAAATTGACGCCTCAATTTACAAGACGTAGAGTGTGACTGACCGACCTGTATTTTTGTCCAACACCCACATATATTTAAGTTCACGGCGTAGATGTGAGATTTACGTCCAAGATCACGCACATACATTCACGTTTATATACATAATGAAATAAATTTTCTTTCCCTTCACGTTGTCATCGTATCGATTAAATTTTTTTGTTATAAATTAGAAAAGAACAACAGCAACACGTTTTACATGGATGCCACCATCCGTTAGAATTGGTCACTCGTAGAAAAAAGGTTACTTATAATAATAGATCGTAAGGATTTTTGTTTTGATTTATTTTGGACGATTTTAAACAATGTTTTGTTGTTATTCCTGAAGATTAGAATAGTTCGGTGACAAGGCTAGAAGTATAAGGCACTCAGTGAGAATCGAACTCACAAGTAATGGTATGCTCGCCTAGCCTGTTAATCCTTACACTATGGAAGGCTCCCAATGCAAAGTA
>OY757937.1:45169610-45279610 GCA_963585895.1 Sepioteuthis lessoniana
CGAACTCCCAAACAATGATTTGCTAGCTTGCAAAACACTGCACTACGCGAATCACCCCTATGTAAATAGAAAGTAGATAAATAGATATATAAGAAAAACCTGATATTGTTATTTTCAAAACTTAGTTTATTCTTGTACAAGGCGAAATGTATAGGAAAACAGTGGCTTGGCAGATCATGTTGCACCAGACTTTTCAGTTGATAAAGCTTTTCAAATCGTGAGTGGGGAAGACATAGCCATCTCAGCTACGATGCAGACCCATTACATGTTTTTATGTTCGTATAAAGAGTGTAATTAATAAGCAAAGTAACTTTTCTTATAAAAATAAGCTATAAAACGTAACTCCGATAAATATGCCGGTATATAAAGGTAATATTTGATAGATAAACAAGAAATATGATTGATCAGTTCAATGATTGATTCGACTCTGCCAAGGTTAGAAATAAGTGTAACAGATTTTTAAAAATTTTTTTATTGGGACTGTTTGAGCATGGAAAGGAATAATGGGAGAGAGATTTTCCCGAGTGGTCACTCATCTTCACTTCTTTTAGTCAACTACCGGGATATCCTTGTGCTGGGAGGATAGGAAGAGAGCGTAGGGGAAGAGAATTCATGCCGATTTTCTCCGGGTCGGCCACTTGGCATTCGTTTCGGGCGGTTATATTTCTCCTACTAAAACTTGGCCTCAGGAGACCGTTCCCCCTGTTTGCCTGCTTATAGGACTAAGTTTATTGCTTGGTGCCAAGGCGCTCCAAAAGAGGAATGCCGACGGGGTCAAGAATTTTTTGCACCTGCTGCGCATGATTTTCGATTCGTGCGCGGTTTCCACCATAAAACGGCCTTGTGCCATATTCTGACACGGTGGAACGTCAGATGAATGCCAGTTTCAGAATTATTAAAAATAATTAGTGAGCTAAGTTTTGTACGGTTCAATGCTAACTGGTAGGATGAGAGGCATAGAAAAGAAAGGTAAAGTAGAGACAACATTCATAGCCTTGAAAATCAACATTTAAGGTCTTATTTAAAAAAAAGAAAAGAAAAAAGAAGCCTACTTCGACGACTGGGGCCAATGGAAAATATGCACCTATATCACGCAGTAAACAGGTACGTCTGTGCCGATTCATATACTAGGCATTTAGTCATTAATTGCTAGGGTTTACTTTTGTAAGTTCGGCCCTCACAGGTAGTTATATATTTGTGATCTTGTACCAGACTAAGGTGGGTGAATACCTGCTTATGTGTCATTCAAGCTTTTCAGGTATTAGAAGATATATGAGGAAATAAACCTCTGACCTGGAATGGTCGAAACTGTTAAGGTCCCATTAGTTGGTCAAATAAATCTACATAAATTTTTTTCGCATTCGATAGGAACGGATACAATAAAGAAAGAAAGATAGAAAGAAAAAAACAAACAACTTAAAACTCTTTCGAAACAACAATGCAAAATTGTCAATATGAATGTACAATGAACGCGATTCCCTAACATCTAAACAAACAAAAGAAGCTTTAGACGGTTTGACTTGCTTTTAAAATCGAGGAAATAAATACACGTGCTGCTTTACTTCTTGTTTGTCTTTGTATGTGATGAAAGAAATCCCTAACTGCACAGTAGTTAACATACTCGCCTACAAAACATAGGCGCCTTGAGTGGTGTAATGGTTAGTAAGCTAGACTAGCAAACCTTCACGAATAAGTTCGAGTCTCATTGAGTGCCCCATTCATTCGACCTTGTGCCATCCCAAAGCAAAAAAGCTTAGTAAATTACTACACGTCAAGAAAACATAGACGCAGCTAATGCTTATGGCCTTACGCTACCGTGGATTGAAATACGTAAACACGTTTCGTCTGTATAGTTAGCAATTATAAACAAACAAAAATAATGTACGCCTGTAACGGCCGTTGATACTATGTACACGCTTTATGCAAAAATGTGTAACGTGCCTCACAAAATAGACAGTAAACGCATAGGTGTGTTTTGGACCACAATGGCGGGGGAAATAAATTGTATGAATATCTTGGCTACCGGAGAGATGTGTGACTTGGTCGGTAGATGTGTAAAAAGAAGTGTATTGATTCGTCGTGACGTAACGTTCTGCTGTTAGCTCGATGACAAGAGTGCCCCCCACCGGTCGACAGAATGAGAACAAGCCCGAAGTGTCACATCTCAGCTTTACGGGTGTCTGTCCCAGAGAGTGTCCTATGTTTATTAAAAAAAAAAAAAGGAAAGGAAATAGAAGAAAAGCAATCGATGAATAACACCTTTTTTTGTCTTTTGTATTTACGACCCCAAATAAACAATTCAGGTTAATTTTAGATTTCTTTTTTTGTTCGTTGTTATTTTAAATAGACCCTGGAAACAACTGATTTGAACTTGAAGAAAACAAAGGCTGTCTGGGTTTGAAGTTTTTTTTTCTATTTACCCACAATATCATTAAAAGAAAAAGCCCTGATAAATTTCCGGGGTGTTTCAGAAAATTTGATATCATTTTATAATCTAATAACTTGACCAATTCTCGTTCCAATGATCTAAATTTTTAAAAGCATATATAGAAACAATACAAAATTCTATGAATATAGTTATTTTTTATAAGATATAGAAATATTATTCAGTAGGAAAGAAAAGGTATTCAAACGTTAAACATAGAATGTTGAGTGATTCTCACAGATAACGGTAGAATTTGATATCATTTGAATATAAATTGGTCAAGTTATATCGTCTCTCTCAGTTTGGTAGATAACTATACTTAAAACTTGTCTAATCTTGACTTTAGATTTTAGATTTTTGGCCCAGTTAAGTGCTTAATCTTTTAATTCTATAAACGTACGTCTGTAAATGTTTGAATTTTTTCCCCGGGTTATTAAGGTTTGGTTTCTTTGTTTTAATGGCATATCAACCTTAGTAGGTTATTTAATGCCAATGCTATTCTCCTAGAAGAACAGTAGTGGTACTATTTAGCCCATAGCTGGGAGGATAAGGGGGTTCATACCTTTCCCAAGGGTATTTGCCCGAAAGTGAACGTAATAGCGCGACTGGAGAACGAACTCGCTTACTACGATTCTGCAGTCCATCACTTTAACCATTACACCACGAGGACACTCCCCCGGGTTATTAAGTAATGATATTTTAAACAATATCAAACCCATATTTAATCTTGTATTTATTTATTTATTAGAAAAAGTTTGTCAATGACTACAAATTTTAACAACTTTCATCTGTTAATTTTCGTTGCTTTTTATCACAACTCACCAAAATCGGAATGTTTATACATGAATATTATGTAAAGCACCTCACAAAATAAACAGTCAACCAATACGTGTGTTATGGTGGGAGGAATAAATTGTATGAATATCTTGGGTACAGGAGAGATGTTTGACTTTGTCGTTGGATATGCGTATGTGTAAAAAGAAGAACGTGGATTCGTTGTGGCGTTGAAGAAACCACTACGGATGGCTCTCGTGGCGTAGTTGGTAAAGCAGCCCGCACGGATAACCAGGCAAAAAGAGGATGTGTGAGTTCGAGTCTCAGCGTTAGCATATCCTTTATTATTGTCTTTGACGCGCATTATTCGTCACCGTCGACTTGATTAAGTTGCGATAAAAAGAAACTGAAATTAAGATGAAATAAAATACAACCCAAAACAATTGTTGATGATCATGATGCAATTAAAGCCGCTTTGAAATTGATGACTTATTTATCTATGCTCACGGAATTGCAACGCTTTCATAATGTATCTCCGTGTTTAAGACTGGAGATGATGATATAAACTATATAGTTGCAATTGACTAGATTTAAGACATTTTTGTTTGGTAAAAGAAAAGACCTTACCCAATTCCAAATCAATCAAATAAGGTTAAATAAAAAAAAAAATAGAATACGTACGTAAGAGTATATATTCCTCCGGAGATTGTATGGAAAATCTGTATGTATACGTCAGCAACGGTTAGGTCTTATGAATTGTATATGTGTGTCGGATATATATATATATACATATATATATATATAAATATAATTAATAACTGGTATGAAAAATCCGTCCCGCGTCTGTTAGAGAGGCTTGAGGCTATTCACTCACACGAGCAACTGTTTCTTGCTGTCACGGGTCCTTCGTGTACTGCCTCGGTAGTTAGTAGTAGTAGCAGTAATAATAGCGATGGATGTCTGCAAAGGAGAATCAAGAGATAAGATGGGAGGGGTAAAAAAAGAACCAACAAACAAAAAGAACAAACAAGACTAAATAGAAATTAAAAAAAGTGAAAGGAGTGGTTTGTCGCGGACAAGGAAGGTGAGCAGAGGTTTGCGGGGGAGGTGAATTTGAGAGAGTGTGTGAGAGGAAGAGAGATGAACATGGTTTGATGTAGAAGAGAGGCGAGAATAGAATGGGGGGGGGGAGAAAGAAGATAGGAAGGATAAGTAGAGTTATATATATATATATATATATATATATATATATATATATATAAGATAGGAAGGATAAGTAGGGTTATACACACACACACACACACACACACATATATATATATATATATATATATATGTAATTCTGTCTGTCTCTCTCATTCATTAACACACACACACACACACACACACACACTCTCTCTCTCTCTCTCTATATATATATATATATATATATATATATATGTGTGTGTGTGTGTGTGTGTGTGTGTGTGTGTGTGTGTTAATGAATGAGAGAGACAGACAGAATTAGATATAATTTTTTTTTTTAATCCTAAATATGAATACGACAGCAAAAGATTAGTTGTAAGTTGAGATGTTGGTGCCGAAAAAAGATAAATAGATGGATAGATTGATAGATGGATGGATAGACTAATAGATGAAAGAACACGAGTGACACTAACATACATACATACATACATACATACATACATACATACATACATACATACATACATACATACAAAAGACAGATAGATAAATATTGAAAGAACAGTTTAAGTAAATAATGAAATTGTGGCTTCGAACAAGCGTAAAAATAAACATTGTAGAAGACAAATAAATATGAACAGACTGAGATAGATAGATAGATAGATAGATAGATAGATAGATCAGGACATACATATATTCATACCGATAGACAGACTGTCAGTAAGAAAGAAAGAAAGAAAGAAAGACAGAAAGAAAGAAAGAAAGAAAGAAAGAAAGAATAACAGTTCAAGCTAATAATGAAATTGCGGTTTTGAACATACGTAAAGATAAGATCGATAGATAATTAGTTAGTTTGTTTGATAGATAGATAGATAGATAGATAGATAGATAGATAGATAGATAGATTATTAGGACATACATACATACAGATAGATAGACAAATAGACATATACAGACACACACATAGATAGATAGATAGATAGATCAGCTGATACATACATACATACATACATACATACATACATACATACATACATACATACATACATACATACATACATACATATTCATTGATATATAGTTAGATATGAACAGACTGAGATAACCAAAAACAAACAATCAAAGATGTAATGAAGGGGAGTGGAACAAAAACAAAAAAAACAAAAAAAACAAAAAAACGTAAGAATGGTATAATGCAGAGAAAGAAAAGAGAAAATAAAAAGTAAGAAAGAAAAAAGTAATGAAGAGAAAAGTAAAAAATTTAAAAGCAAGCCCCCAAGCAAGCAAGTGAAGAAAGAAAGAAAGAAAGAAAGAAAGAAAGAAAGAAAGAAGGATATCTTCTTAAATCTTAATAGAAACGAAAGAAAGAAAGAAAGAAAAAAAGAAGGAAGTAATGAGGGTAAGTTGAAAAGGAAATAACCTAATAAATATATAGATATATAAATTGAAAAAGGAAAGAAAAATTAAATGAAAATATAAAGTAAAACCAAATTTTAAAAAAAGGAAAAAAAAGGAAAGAAAAGAATTGTCGAAAAACACGAAAAAACTTAATATAAAATCTTTTCTCTTCTTATAACCAAATAATAATTTTCTTTCCGTTTAATTCAAGAAATAAGGAAAGAGTTTTTCGTCAGTCGGGCTTAACTGTCACTCTCCTCTGACCACCACTATATAACAATAACGACTACAGTAGCGACTGGTAGTCAGAGAATAAGCTACAGTTACAATTCTCACTTATGAATGATTACTTCAAGTGAATTTACTATTACTACTACTTGTTATCAACACACACATACGCACGCACACACAGGCACATCTACGCACTCTGGCTTTTTAAGCGGCAAAATCATTTTTCTGTAAAGAAAGAAAGCAACTTAGGACTTAGATACTGTCGCATTGGAACCTGTTCATTTCTAAAAGACGGGCGATTTCCTTGTAACGAGCACTGAGCAACCTGTATACAAGACATAGCACTTCACAAAGTAAATAAGTAAATTTGGCGACCGTAGTCGAGAGTGACCCGAAGGCTTCCTTTTCGATAGCTACTACATCAAGGTGTAGGGGAGGGCGCTACTTCCTTCCCTTGATTGCTTCACTTAATGTACTTTATAATGCTGATAGTTAAGCAAGGTGGTATCAAGTGCCATTTTAAAAATCTTTGGGAGGTGTCCTCGCAGTGTAATGGTTAACGTAATGGACTGCGGAATCGTAGTAAGCGAGTTCGTACTCCAGTCGCACTATTACGTTCACTTTCGGGCAAATAACCTTGGAAAAGGTTTGAACCCCCTTATCCTCCCAGCTATGGGTTAAATAGTACCACTACTGTTCTTCTAGGAGAATGGCTTTGGTATTGAATAATCTATAAGAGTTGATATGCCATTAAACAAAGAAACCAAGAAACCAAACTAAAATCTTTGGTATGACTCGACCTGGGATCGAACCTCCGGTCTCCCGAGCCATTGGCGAATAGTGAATCAGCCAATATCTGTTTGACATCGGAAAAACAAAGAAACAAAGAAACATCACAAAAGCCTATACCACTTAAATTCGCAAGAAGTGTAGGGCACACAGTTTGAATCAAACTCATTGCAATGATAATAAATTGCAAGACTCACTTGCAAACATTGGCTATACTGTGAGGCACGCATAGGTACTAATTTATAAAGCTTAGATTAATCAGGGATGGATTTACTAATAGGTACAGTAAACCATTGTCCAAGAGTCCACCGTATCTTGGGTTCTATTGAAACTAAAGGACCTCTGTACAATAAGTATAGGAACCGGAATATGAACCCACAATTAGTATAGGCTGTCGTATCGCGCCATATATTAGATCCCCTATTATTTGTGTTTTATAGAGAAATCTCTTCTGATTTACTAATCCCTTCCAAACCCCAATTGTGCTACCAAAAAATGAACAAACAAACGAACAAATAAAAACACCGCGAGCATGCGAGGGGAATATTAAACGGATGTTGTCTGAATGATGACTTATAAGAAAATGAATAAAACACCTCGCTGCGCAGGTAGACTCCGCGCAGCCATCTGGTTAAAAGATAAAAATAACATTACTATTTAAAAAGTCCTTTTTTTCAACCAATCATAAACTTCCCCCCTTTCCAAAGTTTTTTCGGATTTGATTCGATCCCATACGTGGTTATAAAGAGGTCAACAAAAGTTCACAAAAATCAGTCGACTCTGAGGACTTCGAGCAGAGAGAATCGTCACGCTTTACGTTTCGGACAAGATCAAAGACCGCTGGCACTCTAGAAATTCACATCAAAGACAACCTAGTCCTGCATTTCCAACCCTAGACCAAGACTGGGCAGAGCTTACCAACTCATGTCACACCACCGTGCTGCAAACAAACAAACCAGCCACCCTAGAACAACTTAAACCCACTCAACTCCTGACCCATATTTAGTGGAAGAAGAGAGCCACAGGGCTGGGACACACCTCGGCTGGTTGTGTTGCCATATACACGGATCAGGTCGGGTTGGTCTTTGTTCCAGTGGCAAGTCTGTCTGATAAGGATTCATGTCACGCGCGCTGAGACAGGCTCTCCAAGAGCTTTGGAGGGGTTAGGTTTATCCTAGGTTTATTGCCTGGCGCCTGAGGCGCCTCTTTTTTAGGGAAATGCTCAAGGCATTTTTGGAAACAACGAGCGAGTGCGGGTCACGGTCCTGCGCCTAGTTCTTTACAATAAAAAGCCATTTGCCGTACGTTGGGCGCGCGACAAATATCAGGTTCTATATTGAGTTACAGCCTGTTTTATTTTTGGCTGCCAACTGAACGCTAGTTGGGACTCCTAGGCCAGTAAGTGTTTTTGTTATTATTATTGTTATTATTCTACTAAGAGATTCCATTTTCTTTTTCTTAGTCATGCCTAGATCATCTCGAGCGTAATTAGTTTGGAGCCTGAAGTATCTATACAGTTGTTTTTCTTCCCATTTTTTGTTTCCAGATTTTCTGATGGTTGTCAGAGCTGTTACTTGCTGCTGTAATCAACCTTTATTTACAGGCTGTTTCACAATTTTTAAAACAAAATAATCTGTAGCAATTCAAGGACCACAAATATGATAGAGTACTGAAAATTACATTTACTAAAAGTTAAAAGAATAACATATTTATATCTGCAACCATTTAGTCTCAACCATGATGCAAAAATGTCAAGAGGGACCCTAAAGTACATGCTCCAGATGTTCGCGGTTCAGTTGAAGGTACTGTTGAATGCCTCGAGCAAAGTTATTGATAAAGCGGGCACATTCCGTTTAATTGATTGCTTGAACCTTTTCTATGATGGCTACCTTCAATGTCGTAATGATACGAAGGTGGCCCGGGTAAGTATTGTGTTTGAGTAACGGCCAGAAGGAATTTAGGGGATTCAGGTCAGGCGAGTAAGGTGCCCTGATAAGACGCTCCCCAAACTTTTGACAAAGTCATACCATCGTAACATTGGCAATGTGAGAAAGAGCACTGTCCTGCTGGAACCTCTGTTCCTCCTCTTGACCAACTTGAAAATCTGACCCTGTTATGGAAATGTTTACATTGAACTCCCATCTGCATCTTGCTTGAACAATTTTGAAAGACTTTGTTTCGTAGTATGTCTTCACACAAAAGATCTTTTACTCTATCACCCAAGGCTCAAGCTCTTCCCAGAAATGTTCAATACACTGGAATGTATCGCTCTTTTGTCGCTGTCACTGCTTTCGTGGTAGCGAACAATCCTGCGCACTTTTTTAAATGCAGAGAGGGTCCAACAACTCTGAAAGATCTTGGTTACCCAAAACATCCAATTTTTGGAGTTAACATGACCATTCAAGAGGTACTGGGCTTCATCCGAAAACCAGATATCATTCAAGCATTCCTCATCATTGTGGGTCTTTTGTGAAAACTACTCGCACATGGCAACCCTCTTTTTCATATTGGCCTGCAGAGAGGTAACCCCCTCCCAACGAGTATTCTGGATATGATAGTAAACAATCTGATGGTAAGGTTCCTGTAATGCTGGCCATCGCTCCCAGGTCCATTGTGGCCCGGAGTGGAAGCACTTGAAAGGGTCCTATCTATGAACTGTTTGACATTTAAACTGAGTGCAAACAAATATCTTCTGCTGAATTGAATTGCTTGAATACAATTGTTTGATCATTTAATTGTGTGTAGACAAATGACTGATATTTAATTGAATTGTTAGTGTTAAATAACAATATTTGGAAATATTTAACTTGTGTTTACTAATCATGTATATCTATTATATATTTATAGTCTGGATTAAGCATTAGAAATGCGTAGCACCCCTTCCTTGTCATTGACCCCAGGTCCATTCTGGCCCGGAGTAGTAGCACCTGATAGGGCCCTATTTATGGGTTAAATAGAACTAACGGAATACTTATGTTAAACCAAATTGTTTGACCAAACAGAATAGCCTGAAATAAAATGTTTTTGACAGTTAAACCATACTTACATTTAAACAGCGTGCTTATGCTAAACTGAATTATTTGAAATGGAACTATTTTTGACCTTGAAATTGTACTTACACTAAACTGAATTGTTTAATATAGAACTGTTTTGACATCTAACTGTGTGTAAACAAAATCTGTACTTATACTAAACTGAATTAGCTGAATTAGAACTGCTTGAATAAACTGAATAACTTGAAATAGAAATGTTATTGACAATTAAACTGTGTATTAATGCTGAACTGAATTGTTTGAAATAGAGCTGACTATTTGCAGAAAAATGGATTTGGCATTAAATAACCTACAAAGGTTGATATGCCATAAAACCCAACCAACCAACCAACCAACTAACAACAAATAGTTTGCAAACAGCATGACTGTAAAATGAGCCAAAGTTTATTTATTTGCACACAGTTAAATTACCACGTCATGTTAGTGTGGACCTGAGAATAATGGTAATGAATGTGTGACTCAGCACTCCTGAGAGTTCCAGAATTGAAGTCCAATTATTGGGGAGTGTCTAGAACCCTTTCATTGTCATTACACCTAGATTTTTAATACCCAGGGGTATTTTTTATTAAGAATCGTTACTTGAATCTATAATTCAATACCAAGGATTATTATTATTATTATTACTAACGAGAAACTATGTAACTGTGAGCAAACAAAAATTGATTATCAAATTGTTTGGTTGTGTTTCATGGCATATCAAACATTGTAGGTTGTTTAATGCCAAATCCTGTTGATACACATATATTAAATATATATGATTTGGTTTGGTTGGCTTTGATGACATATCAACGATTGAAGGTTACTTAATGTCAAATCCTGTATATACATATATATTCATATACATGATTTGTAAACACATTTTGCAGGTTCAATTCTGACTGCAGACGAGTAACAATACAGGAATACTTAACACTTGTACCCGGTTATGGCTAAGGGAATCAGAAAAAGCGACCCCCGTAGATTCAATAAAGGACGTAGTTCGAAGTTCCCGAGTTCGACAAACACTTGAAGAAGGCCGTAGGACATATGCGCCGAAAGATTGTGGAAATAACAATAAAGATGAAGAAATAGTCCGAAAACCCTTACTGATAAAAATTATCAAGCTTCGTTTCAGAAATTTAGACAACTAAACACATTTTGTAGGTAACATTCTTAGATGAGTCTGAGGTCTTTTTGCGCTCGGTTAAATGGTTTCAAGTATATCCATAAAACAGTGACAATTTAACATAAAAGCTGGCCATCAGATAATTGTCTCCAAAGAAGCTTAGGGAACCAACTCCTATAACCGTTACGTTATGTGTCCTGCTGGACAGGTTGCAGGTTCAATCCTAACTGCAGACGAGTGACAATACAGGAATACCTAACACTTGTACCCGGTTATGGCTAACGGAATCAGAACAGGCAACCCCCATGGACTCAATAAAGGACGTAGTTCGAAGTTCCGTGAAGGTTCCCGAGTTCGACAAACACATGAAGAAAGCCGGAGGACATATCCGCCGAAACGTTGTGGAAATAACAATAAAGATGAAGACAATACTCCGAAAACCCTTGATGATAAAAATCATCAAGCTTCGTCTCAGAAATTTAGACAACTAATATATGAATATTATTAGGTACTCCACGCTACTCAGATCTCCAGAACGGAAGCTTTACAATCAGATGTAGTTTATTATCATGCCCAGAACTCTCCTTTTTGATTAAGGGGAGATAGTCAGCATATTGTTAGCACCGTCGATAGAGCGGTATATTGTTTCAAGTATTCTTATCTAATACTAATAATTTTAGGGTTTCAAGTAATTTTTTTTTTAAATAATAGTCATTTGTTTATACTTAGTTATATGGCTTTAAGTAACTAATAATAATCTTTAGTGAACAGTTACAGCTTCAAGTAACTATTTTCAACACAAATAATTTACAGTTATATGGTATCAAATATTCTCATCAAATATAAATGGTATCTTATTAGATTCATTTAACATATAGATAAAACCCTAACCGAGTAGAGCTGGGAGTAATGGCAATAAAGGGAATTCTTCACTTCCCATATCACCACAACTGAAGTATCACCATCAGGTTCAATTGTGTGTCTACCCTGGATATCCCTTTTTTTGTTGCGCAGTTATCACTCTGCAAAGAATTCAGCTAACATATTCTAAACCCCAACAACAGGGCACAATATATTAGTAACTAATAATAAGTAAAGTAAAGTTGACGACCTTAGTCGAGGGTGACCCAGAGGCTCCCTTTTCAATAGCTACTACACCGAGGTGTAAGGGAGGGTGCTACTTTACCCTTGTCCTTACCTTATAATGTTGAGTACTAAGCAAGGCGAAATTGTGTACTATTTTTTGAGTCTTTGGTATAACTCGACCTGGGATTGAACATCCGTCTCTCGGACCATTGGTGAACACTCTACTCATTAGGCCACTGACAATTCTTAGTATATAAGTTGGAGACCGTAGTCGATGGCGACCAGAAGGCTCTCTTTTCGATAGCTACAACACCGAAGTGTAGGGGAAGGCGCTACTCCTTTCCCAGGATTGCTCCACTTTACCCTTGATACGTACCTAATCTTGCTGAGTGTTAAGCGAGTAGGTATCAAGTACCATTTTTAAAGTCTTTTGCATGGCGCGACCTGGGATTGAACCCAGGTCTCCCGGATCTTTGGCGAACACTTGCTGTTATATGGGATCAAGTATTTTTATCTAATACAAATACTTTGCAAACAGTTATATGGTTTCAGATATCCCTATCTAATACCAGAAATAAGATAGTTTGTTTTTATTTCTATGGTATATCAACTCTTGTAAGTTTATTAATGCTAAATCGTCTTTACGCAGATTTAGATTTTTTATAAGTAAGTAAAGTAAAGTTGGCGACCCCCCAGTCGAGGGTGACCCGAAGGCTCCCTTTTCGATAGCTACTACACCAAGGTGTAGGGAAGGGCGCTACTCCTTTCCCAGGATTGCTCCACTTTACCCTTGATCCGTACCTTATAATGCTGAGTGTAAAGCAAGGAGGCATCAAGTACCATTTTTTGAGTCTTTGGTATGACTCGACCTGGGATTGAACCCAGGTCTCCCGAGCCATTGGCGAACACTCTAACCGCTAGGCCAATGTCCGGTTGAGACATGGGTTCAATCCCAGGTCGAGTCATACCAAAGACTCAAAAAATGGTACTTGATGCCTCCTTGCTTAAAGGAGTAGCGCCCTCCCCTACACCTTGGTGTAGTAAGCTATCGAAAAGGGAGCCTTCGGGTCACCCTCGTCTATGGTCGCCTACTTACTTTTATAAGTAGAGGAATTATATTATAGATTAGATTACCATGACCAGAAAATTCGGCAAGCACTGTGTGTGACACACGGAACCACTGGACTACTAGGTCTCATCAGCAGTGTATACCGTGATCTCCACCGGTGGTAGAGTTTCGGTTCTGCATTCTATGGTCGCTGGTTCGATTTCCAGTGGTGGAGATCATGGTATACACTGCTGATGAGACCTAATAAGGTCGAAACAGCTGTCCAGTAGTTCTGTATGTCACACGCATTACTTGCCGGATTTTTTGGTTATGGTAATTCAATTTCTTTATGCATATATGTATTAAATCTATATGATTTGTAAACGAATTGTTTGTAGGTAACATTCTAATCTTGCCAGAGCTTATTTGTTTGTATACAGTTAAGATATTTCAAATATTCCTATCTAACAGGAATAAATCTATCTAGCATTAATTATTTGTTTGCACATAGTGAAATGGTTTCCGTTATCACTATGTAACGTTAACAATTAAATTTAACATCGGTCATTTGTTCGTACAAAGTTAAATAGTTAAACAGTTCTGAAATAATGATATGATTTTTAAGTCATTATCTTAATTTAATCATAATCATTTGTTTGCATACGGTTATATGGTTGGTTGGCTGATTGTTAGGGTTTTATGGCATATCAACCTTTGTAGCTTATTTAATACCAAGGCCATTTTTATGTAAATTATCAGTTCTATTTCAAACAATTCAGTTTAGCATGAGTACACAGTTTAATTGTCAAAAACCTTTCTATTTCAAGCTATTCAGTTTAGTCAAACAGTTCTAATTCAGCGAATTCAGTTTAGTATAAGTACAGATTTTGGTTACACTCAGGTAAATGCCAAAACAGTTCGATATTAAACTATTCAGTTTAAGGTAAGTACAGTTTCAATGTCAAAAACTGTTCTATTTCAAAGAATTCAGTTTAGTCAAACAGTTATAATTCAAACAATTCAAACGTCTGAATTTCGAACACACACACACACACATATATATATATATATATATATATATATAGATATATATTCGAAATTCAGACGTTTCGATATAAACTCACCTAATGATCGGGCACATGAAACAACCCAAGACTACTCTCAGCAGAATTGCAATTCTAAAAGGATATATTCAACCAGCGTCTCTACTCCGAGCAGGATGCGACACAGGGTAAGTATTTTTTCGCGGTATTTTAGCTACTTTGAATACCAGTATTTTACTATTAAACCCTAGCCAGTTGAAGAAGAGTTGGATTCATAATATTGATAAGGAAAATGCAAACAACCTCTGTTCATCGAGTCGATTTTTAATGACCGTTACGCCACGAGCGCCTCCATCAATGCTGAAAGGAAACATGGACACTCATTCACGTTAGCTGATTTTCAGTCATGGTTGTCAACCTGAAAATATGCTATTACTTTTTAGAGATATATTGCATATGTAATTTTATATATTCTTTCCCGTGTATTATTAATACTATTAAATTCATTCTGAAATTTTAAATGTGAACAGAGACGTTGAAATATAAAACAGTTTTTGAAAGTGATATGCTTAGGTTCGGCATATTCCTAATGATTTACAACATTTTAAGTCCCACTTCTCAAGCTAAAATAAATTTTGTTTATTGTGAGTTTTCTTATTTTTCTAACTTAAGGTATAAAATATCAGTAATATGTGTTTTCAAATAATATCGAATACGATACAGGTGTTATTAGTTTTAAAAAAAGGTCTTATACTAGCAAGGATATTTAAGAAAAATTCTTTATATGTGGTTGATGTACATTCGGTTTGCATTTAACATAACGCTAATACCCTTGGGAGGGACTCGTTGTGTAATGGACCTAAGAAATGGACACGGCAACATGAGTTCGAATCCTGGATAAGGCTCTTTGCATTTCGCATTGTGCTAATACGGTCAGAAAACATATGAATCTAACTATTCTCCTTCTAGCAATGGATGAAATAATAGGCCAGACTGGGCTCTTTAGCTTTGGTATGGCAACCGGTCTATGAAAAGGACAAGTCTGAATTCAGATCTGTTAAACTCCGCTTAAAAATTGACCTTGTGTCGCATCCTGCTGTTGCGGAGGGGTTGTGTAAATACAAAATTTCGGATTACACTTTAATCAGATAAATGATATTTTATTCTGAGATAATGTGCTGTGATTGTATGTGTTTTAGACATTTTATAATTCCACAAATGTCAGTCCGTCTGTCCGTCCGTACAGCAAACGTTCTACAATTTTTTTATCCGATTTCAGCCAAACATATAGGATTTGTTTGGGTAATCAGTGAGAATATAGGGTGTCCCAGAAAAATGTATACATACTTTGATTCATTACAAATGCAGTATTTATTCAGATATATTTAAAATTTATAATTCAACTTAAAGAAGACAAGTATAGAATATTTTGAGGTTACGCAGGTGTTCGAACTGATAATCGTTCTCTATCCAGACTCAGCTGATGACGAGAAAAGACAGAAATGAAAACATTACTGAGTTATCACAGGTGTTCAAACTGATGACCATTCCGTTTAAGACATTATTGATAACGAGAGCAGATGGAATTGCTAAATTACAAATCATTTCAATTGGTATTTGGGTATATTCTATTTCATTTGCTTCTCTTAACTCATTGATTGGAGCATATTTTGTGTTATAATGTTAAAAGACTCAAATGCATCAATTATGACAACTGGATTCCTCAGAACCTGCATGTTATGTTTGAACACCACGTAAACTTACCAAACTTTATAGTGTGGTGAGATTTATCTGTATTACATGTAGCAAGATCATTTAAAACAAAATGCTATCACTGATCCAAGAGTGTACACATATTTTGGGAAACCCAATATTTCAGACTATAGTTGAAGATCTGACTCAAAATAGATTTTAACCGAAATCTTTCAATCACCCTTTGTCGATATTTCGCTGTCCACATCTAGAAAAGTGTCTGTCTCTCATAGTTTAAATGTGTCCTGTTAATGGAATGGAGTTAACTTCCTGTTTAAGTCTGGTTTATTGTAACTGAAAAACAAAACAAAACAAACAAACAAACAAACAAACAATAGAAAAAGTCCTAATTGATTGATTAATTGATTAATTAGCATGTCAATACATCGAGGGTTGTTTTTATAACTAGAAATTCAAGAATCGTGCTCATCGCACGTTCATATTTACGTTTTTGATATAGTTATTTCTTTAAAGGTTTCTTTT
This sequence comes from Sepioteuthis lessoniana, assembly GCA_963585895.1. Lineage (NCBI taxonomy): Eukaryota > Metazoa > Mollusca > Cephalopoda > Myopsida > Loliginidae > Sepioteuthis > Sepioteuthis lessoniana. The sequence continues at coordinate 45,185,983 of OY757937.1, forward strand.
CTTTTTTTTTTTTTGGCGCACAGTCTTATCGAACGCGAATAACTTTAAAATCGATCTCTCTGTCTCTATAGTTGGGACCATAAAAATTATACCGCTCCGGGTCAGAGTGGACCTGGAAGTAATGACAATGAAGGTGTATTTCACACTATCCAGATCTCTCGAACTGAAGCCTGTCTCACTATCAAATGCTGTTAAGCGTCATACGTAGCACATCCATTCAAGGGTGGGTGAAAGGATTTTACAACATTGCTGAATATACAGTAATGAATTCTACGTATCACCGATAAGGCGAGAAAAAGTCTCTTCCTTAGCAGTGAGAGCATTGAAAATCCAAAGCAGCAAGTAATCCTCACCAAAAGATCAAACTAGAACAAATAGATCAGAAGCAAAGTTCTTTAAAAACTTTTCTAATATCAGATACTGAAAGTGACGTACATCTGCGGCATAAAATATGAAATACAATAACATAACATACTTTATGAACATCAATGATCATTTTAAAATCCATGTGTAATAAGAGCAAGTCAGACTAGTTTTTTAAAGAATTAACATATACAATGTGTGAGAGTATCGTCCTCAGCTCTTCAATTCTACATTATGTTTTGTTTCGGAAAGATTTGCAGGTCGCACGTTTTAGTCGAAACTGTAAAAACCACATGTCAGCTCCACAAAAAATAAAGAATCAGAAAAAAATTACAGAATACACACGTATCGTTGTTTTTATTCACTCTTCATTTTTATTGTGAGGGGAGGGAGTATGGGACACTTCGGAATAGAGACTTGAGCGCTGGGTCAATTTATATCCCGCTCGGTATTCCAAGGCCAACTTTCTTCAACAGCTACTCTGTTTACAACTCCAGACTCGAACTCCGAATGTTCTATAGTCAACTTAAACGGTAGGCTGGGGAAGGGCTCCAACTCAGACCAACTATTGACATAACTACCTCTGCCCAGGTCTACCATGATTTTCTCAAAACCTCCTTGCTTTTTTGAATATATGAGACCTCGATTTCCGGAAAACTCAAGAAGCTTAAACAAATGACATCCTTATGAATTGAATTACCTTGACCAGAAAATCCGGGAAGCACTGCATGCGACATACGAAACTACTGGACTGCTATTGCGACTTTATAAGGTCGAATCAGCAGAGTATACTGTGGTCTCCACGACTGGAGATCGAACCAGCGACCACAGAATGCAGAGCCGAGCTATTGGTCCACATCGTACACAAGTGATGCAAAATAAACTTGTCATGGTAAATGTGCGGCCAATTAACCTGATGTTGTCTCATTAGAGATCAAACCAGCGACCACAGAATGCAAAGCGAAACTCTATCACTGTGCTACTGGTCTACGCAGTGCTTGCCGGATTTTCTGCTCATGGTAATTCAATATATATTAAAATCCACATATATATAATATAATTTCTCAACTTAAAAGACGGTACAAATGACATCCTTAGATATCAACCACTGATCGTACTAGTGGGAAAAAACTTTGTTTTGTTATGAATATTAAATAACAAAGCCTTTCATGCCTATCAAGAAAACTACGTCCATACTCTTACAAATGACACGGTCACCTCCAGGGTTACCTCTTTCAAAGAGAACTGGAGATATGCATCCGAGTAATTATAACCTCATTGGCAAGGAGATAGATGTACAGTTTTTCTTTAGTTAAGGAATTATATTAGAAATTGAATTAACATGACCAGAAAACCTGGCAGCCACTGTGTGTGACATTTGGAACCATAAGACAGTTGTTTCGACCTTATTAGGTCTCATTAGCAGTGTATACCGTGATCTCCTCCATCAGAGATCGAACCAGCGACCACAGAATGCAAAGCGAAACTCTATCACTGTGCTACTGGTTTATGCAGTGCTTGCCGGATTTTCTGCTCATGGTAATTCAATATATATTAAAATCAATATATAATATAATTTCTCAACTTAAAAGACGGTACGAATGACATCCTTAAATATTAACCACTGATCGTACTAGAGGGGAAAAAAAAACTTCGTTTTGTTATGAATATTAAATAACAAAGCCTTTCATGCCTATCAAGAAAACTTCTTTCTATTTTATCATCTATAAAAATCTCCTGAACTCCCAAACTTGTTTAACTGCATTTTTGAGACGACTGTACAAAAATCCAAGTATATAATTACGTATACGCTACCAATCTTGACACACATTCATATAGATATATTCGCACCCACTACACTATATGTATACATACTCATGTAAACATCCACGAAACTATACGCAAAAGCAATATTGCACATAAATATATGCATCTAAATATGCATCTAAATATGCATATAAATATATGCATCTAAAGACAGAAGAAATTATTGTGTCACAACTGAACCCGAGTAGATATCTTTCAAAACCAGTTCAAAATGACAACGTCCTTGCAAACAATGAAATCAACGAATTTCCTTGATTTAAAGATACGTTCTTAGGTTGAGCCTTATGACATAGAAACCCTTGAGTGTTATTTAATACCAAATCGTGTAATATATATGATTTTTAAACGATTCGTTACTTGGTAGTATAATCTTAAATTAGCCACTGCTCCTTTATTTTCGCACAGTTAAATGGTTACCTTTATTGGTATTTATCGATTGGTTGGTTGTATTTTACAGCATATCAACCCTTGTAGGTAATTTAATGCGAAATCGTGTTTACACATATCTAATTTGTTTGCTAATAATTTGCAGGTTATATCTTTAAACGAACCAGAGCTCATTTATTTGCTTACTGTTTCAATAGTTTTAAGTATTGTTATCTATTGATTGGGTGGTTGTGTTTTCGGCATATCAACCCTTGTTAGTAATTAAATGAAAAATCCTGATTATAACTACAAATTAAATATATATTATTTGTGAACAAAACGTTTGCTTGCGCAGTCGGGTGGGGCTGTAGAATACACCGACTAACGTTAAGACCCCACTAACGATAGTCCTGGATATGACACTAAACATTCTGATCGTGAGGTTCCAGTAATGCGAGCTTTGGGGAATGCAGAGTACCCCATTATTGCCATTACCCCCAGGTCCACTTTGGCCTGGAGTGGTAGCACCTGATAGGGTCCTATCTATGGGTTAAATAGAACTAACAGGATACTTATGCTAAACTGAATTGTTTGGCTAAACTGAATAGCTTGAAATAGAAATGTTTATGACAATCAAACCGTACTTACATTTAAACTGCGTGCTTATGCTAAACTGAATTATTTGAAATGGAACTGTTTTTTGACATTGAAACTGTACTTACACTAAACTGATTTGTTTAATATAGAACTGTTTTGACATTTAACTGTGTGTAAACAAAATCTGTACTTATACTAAACTGAATTAGCTGAATTAGAACTGCTTGACTAAACTGAATAACTTGAAATAGAAATGTTATTGACAATTAAACTGTGTATTAATGCTGAACTGAACTATTTGCATAAAAACGGATTTGGCATTGAATAACCTACAAAGGTTGATATGCCATAAAACCCAACCAACCAAACAAACAAAAAATAGTTTGCAAACAAACATGACTGTAAAAATGAGCCAAAGCTTATTTATTTGCACACAGTTAAATTGCCACGTCATGTTAGTATGGACATAGGAATAATGGAAACGAAGGTGTGACTCAGCACTCCTGAGAGTTCCAGAATTGAAGTCCAATTACTGGGGAGTGTCTAGAACCCTTTCATTATCATTACACCTAGATTGTTAATACCCAGGATTGGAAAAGTCTGACTTGGATTACCAGCTCACTTGATGATCATGGCCATGAAACTTGGAGCCATTAGATTTTACCTTGCTTTTCATTTTTAATATATATATATATATACATATATATATAAATATATATATATATACTCCATGATGAATTAGCACACTCATAGGATGTTCTTTGCGTTTTTTCATTTAGCTGTAAATAAACAAGGCTTGGAAAAAATTGTGCCATTTATTTAAATAATCTGATCTAGTTTGTTTATAAAGCCAGAATGTTTGAATGTAAAATAAAAGTAGTTTGTGTTTTATTTGTTATTATTCTATTTACTGCTAAAAAAAAACAAAAAAAAAAACAAAAACAAAGAAAAAACTCTGTGAACATCCTCTAAGAATGCTAATTTCCAACCGAAAGATGATTAAACCGTTATGTAAATATAAATGTTTTCCAGCATAATCTCTTTCTTTGTCTATGCTCTTAATACAGCGTTTTTACTTCGCATAAATATCCTTGAGAAAGTCATGAATCCATTTATTCCTTCTCTGTAACTGTGGTTAAATAGTAGAATCGACTAGTTTTTTCGCCTTTGTCAGGCAACCAGTCTAGAAGAAAAACTAACCGTGGCTAAGGGGTTGTGTAAATGAACGTTGAATTCAGTTGGGAACATTACAGAGATAAAATATTATACTGTAAAAAAATTCAGATAGAAATTCACTTAATTTTTACCTATCAGACGTGGAACGTATAGATCCATAAACTCATATAATCTATATGTTATGCATGCATATTTTTCGTGTGTGTACTATTTTGTCCGCTTGGTTGGCCGACAGGTTTGAAGCTTAGTCTAACGTAAAGTTGGACGGGTTTCGATCCCGGCTTCGAGCGTCCTGCGTGTCTAGCCACACTGAAGAATTCTGATAGAACGAAACAGTCTGTCTGTGGATGACAATATATATATATATATATATATATATGAGGTTTTAGGATAAATATTACCCGGAAATAAAAGAAAATTTTTAGTCGGCCCGGGGACTCGCTGTTTCTTTCGAAACACGCCTCGCGTGTCTCACGTCCACGGTGGCGTCACTGCTATTAATGTTGCAGTAGCTGATGCTGCTGTAGCATTGTAGTGGTGGATCGTTGTGTCGTTGTCGATTTCCAGGGAAGGAGTACCGCCCTCCCCTACACCTTGGTGTAGTAGCTATCGAAAAGGGAGCCTTCGTGTTACCCTCGACTATGGTCGCCAACTTTACTTTACTTACTATTTTGTCGGGGCACATAGCACGGTGGAAAAGACGTTTGGTTGAAAAATGCTTCTGAGTGAAATCATCTAGAGGCAGCAGGTTCAATCCCAACAATTGGTAAGAATAACAAAGAATACTTACTATTGCTTAAGAATTGTACTCGGCCATGGTAAACACCTGAAGAAGGCTGAAGGAAATATCGGCTGAAACATTGTGTGCATAACGATGAAGACAATAGTCAGAATATTCTGAGTAATAAAAAGCTATGGATGTACCTGTAGATACTTAAATAAATCCCTTGCCTAACTTTGTAAAACAATAGTATTTATTTCACACAAGAAATATTTATTTTTCAACATAATCTCCTTCTCTGTCTGTTCAATTAATTCAGCAGTAAATATTAAATATATGGTATGAATATTATTCAGTGAAAACTTCTGATTAAAATTCAACCAATAACTTTAGATCATTTATCGAATGTAGCTTGACTTTTTAAAAGTCTGTCTTCGTCTATATATATATATATATATATATATATATATAAAGTGTGTATGTCTGTGTGTGTGTGTGTTTCTGATTATCAATGTATACATATGTACAGATACACATGCGGCAATTGTCGTAGGAAACGGAATTGGTAATCCATCTATTCTCCCACTCCTGCTAAGGGTAAATGGTAGGGCAAACTGGGTTTTCTAGCCTCGGTTAGGTAACCCATCTCGGAGAAGGAAAATTCTGAATTCAAACTGTACTCCGCTTAAACATGACCTTGTGTCGCGTCCTGCACATGATGAAGGTGTCCAGATAATACACACACACACACACACACACACACACATATATATATATATATATATATATATATATATATATATATATATATATATATATATATCCACATATATCCTCTGCCTCTCCACCTCTCAACAACAGACAGCGGAAATATGTGTATGTATGTAAAGACGCAAGCCATTATATGTGCCAATATACGTATATATGTATGCCCGAGTAACAGCACATAGACAAACATACTAATATTTAAAAGCACACAAAGTTAGGGACACGCATACACACAAACAAAATCCCCATTAAAAAAAAAAAAAAAATTAACCATATTAATCGGTCTATTTTTGAAAACCTTTCACACTGATAAATGTGCAAAGCACGAAACCCAGAATCACATATGCTACCATATAATATATATCTATATATATATTAAGTAAATAAGGATTGTGAATATCCAATGAATGAGTGCTCAATGCACGGCTATTTGATTGAAAATATATCTGTACTGCAAAAAATATATATTTTTTGTTTAAAAAACAAGAAATTTAGAAATTATATTCCATAATAAATCTATTTTGCTTATTAATGCTCATCTTTGTAACATCTATCTGATGAGTTTTGACAAGCGAAATGAATATATATATATATATATATATATATATGTGTGTGTGTGTGTGTGTGTGTGTGTATAAAAGCTACATCATTCATATTGTGCTCTAATTAATAATACCGCAAAATTTGGTCCACCATTAACTCACCAAGTGAGCTACAGAGAACTATAAATCAATACTATATATATATACATATATATATGGAAAAATCATTTGTAAATAGTTACAATAGTTACAATTTCAGATAACCATTCTTAATATAAAATAATATGCACACAATCATATGATTTCAGGTATTTCTTGCTATGACTGTTAATTGGCTCAGTTACATATTTTCAACTACTGCAAGCAATTGGTTTCAAGTAAATACCACTACAACTACTACTACTAATAATAGTAATAATCTTTTGTAAACATTATTATACCTTCAAGTGACTATTTTTAATAAAAAATAATTTGTGCACCGTTATTTTTTCAAGTATTCCTACCTGGCTAAAATAATTTTCAAAGAGATCTCTTTGAAACATAAATGAAACTCTAACAGGAACGATAACTCTGGGTCAGAGTGGATCTTGGAGTAATGGTAAAGAAGGAGGGACTCTGTACGTCTTAAGGCTTCAGAACTTGGTCCTCACGACTGGATTCAATTTATTGTCATACCCAACATACCACTGGAGTGAGGAGAGAACTACCTCTTCTGTATCGGATACGGGAAGCGTGTTTCAGACACCGTTTACAGAGTGAACCTTCAATGGGGACGGTTGGGTGGGGGGGATTCCCATAAAGAATATTGATAATACTTATCATAAATAATGTCAGCGTATATGTGACTGCAATCCCTTCAGAACACCAGAAATGGACGAAGTTAAGCGCCATAACCAAGAGACTTTGTGCATATGTATGCATGTGTATATGTGTGCAGGTATATGTGTGTATGCGAGTATGTGTACGTATGTTGTGTATGTATATATGTGTATATGGGTGTGAATGTTTATGTGTGTATGTGCATGTGTGTGTACGAGTGTGTATGTGTGAGTCTGTATGTGTGCGTGTGTATGAATGCGTACGCGTATGTGCGTACGTTTGTGTGTGAATGTGAGTATATATGTGTATATAAGTGTGTATGTATGGGGGTCTAAGTGAATGTGTGTGTATGTATGTGTGTGCGTATGTGTGTATGTGTTTGTATGAGCAAGCGTGTGTATGTGTGTGTGAGTAACAAATCCCAAACTGAGAGACTCAATTTTTTTGTGTTATCGATCGGGATCCAATATGGATTATGCGAAGTTGAACTTCGTAGTCATCTGATGTCACTGGCAGCCATATGGCAAAATATCTGGTCAAAGTATATATATATATATATATATATATATATATATATATATATATTCTTAATCAATGTAGGTACAGGCGAGAGACTCACGTTTTTTTCATAGCCAGTTTTAAGTTGGTTGTTCCTGAGTAAGTAGTAAGAAAACTTACGATTTCCAAAGATTGGAAGAAAAAATATGGAGTATATAAGAAATTAATTATATTTTTTATTTTAATTGTTAAAGCTCTTTAGTTGTGTGTCAGTTATTTTCACTTGACGTCTTTTGCTATTATATATATCAGCATTATTTAAAACGTTTTATATCTTATCCTGAAGATTATTAACATATGTTCGCGCCGTAGCATTTAAATCTTGGACAACCTCTACTGCGAGGATCAATTGTCCTTAAAGAAAAATAAGAAAGAGAGGGAGGATAAGGAGAAAGAGGAGTAGGAAGTAGAGAGAAAGAAGGAAAGAGAAAAGAAGAAACAAAAAAGAGTAAAAAATAAACAAATGAATAAATAATAATGATAATTAGAAGAAGAAGAAGAAGAAGAAGAAGAAGAAGAAGAAGAAGAAGAAGAAGAAGAAGAAGAAGAAGTCAAAGAAGAAGAAGAAGAATAATATAAAAGCAAAAAGAGAAGGAAGAAGAAAAAGAAAAAAAAAAAGAAAAGCAACAAAAACTATAAGAACAGGTAGGGAAAAATCCAAAGAAGAATAAACTATAAAAAAAATTATAGCGAAAAAAAAAAGGAAGAAGATAAGAAAAATTGACAGAAAAAGGAGGAGTAGAAGGAAAAGAAGCTGGAGGTGAAAGACTCGATGGAGACAAAAGAAGAAGAAGAAAAAAAAAAAGAAAACATGAAATGGGAAGTTAGAGAAGCAGATGAAAAAATAAATCGAAAGAAAAAGATGAATGCAAAAGAAACTAGAAGAAAAATTGAAAGAAAAAAAGAAATGCGGTAGAAGAAGAAGAAGAAGAAGAAGAAGAAGAAGAAAATCATCAACAACAAAAACAACAATATCAAAGCGAAAGAAGAAGAAGAAGATCATCAGCAACAACAACAACAACAATATCAAAGCGAAAAAAGAAAAAGAAAAAGAACAACAACAAAAACAAAAACAGCAACAATATAAAAGGGAAAGAAAAAGAAAAAAAGAAAAAAAGAAGAAAAACAACAAGAATATAAAAGCGTAAGAAGAAGAAGAAGAAGAAGAAGAAGAAGAAGATCAAAAACAACAATTACAGCATTAACAACAAGAATCTTAAAGCAAAAGAAGAAAAAGAAGACCATCAAGAAGAAGAAGAAGAAGAATAAAAATGCGAAAGAAGAAGAAGAAGAAGAAGAAGAAGAAGAAGAAGAAGAAGAAAGGATGAGTTTAAGAAGGAAAGACAAATCGAGGCTACGGAGAGACGAATGAAAATTTTACTAGTGAACATGCAAGGAACAAATGCGACATTAGAGCAGCAGCGTCGAACGAAAGATGCGCACAACCCTCTGTTTGTAGTAGAACATTTAGCTAAGATCGTCTTCTATCTTCCCTCTCCTCCTACCTCTCCTCCTGCAGCATCTGCAACCATGGATACTCCTGCAGCCCGCACTGCTGGCGCCCGTGTAACTACTAAGGTGGCGATTCACGCTAGCAACGCCAAAACTCCTTAGCAACCGTTACACGGACTCTGTTGGATCTGGAATCTACCGAACTATTCCATTATGTTCACACCTACCTACCTACCTACCTACCTACTAAACTTACCTTCCTATCTATCTATCTATCTATCTATCTATCTATCTATCCGATTGTCATCTATCTATCTATCTATCTATCTATCTATCTCAGTCTATTCTTACATTTATATATACCTAGCCGAATGTATTATATCTCACACACACCTTTTTTCTCTCTCTCTATTTCTCTATATAAGTGTCTGTGTGTATGTGTGTGTATGTGTGTGTGTGTGCGTTTGTATGCGAAAGTATGTATGTGTTTTTCTATGTGTGCGTGTATTTGTCTCTGAAAGTATGAGCGTATATGTATATTTGTTGGTGTATCTATACATAGTGTCTATATTTAAATATACACTAAATTAAAAGTTTTTCTTATCTATAATATATACAGTTTAATGTGTTCACACACACACACACACACACACATATATATATATATATATATGTGTGTGTGTGTGTGTGTGTGTGTGTGTATGTTTGTGTGTAAGTTTGTGTGTGTGTGCGTGTGTGTGTTTGTTTATTTTCTTGTTAAAGCATGTCATTCAATTAATACATGCAATTGTATATATATATATATATATATATATATAACTATGTGACTACCACCCATTCTTCTTCCCTCTTTATTTCTTTATTTTTTCCTCTGCTCAAAATCTATTCACTTTTCTCTATTATATACAAAGTGCTTGCAAAGATTTAGTAGATTTCAACAATTAGGAATTAACCTAATATCTAATTTTCATGAAATAGTTCTTCAAACGAAAATGTGGAAACTTGCTATTTGGTTAGCGATTCATAAGAGTGAAAGAACCTCCTACACATAGTTTGCCTGCCCTGTTCTTCGGGCAGCATTTATATATATATATATATATATATATATATATATATATATATATATATATACTATTCTTTGGTCCAGTTAAACCGGATTTGGGAGTAATTCCATCAGGACAAGAAATTATTCATGAATGAATATTTAAATTTTCCTGGTAAAGAGCTCAATGTACCAATAATACAGAGCAATAATTTCTTTAAGAAAAAACAACGAAACCAATCACAAAGGATTATAAATTTCTATTATTATGAAATTTATAATCCGTTGTGATTGGTTTCGTTGTTTTTTCTTAAAGAAAAAAAAATATATATATGTATATATGACCTGTTACTTTTAATCTCTTCAACAATTTAACTAAAGGATATTAATTTCATTAAAATAGATTTTTATTAAGCTTACTAAAATATAGCACAATGCCAAATAAAGAGATGGATAGATTATGAAGCGCCAATCTTCCAAGAGGAAAATCAGTATTCAAAGTTTATACATATTTCTGGGTCCAATATCTTTTCCATAAGGTAGGCTCACGTTTCTCTCAGTCCCTAACACAAACTTCACACGCGCACACGCACGCGCACGCGCACACGCACACATTTGCAGGTATTATTTATTTCCAAACGCTACAGCAGTAAAACTCTAGCCAAAAATATGAATCTGCAACAGATCAAAAATAAGAACACTCTTACTAAAATTCTGTATAATAAGGATCTCTTCAGAGGAAATTCGATTTTCTTCTTTGTTATGACGTTACAATGATGTACAATAAATACACATATACATTTGTTCAAATTCTATCTATCTATCTATCTATCTATGTGTGTGCCTGTATATGTGTGTGTCTATTTGTCTATCTATCTGTATGTATGTATGTATGTATGTCCTAATGATCTATCTATCTATCTATCAACCTTTTTCAGTGTGCTTCTGCTATGTCATTCTGTTCATATCTATCTATCTATGTTAGTGAATGCGTGTGTTTGTCTGCCTGTCTATCTATATGTATATATTCATGTATGCCTTGATGTCCTATCTATCTATCTATCTATCTATCTATCTATCTATTAACAGTGTATTCTGTTTGACAGTTGTATTTGTCTAAAATTCATAAGCAATGGTATAAATAAAATACACTTGGACCAATCAGTTTTATCTAGGTGGTTAGAGCGTAACGCGTTATTGAATCAAACAGAACTACGCATTTCGATAACACAGACCACAACTTCAGATGAAATATCAGCCATAAATATTTGATATCCATACAAGGATCCTTTCTGCTGGTAGGTTTCGAAAATTATATAGTTCAAATTGGCAATCCCACATATGCAAATATGCACCATTTGAAAATCATATCTATCTATCTATCTATCTATGGTGTGTGAATGTATATATATTTTTACCTGTAAACTCATTCGAAATTGCCAAAATTTCTGAGATGAAGCCTGGTACTTTTTATCACTTAGAATATTCGGACTATTGTCATTTTTGTTACACTCACAGCGATTTCGGCCTATATGTTCTTCGACCTTCTTCAGGTGTATTATGTACACAGAATCTCGAACTGAACCCTTTATTTAATCAACGGGTGTAGAGTGTGCTACTTCCAGCAGGAACATATGGCACCGAGGATAAAGTGTTGCTTAGAAAGTGCTTCTGGGTGAAATCATTTGGAGGCCCCAGGTTCAATCCCACCTATAGGCAAGATAACAAAGAATACTTACTATAACTTAACTCTTGTATCCAGTCATAGTTAACGAAATTGGAACATGTTCATGTGTTCCTCGTCCTCAGAGACATTATGTTAAATAATTAAGATAATGATAAATCATATAAATAATTTTTCGTTAATTATATCTTATCATTTAGCTGAGTAATTCTTTGAACTACTCGGTGTCTCTGGTTCAGGTTTTGTCGTTAGATGAGGCATTCGCACGCCCGTGAGTAAAGGATATGACAATAATCATGTTATAATAAACTCTCAGACAGGAAATTGGGCTGGACGCGTCGTTGAAGTGAATTGAGTGGGTAGATAACATCACATGGTTCTGAGAATTTGAAAAGAGTGAGTTGGGGTTCGATCGTTGAAGGTAGCGGTTGAGTTTTTCGGATCTGATAAGATTGGATCAGTTTTGGTCTCGACCGGCAGAAATGAGTAGAGATCTTAGTCACTACAAGATGCACCGCGCGTGGTGGCGGTGGTGAGGGCTCAGCATAGTATAGTTAGCTTAGGCTTTTATGAATTGTGTCTCTCTCCTCGTGTCTCCTAGGGCTGAAAACACAAAGAAATAAATCAATTCGTATTCGATATCGCCAATCACCGACTATTATTATTATGGATATCCCCAAATCAATACAGCAATTATTATTTTTTCAACTTCCTGAGTTGAACAAATCTACTCCCTGTGACGATGACATTACAACCAAAGAAGCCAGCCACCATTTCCCGAGATGAGCATGGATTATTATCTTCACCCAACGACTGCTTATCCTGATAATCTCACTGTGCATATAAAAAGTATTAGGACGAGCAAACTATTTACATTTGGTATTCCCCTGGGTATATTGTTGTCACACAACCAGTTGTTTGGGTTCAAACACATAATCCCGGATGTGCTTGTGTGTTCTGCATATGCAGATATAATCTGAATGTCATTTTGACCGTGAGATAAAAGGAGATTGTTGAAATTAAAGACGTCACTAAATACAAAACAAATCCACGTGTGCCGAAGATTAAGGCTTTTTTGTACGGTTAGTGGACTGACAACACAGCGAATAAGTAAGTTCATGTTCTGCACCCGTTTCAAAGGTTTGTTTTAAGATCAACTTCGAAAACATCTTATCCGGGATTGTGCGCTGAAGGAAATGACCCATTAGAAAAAACAATTAAAAGACAAGTAAGCTGTCGCTAGATCATATGTCTCAGCCGGAATTCGTAAATAAAAGTCAGATAAACTTTTAACAGGTTATTACTTTTCTGTTTGCACAATTAAGTTTGAAGTGTTTACCTATTTTAAATATAGTGACTCTTTAAACATTTATATTTCAAGTCCTGGCGGCAACACCCCACAAAGCACCAACTATACGGCCACCTGCCTCCCATCACGAAAACTATCCAAGTTAGACGAGCCAGGCACGCAGAACACTGCTGGAGGAGCAGGGACGAGCACATAAGTGATGTACTCCTATGGACCCCCACATATGGACGAGCTAAAGCAGGACGACCAGCTAGAACATACATACAGCAGCTATGTGAGGATACGGGATGTTGCCCTGAAGACCTGCCAGAGGGGATGAACGATTGGGAAAAGTGGCGAGTGAGGGTCAGGGATATCCGTGCTAGCGGTACGACATGATGATGATGATGATTTCAACTAAATGGGTTCTGTTTCATTTGTTTCAAAAGATTTTGGACTCCATTCAATAGTTTGACCCTTAAATATCTATATTGTAACTAAATGGTAAATTCTTACCTGTTTTGGATGATTAAAAAATATTTTAAAACCGATTGCTAAACGTACTTCGGGTTAAAATAACTCAGCAAGGGTATCCAATATTTCTGACCTTTTGCTGAATTAAGCTAAGCTTATTAAATGACGACATCGAGGCTGGTTAATTCTGCAAATAAGTCACATTCTCGTAGCACTGACAACCGACACTTCTCACTCGTCTCCAGCAACTTCTTATGACACGAAAACATTGATGTCTCCATCATTTATCTATAGCAATTCCTTTTATATGGGTTAGCATTTTGTCACCACAGCCATACACGTTGTCCTTGGTTTCGTCAACCTACAACTACCAAACCACATTATTTTGAACTAACACACAAAGATTTTCGTCGGCATTTCGAAAAATACATAAACTCACACCAACTCTATATAAGTTATCTACGCATCGCCTTGAAGTGTAAGAGTTTATAAGCTAGGCTAATTGTTATTGAATAGCGGGCTTTTATATATTGTAGAATTTGCAAATTGTACAATTTGTTTTTCCCCCACCAACAGAAGTATATATATATATATATATATATATATATATATATATATATATATATATATATATATATAACAAACCATCCAAGTTAGACGAACAAGACATGCTGGAGAAGCAGGGACGAATTAATTGGTGAAGTTCTATGAGCTTCCATACATGGATACACTAGTGTTGGCCGACCAGCAAAGACATATTTATCTGCCGCGTGGAGGATATTTTAAGAACGATGGACGACAGGGATGGATGCTGATATATATATATATATATATATATATATATATATATGTCTGCCAGAACTGGTTGATGCAATGTTTTATCAAAGGAAAACAAAGAAGTCCTCCAAGAGATGCGACGTTCACATAAGAAAAAAAAGCTCACTCATAGATGTTTAAACGACTGAATAACTTCACGGGTGAGTTTCTATACACTAAGGTCCCTTTTGATGGTTGCAAAGATACATCTTTCCTGTGTAAAGTGTTGTCCAGATACCAGATGTATTCAAGATGGACCATGTATATATCATGTATATGCAAACTGCTACAAACTCAAGGCAAGTTTACTGAAAAATACTCGTTGGACTAACTCAATAGACATATTCAACGCAAGTTTTCATAGAATTATAGAAAATATCTATTTTCATATATATACAAAGTGCGATTGGTCAATTGTTGTCAAGATTAGGCTAAAATTAAATAACATTGACACCTCATTTTTAAAATAAAATTTACATGAAAATATCTTGAAATACTATTGATTAAATCTATTCTAAGGAATCGTCATCATCTTCAAACACAGCCTCCAAACGACTTCGGAATCTCCTGCAAGGCTTTCCGAAGGTTTCCTTGTTTAAATTTTAAAATGCTGCTGTCAATTTTGATTTCGCTTAATTGCACCCCATATATAATAACTAAGGGGATTGCAATCTGAGAAGTGAGGCGGCCAGATGTTAGAGGTATTGTGGTGGCAGAAATTTTCTTACGGCCAACACTGGTTTCTCCTACTTATTGAGCATGGCGCTGAGCCATGTTGCCAGACATAGGGTCTTCCAGCAGCTATACTCTCTTGACCTCAGATTGCGCTACTTCTACCAAGTACTTGATGTTGGACTCCGTGTTGAGTCTGCGATCATGTAGGTAGATGAATAGAGGAATTCTATCCCCACCTCTTGTGACTACCCCAAACACACTAATGTTGACTGGATTGTTAGTTTTCCTCAGTATCGCTATATCTTATGCAGGCCTTATCAAGCCAACAGCTATTCTTTCACTTCACCAATTGATCCAGGCAGAAATTTTTCCCTCTGAAAAAAAAAAATCAAAGTATATTTGATTAGAGTGGATGCTTGAGTTTGTTCAAAAGCTTTGCACAGCTGTCTTTTCTCTAGTTTTTCTTGGCCTGTGATGAAATCTAGCCTTTTCTCATTTTTCATGCACTACATGCATGAACCCCCCCCCAAAAAAAAAACTCATCCCCCCATGTCACTGGATATGGACCTAATTGAGTTGTTGGGATCGTTGTCAAAAAGAGCCTGGATTCCAGCAAGCAATTCGGGAGTTCTTTTCTAATTGAAACGATCAAAGTGAGGCTTCCGTGCTTTGTAATCACCATTCGACATGTCCATCTCTTTTTGGATCTTGCCCTGTCGGCTGGGACTGTGGAATGCACCAAGTGTAAGACCCCGCCCCAACGAGTGTCCTGAATATGACACTAAACAATCTGATGGTCAGGTTCCAGTGATGCTGGAGCTTTGGGGAATGCAGAGCACCCTTTCATTGCCATTGGTCCCAGGTCCACTCTGGTCCGGAATGGTAGCACCTGATAAGGCCCTATCTATTGGTTAAATAGAACTAAACTGCATACTTGTGCTAAACCGAATTGTTTGAATTAGAACTGTTTGACTTAACTGAATAGCTTGAAATAGAGGTATTTTTGACAATTAGACTGTGCTTACATTTGAACTGCGTGCTTATGCTAAACCGAATTGTTTAAAATGGAACTGCTTTTGACATTGAAACTTTACTTACACTAAGCTGAATTGTTATATATAAAACTGTTTTGACTTTTAACTGTTTGTAAACAAAATCTGTACTTATACTAAACTGAATTAGTTGAATTAGAACTGTTTGAATAAACTGAATAGCTTGAAATAGAAATGTTATTCACAATTAAACTGCGCACTCATGCTAAACTGAATTGTTTGAAATAGAACTGATTATTTGCATAAAAATAGATTTGGCATTGAATAACCTACAAAGGTTGACATGCCATAAACCCCAAACAAATAACCATCTTTTTGGATCCTCTGCACTGTCTTCAGATTGACGCCCAAACACTGTGAAATCTTTGTATTGGAAATTCCATCGTAGGTTCCAAGCAGTGAAGCGTATCGTTTCAAAATTCCTGGAAGAGTGAATTGTGTCATCGTGATGCTTTTTTTACTGACGGCCCAACTGATTTTAGTTTGGTGCACAGAAGAAAAACCCTAAAACAAACAAAGTGTATGCGCAAGGTTAATAATTTGAAATGTCAACAATTATCTCATCGCACGCTCTCTCTCTCTCTCTCTATATATATATATATGAAAATGGATAATTATTATAATTCTGCCGAAGTTTTTGGAAGATATGAAATGACTAACATGTAAACCATGGCTTATATTAAAGTTGGCTGATGCAGGCTTTGTTGTCAGAACACTGTTTTTTTTTTTGCTGCACACACACACACACACACACACACACACACACACACACACACACATATATATATATATATATATATGGGGAATATAAAGGTTGCGTTAAAACGGTTTTCTTAAATAAAGGAAGAGCTCAAATGCTGGCAAGATCAAACCTCCCAAAAACTGCTATTTAACATTCCCATGTATGTTTCTGTTATGGGGACATACCCAACTGTTGCGTTCTGGTTAGTGAACGCTTGTAATATTAAATAAAGGACAAACCACGATATGTGAGGAAATCAGGAAAAAGTATATACAATAGAGAGACTATTAGTAAACAAGAACATAGGATTAGTGAATATAGAATAAAGATATAGTCCTACGATAGTATTGGCTTCCGTTATTACGATAGCGAGTACGGTGATCTAATGCGATCTCCAGTCTCCAACGCTCTAATACTTTTCCCATAAGAAGCTGCTCTTCACCTTCTAGTCTGCTTTATTTCTGTGTAGTGTACACAGAAGGCACAAGGCCTTGAAGTTTTGGGGGAGGGGAAGGGAGCGGTCATACATTTCTATATAGACTAAGGAGACCTAGCTAGCCACATTCGCCGACCCATTCAACAATACAATAAATATCCATTCATCCATCGCCTTTTGCGCTACAATCACCACAATACCACATTTGCTCTATGAAGAAGTCCTACTTAAAATCCCGAGATTCGTGAGTGATTTTATTTACAAGTATGATTTATTTACAATGAATGTGATGGGAATGGGAGAAAAACCCCGAAATATATATAAAAACAAGGAAAAATCCCCCGTTTGGTTGCCCTCCCATCCCCCCGTCTATAAAATTGGAGGCCGACTGTTTTCCGGGGCGAAAGAACCGGAAACAAGTCGGACCTACCCTAGGTGGGGCAGGGATCCTAATCTACAGGGGTGAAAAGAGTTTAGGGGTCGGGCGCGGTATGGGTTAATACAAGTAGGTGATATGATTTTTATACATATGAATGTTCAAGATCTTCAGTAAACGTGGACTGGGATACGGATTGAGGTACAAAAATAATGGGGATGGGGAAGATCTTGAGAACTAACAACTAGATGACGGGGACAATGACTCACAAACATACTGCTAACTAGGTACCTGGGTACCAAAGAAAAAGGGAACAGTTTTACTCACCAGGGGTGGGGTCCCTAAGGACCCGTACCGTAGACGCCATGAGCCGGCAGAGGAGGGAAGGATGACTCCAACGTTGCTCCCTTTCGCACGACCAGGCTCGCTGCATTCACCCACCTTTTGCTGAATGTTATGCGATCCAAGCGTTTTCTATCGCATCTGATTTTGACCCTCAGCTGATGCCGAAAATACAAAATCAGATCACGATGAGAAAAGTTTGCATCGTCATACAATCCCTTGTTTCGCGTCGTCCAAATCACCATTCTAGCTACAGCTAGGATCGCGAGAAACACCACACGCTTCTCACCCTGATACGGAGGAAGAACGTTGTCCACGACGTAACCAACGTCGAGCAGCACGAGCTGTTTGGGTTCGATGCGAGCCGTCCACTCGCCGACGTGATCCCAAAACGGGCGAACTCGCTCGCAGTAGTAGAAGGCGTGCTCAGCCGTTTCTTCCAAGCCACTGGCGCAGCGAGCGCAATCGGGCATGTCTGCCAGGCCCGCTTTGTAGTTCAAGCCGACAAGGGGTAACGCATTTCGCACAAGTCGCCAGGTGAGCGAGAACTCGGAGTTGTTCAAGAAGCTCGATCCTGGCGCCCAATTCCAATGAGAGCGAATCTCCTCCGTCGTCCAGCCGTGCCGCTCGCTGAGAGGATCAGAAGCGGAACCCACCACTAGCTCCCGATATAGTTCTTTTCGAGGCCGTGAAAGGTCACTGGACCCAAGAAGGTTACGAAGGGCCGTTCGGCACTCGCGGACAAACAGTGTTTCGCCCAAAGGCCTACGTCGACCTTCAGCCTTTGGGTCTGACTTTAGGCGAGGAAAAGTCCGACTCGCCTTCAGTCTCCACACTGCGTCCCCCGTCAAGGCTCTGCCCAAGTATGCAAGTCTTTCAGCAAGCCAGTGGCTCTCCAGATCAGGCATACCTAGACCCCCGTTGCGTGTACGTTGGATACAGACCTGCCTACGGACCATCGGCCTTGCACCTCCCCAGAGCAATCTGGAAAGGGATCGTTGCAGCGCCAACCGATTTACCTTAGGCAGAGGAAGTACAGCCAATCGGTAAAGGATCAAGGGGAAGACGTACACGGCGCACGCCTCCGCCCTGCCCTTTAAGGACAACCTCCTTGAAAGCCAGATTCCCACCTGAGCATTCACCTTGGCTTGTATTTCCGACCAATTTCGCTCCAGTTGGAGGCCGGGCCCGAACCACACCCCGAGGATGCGGACGGGTCCGTCACTCCAGCGGAACGGCCCCGGAAGAGTATTGCTACCCCTCCAAGCACCGAGCCGCAAACCTTCGCTTTTGTCAAAATTGACCTTGGCTCCTGCAATCCGCTCGTACTCGCTAACCGCCTTCTTCACAGCCTTTATATCCAGACGGCGGGATACAAACACTGTGATATCATCGGCGAACGCGGAAACCCTTGCCGTAAGAGGGCCAGCAAAAGGGACACCGCGCAGGGCCGGATTTGCCGTCCTATCCCTAAGCCTACGGAGCAGGGGCTCCAAAGCTAGGACATAGAGAAGAGGAGACAACGGGCAGCCCTGCCGGACCGACCGTTCGACCGCGAACACCCTCGAACGCCTTCCGTTCACCTGCACCACTGCCTGAGGGTTGTGGTACATCATGCTAATCCATCTGCGGAACTCCGGTTTGAATCCGGCAGTCTCCAAAACAGTCGCCAAAAACCGATGGTCAACCCTATCGAAGGCCTTGGACTGATCTAAACTGATCAGCGCGGCCTCGGTGCCGTCTTCTATACCCTCTAGGACCTCGCGAATCAAGTGCAGGTTGTCCTGGATCGATCTTCCCTTCACAGCAAAGGTCTGCTCAGAGCCGATCAGATCGCTAATGACAAGCTGTAAACGATTCGCTAAGACCCGGGCCAAAATCTTTAACTCTGTGTTAAGCAGAGTTATGGGCCTGTAATCGTCTAAACCCTCCCAAACATGCCTGCCACCTTTCTTCAGCAATGTGATCACGCCCTTGGTAACGCTACCAGGGATGGCTCCCTGGGCGAACCAATGGTTGAACATATCCGTCAGAATAGGCACAAACATGTGCGACATCCTCAAGTACACTTCGTAGGGCAAACCATCTAGTCCCGGCGACTTGTTGAGGCCGACCTGCTTCAACGCGTCACGGACTTCGCATTCAGTAACCACACCCTCGCAGCTAGCCGCTTCAGCCACCCCAAGGCGGGGAAAGTCGGCAAGATAGCTACGAAACTCCCGGAGCGGGAGATCAGTACAGCGGGCAAAGCGATCCCGAAAGTGCGCCCGAAAGGCGTCACGAATCTCGCGAGCCGATCGCAGCAGTCGCCCATCCGGGGCCTTGACAGAACCGATATACCGATCGGGGAACCCTCGCACTTCTTCTTCACGCGCAGTCGCGTTCGTTTTCACAGCTTCGTTGAGAACTCTCTTTAACCTAGATCTAACTACGTATCCCTTGTAGCGCTCGCTACTCTCGCGCTCAAGGTCCCCCCTAGCTAGCTCTACGTTTAGGGAGTCCCCCCCAGCCACCGCCCGGGAAAGTCTATCGTCTATAGATTTCGCTTCCTTGGTCCTATCTAGGTTGAGCTGTCGACCGTACTTGGTAGCGAAATCTCTAATCCTATGTTTAAGAGATCCCCACCACCTATTCCCGGTAACCGCCCCCACTAACGCCCGCTGAATTAGGGATTCCAGCCGGTCCCGGAAGTCCCGTATCTCCAGTAAGGAGGTATTGAACTTCCAGTAGCCGGCCAGACTAGGCCTATTTGCTAACCGTAGACTGACTCTAACAAGTTTATGGTCAGTCCACGCTATCAAGTGGAACGTGGGACAACTAACAAAATCAATGTCAGCTCGTCTCACTAACACTCTGTCCAAGTAGGAGCCTAATTTGGCAGAGGGCGAACTATCTAGCCACGTCCACATCTCCCGCCCTGGGTGATCCAGACGAAACCTGTCGACGAGGTCATGACGAGTCATGAGGCCGGCAAGGCTGCTTTCACACCTTCCCACACGCCTAGCTCCCCGCCCGACCTTATCTATCTTGGGATCAAGGATCGCATTCCAATCACCCATTAAAACTAGCCGCTTCGTATCGTCCAGGAACGGCGCCAACCGACGAAAAAAGGAAACCCTCTCCACAACGATATTGGGCGCATAAACCGCAACCAGACGAAACTTGAAACTTTTCACGGCAACATCGGCCACAACCAGTCGGCCCCCGTCACCTGCAAAAACAACGTCAACATCAGCATCAAGGCTGCGTCCAACTAGCAAAGAAACCCCAACGCTGGTACGGCTGCCGTATGCTGAGAAAACGTTAAAATCGCTTTCCAGCACACGACAGTCGGCACCGCAAGTGAAGTGGGTTTCCTGCACTGCAGCAACATCTACGCCGAGAGTTTTAAGTTCACCAAGCAAGCGCGTACACTTGCCCGGATCCCTCAATCCCCTCACATTCAAAGTAGCAAGGTTTAGAGCCATCAATCCCACTTACCTTACTCAGTGTCGACTACGGGCCGGAAATCCTTGGGAGTAAGGATGCCGACGGCCTGACGCAGGGATCCGGTGCCGAGCTCAGTACTTACTCGGTCGTCCCTGGTAATTCCACCGACATCCACGGGGTACCGCAATTTTAGGGACCTATAGAAGGTAGGGTGAACTAAAATCGGGACCCTGCCCGAACAAAAAGGAAGCAATTTTTTTAAACTTTGGTGGCGCAAATCCGCCAACATTGCGTCCGCTCGACTGGCCCCCTCAAGAAAGTGCCAAAGCTCTTTGGTTCGGGGTCCAGCCGAACGGACGAATGTGGTCACCATTGCGGCACTCTTAAAAAGATACGGGTTGGTGATGTCCTTGCCGTCTATTTTTTTAAGTGATGATAGGGGTTTTAAAGTTTTTTTTAAAATGTGGTCCATGTTTTGGGGCTCGAGGATGTCCTCGCAGAAATGAAAAGCGGTGAAGGCACGTCGGACTTCGTTTGAAGCCGACCGTGACCTTGGCTTGAGTTCTGTTGATGATGGTGATGCTGCTGCTGTTGGTGACTCCCTGGTCACCGATTGTGCCCGTGTAAGGAGCTTAGGGGTTCTGATTGGTGAGAGTGAAGGTGATTTTGGGGAAAGTGGGAAGTCAGAGAGGTGTGCTGGGGTATTTTGATGTTTTTGTGGGGGAGGAATAATTTGGGCTGGTCTTTCAGTTTTTTCGCCCTTTTGTTGAGGTTGGGAGGGTGTTTGGGACTGTGTTTGTGTTTCTTTTGCTGGTCCCTTAATGTGTTTTTTCTCCCCCTCCCCAGCTACCGAGTCATCACTATCCCTTCGCCGTTTTAGGTTAATTGAATAATCCATAGCTTCGTCTTCTTTTTCAATGTTATTTTCTTTGTTTTTCTTTTTTGTTAATGACGATGATGATGATGATCTTGCAGATGTCGATGATGATGATGGTTTGGCTGTGCTTGTGGTAGGAGTACTACTAGAGTCAATTTTAGCAGTCGTGGTGATGTTTGGTTTTTTTGAAACTGTTGCTGTTGCTGGTTCTTTGATGGGGGTTTGTTTTGCTGGTTCTTTGATGGGAGTTTTTTTCTTTTTTCCCCCTTTCACTACTTGGGTCCAGCCCTCTTCTTTGTTGGGGCTGTCCCCGGTTTTAGTTTTAGGGGTTTCGTTTTTGTTTACTTCAGCTGTTGTCGCTGTTGCTGCTATAGTTGTCGTTGTGTTCGTTGTCGTTTCTGTTGTTGTTGTTGTTGTGGCCGGAGTTGTTTTGGTTGTTTTTTGAGGGCAGGATTTTGAAAAGTGCCCCAGCTGCTTGCAATTCCAGCACTGGGGCTTCCTGCCCTCAACAACGACTGTCATGATCTGGTGTTCGTACTCTATTATGTGAGGTATGGATGTGAACCCCCCTCTGTCCAGGCACATGGTGAAGATATAATCACCGTGCGCTGTCCCGTTAACTGACTTAGCTTTGGTAATATCTTCTATTTCTCCGTGTTTTACGAGGTAGGCAGCCAGGACCTCCTCATTCAGTTGTATCGGGACATTACACACGGTGATTCGTATTTTACGTCTTCCCATGTACTCTGGCTGAAGCCGGAAGTACTTGGAGATGACATTTTCGCCGGCCAGCTTGGCTGCAAGGTCTTCTGATGGTAACAGAACATCCCATGTTGCGAAGCTACGTCTACAGTAGTACTTCGCGGGGATGTCTGCTGCTTTTAGTAATCCTTCAAAAGTATCTTTTTTGATACCTGCCAGCCTCTTTGTTTTTAAATCTGTAACTATGTATGATATTATTTTGGGTTGTACTTCCTGTACAAGTTCGGGAATAGGGAGGATCCTATTCCCTTGGAAGTATTTTTCGTATTTCTTCCTAATGGCGTTATAGTCCATAGGGCTTTTTTGAGTTATTTTTGTTGTCCATGAGGCTGGCAGTGAAGGTACCTTTTGCGCCGGTTGGATTGAACTGGCCGACGAAGATGGCTGCGAAAGTGCAGGCCATCTTTCTTCCGGCTTTGAGGGGGGACTTGTGTCTTTAAAAATGTCGGGTGATGATGACCCTGGTGAAGTTGGTGCCTCTGCCATAGCTGCTTATGAGGCAGCTAGGAGAGGGTGACCGTCGAATGTTCTTGTTTATATGTAAAAATGCTTTGAATGATGATGTAGTAAGTCGTTATGTTTTCAAAAATGATCCGAGGATAACAAGCGTTGACCCCCCTCAACAAACAAAATAACAATTGTTTGGGGGAGGGGCAGTCAACAATAATAGTTCAAAAACAATAACAAACAAGTTTCAAAAGGTCCAACAAATAACAATATTTTTTCAAAGCAATAACAATAACAATTTTTAACAATAAAGAACTTACTTTTTTCAAGTGAAAAAGAACTCAGACAAAAAAATTCACATTCGAGTCTGCTTTATTTCTGTGTAGTGTACACAGAAGGCACAAGGCCTTGAAGTTTTTGGGGAGGGGAAGGGAGCGGTCATACTTTTCTATATAAACTAAGGAGACCTAGCTAGCCACATTCGCCGACCCATTCAACAATACAATAAATATCCATTCATCCATCGCCTTTTGCGCTACAATCACCACAATACCACATTTGCTCTATGAAGAAGTCCTACTTAAAATCCCGAGATTCGTGAATGATTTTATTTACAAGTATGATTTTATTTACAATGAATGTGATGGGAATGGGAGAAAAACCCCGAAATATATATAAAAACAAGGAAAAATCCCCCGTTTGGTTGCCCTCCCATCCCCCCGTCTATAAAATTGGAGGCCGACTGTTTTCCGGGGCGAAAGAACCGGAAACAAGTCGGACCTACCCTAGGTGGGGCAGGGATCCTAATCTAAAGGGGTGAAAATAATTTAGGGGTCGGGCGCGGTATGGGTTAATACAAGTAGGTGATATGATTTTTATACATATGAATGTTCAAGATCTTCAGTAAACGTGGACTGGGATACGGATTGAGGTACAAAAATAATGGGGATGGGGAAGATCTTGAGAACTAACAACTAGATGACGGGGACAATGACTCACAAACATACTGCTAACTAGGTACCTGGGTACCAAAAGAAAAAGGGAACAGTTTTACTCACCAGGGGTGGGGTCCCTAAGGACCCGTACCGTAGACGCCATGAGCCGGCAGAGGAGGGAAGGATGACTCCAACGTTGCTCCCTTTCGCACGACCAGGCTCGCTGCATTCACCCACCTTTTGCTGAATGTTATGCGATCCAAGCGTTTTCTATCGCATCTGATTTTGACCCTCAGCTGATGCCGAAAATACAAAATCAGATCACGATGAGAAAAGTTTGCATCGTCATACAATCCCTTGTTTCGCGTCGTCCAAATCACCATTCTAGCTACAGCTAGGATCGCGAGAAACACCACACGCTTCTCACCCTGATACGGAGGAAGAACGTTGTCCACGACGTAACCAACGTCGAGCAGCACGAGCTGTTTGGGTTCGATGCGAGCCGTCCACTCGCCGACGTGATCCCAAAACGGGCGAACTCGCTCGCAGTAGTAGAAGGCGTGCTCAGCCGTTTCTTCCAAGCCACTGCCGCAGCGAGCGCAATCGGGCATGTCTGCCAGGGCCGCTCTGTAGTTCAAGCCGACAAGGGGTAACGCATTTCGCACAAGTCGCCAGGTGAGCGAGAACTCGGAGTTGTTCAAGAAGCTCGATCCTGGCGCCCAATTCCAATGAGAGCGAATCTCCTCCGTCGTCCAGCCGTGCCGCTCGCTGAGAGGATCAGAAGCGGAACCCACCACTAGCTCCCGATATAGTTCTTTTCGAGGCCGTGAAAGGTCACTGGACCCAAGAAGGTTACGAAGGGCCGTTCGGCACTCGCGGACAAACAGTGTTTCGCCCAAAGGCCTACGTCGACCTTCAGCCTTTGGGTCTGACTTTAGGCGAGGAAAAGTCCGACTCGCCTTCAGTCTCCACACTGCGTCCCCCGTCAAAGCTCTGCCCAGGTATGCAAGTCTTTCAGCAAGCCAGTGGCTCTCCAGATCAGGCATACCTAGACCCCCGTTGCGTGTACGTTGGATACAGACCTGCCTACGGACCATCGGCCTTGCACCTCCCCAGAGCAATCTGGAAAGGGATCGTTGCAGCGCCAACCGATTTACCTTAGGCAGAGGAAGTACAGCCAATCGGTAAAGGATCAAGGGGAAGACGTACACGGCGCACGCCTCCGCCCTGCCCTTTAAGGACAACCTCCTTGAAAGCCAGATTCCCACCTGAGCATTCACCTTGGCTTGTATTTCCGACCAATTTCGCTCCAGTTGGAGGCCGGGCCCGAACCACACCCCGAGGATGCGGACGGGTCCGTCACTCCAGCGGAACGGCCCCGGAAGAGTATTGCTACCCCTCCAAGCACCGAGCCGCAAACCTTCGCTTTTGTCAAAATTGACCTTGGCTCCTGCAATCCGCTCGTACTCGCTAACCGCCTTCTTCACAGCCTTTATATCCAGACGGCGGGATACAAACACTGTGATATCATCGGCGAACGCGGAAACCCTTGCCGTAAGAGGGCCAGCAAAAGGGACACCGCGCAGGGCCGGATTTGCCGTCCTATCCCTAAGCCTACGGAGCAGGGGCTCCAAAGCTAGGACATAGAGAAGAGGAGACAACGGGCAGCCCTGCCGGACCGACCGCTCGACCGCGAACACCGTCGAACGCCTTCCGTTCACCTGCACCACTGCCTGAGGGTTGTGGTACATCATGCTAATCCATCTGCGGAACTCCGGTTTGAATCCGGCAGTCTCCAAAACAGTCGCCAAAAACCGATGGTCAACCCTATCGAAGGCCTTGGACTGATCTAAACTGATCAGCGCGGCCTCGGTGCCGTCTTCTATACCCTCTAGGACCTCGCGAATCAAGTGCAGGTTGTCCTGGATCGATCTTCCCTTCACAGCAAAGGTCTGCTCAGAGCCGATCAGATCGCTAATGACAAGCTGTAAACGATTCGCTAAGACCCGGGCCAAAATCTTTAACTCTGTGTTAAGCAGAGTTATGGGCCTGTAATCGTCTAAACCCTCCCAAACATGCCTGCCACCTTTCTTCAGCAATGTGATCACGCCCTTGGTAACGCTACCAGGGATGGCTCCCTGGGCGAACCAATGGTTGAACATATCCGTCAGAATAGGCACAAACATGTGCGACATCCTCAAGTACACTTCGTAGGGCAAACCATCTAGTCCCGGCGACTTGTTCAGGCCGACCTGCTTCAACGCGTCACGGACTTCGCATTCAGTAACCACACCCTCGCAGCTAGCCGCTTCAGCCACCCCAAGGCGGGGGAAGTCGGCAAGATAGCTACGAAACTCCCGGAGCGGGAGATCAGTACAGCGGGCAAAGCGATCCCGAAAGTGCGCCCGAAAGGCGTCACGAATCTCACGAGTCGATCGCAGCAGTCGCCCATCCGGGGCCTTGACAGAACCGATATACCGATCGGGGAACCTTCGCACTTCTTCTTCACGCGCAGTCGCGTTCGTTTTCACAGCTTCGTTGAGAACTCTCTTTAACCTAGATCTAACTACGTATCCCTTGTAGCGCTCGCTACTCTCGCGCTCAAGGTCCCCCCTAGCTAGCTCTACGTTTAGGGAGTCCCCCCCAGCCACCGCCCGGGAAAGTCTATCGTCTATAGATTTCGCTTCCTTGGTCCTATCTAGGTTGAGCTGTTGACCGTACTTGGTAGCGAAATCTCTAATCCTATGTTTAAGAGATCCCCACCACCTATTCCCGGTAACCGCCCCCACTAACGCCCGCTGAATTAGGGATTCCAGCCGGTCCCGGAAGTCCCGTATCTCCAGTAAGGAGGTATTGAACTTCCAGTAGCCGGCCAGACTAGGCCTATTTGCTAACCGTAGACTGACTCTAACAAGTTTATGGTCAGTCCACGCTATCAAGTGGAACGTGGGACAACTAACAAAATCAATGTCAGCTCGTCTCACTAACACTCTGTCCAAGTAGGAGCCTACTTTGGCAGAGGGCGAACTATCTAGCCACGTCCACATCTCCCGCCCTGGGTGATCCAGACGAAACCTGTCGACGAGGTCATGACGAGTCATGAGGCCGGCAAGGCTGCTTTCACACCTTCCCACACGCCTAGCTCCCCGCCCGACCTTATCTATCTTGGGATCAAGGATCGCATTCCAATCACCCATTAAAACTAGCCGCTTCGTATCGTCCAGGAACGGCGCCAACCGACGAAAAAAGGAAACCCTCTCCACAACGATATTGGGCGCATAAACCGCAACCAGACGAAACTTGAAACTTTTCACGGCAACATCGGCCACAACCAGTCGGCCCCCGTCACCTGCAAAAACAACGTCAACATCAGCATCAAGGCTGCGTCCAACTAGCAAAGAAACCCCAACGCTGGTACGGCTGCCGTATGCTGAGAAAACGTTAAAATCGCTTTCCAGCACACGACAGTCGGCACCGCAAGTGAAGTGGGTTTCCTGCACTGCAGCAACATCTACGCCGAGAGTTTTAAGTTCACCAAGCAAGCGCGTACACTTGCCCGGATCCCTCAATCCCCTCACATTCAAAGTAGCAAGGTTTAGAGCCATCAATCCCACTTACCTTACTCAGTGTCGACTACGGGCCGGAAATCCTTGGGAGTAAGGATGCCGACGGCCTGACGCAGGGATCCGGTGCCGAGCTCAGTACTTACTCGGTCGTCCCTGGTAATTCCACCGACATCCACGGGGTACCGCAATTTTAGGGACCTATAGAAGGTAGGGTGAACTAAAATCGGGACCCTGCCCGAACAAAAAGGAAGCAATTTTTTTAAACTTTGGTGGCGCAAATCCGCCAACATTGCGTCCGCTCGACTGGCCCCCTCAAGAAAGTGCCAAAGCTCTTTGGTTCGGGGTCCAGCCGAACGGACGAATGTGGTCACCATTGCGGCACTCTTAAAAAGATACGGGTTGGTGATGTCCTTGCCGTCTATTTTTTTAAGTGATGATAAAGGTTTTAAAGTTTTTTTTTAAAATGTGGTCCATGTTTTGGGGCTCGAGGATGTCCTCGCAGAAATGAAATGCGGTGAAGGCACGTCGGATTTCGTTTGAAGCCGACCGTGACCTTGGCTTGAGTTCTGTTGATGATGGTGATGCTGCTGCTGTTGGTGACTCCCTGGTCACCGATTGTGCCCGTGTAAGGAGCTTAGGGGTTGTGATGGGTGAGAGTGAAGGTGATTTTGGGGAAAGTGGGAAGTCAGAGAGGTGTGCTGGGGTATTTGGATGTTTTTGTGGGGGAGGAATAATTTGGGCTGGTCTTTCAATTTTTTTCTTTTCGCCCTTTTCTTGAGGTTGGGAGGGTGTTTGGGACTGTGTTGGTGTTTCTTGGTGTGGTCCCTTAATGTGTTTTTTCTCCCCCTCCCCAGCTACCGAGTCATCACTATCCCTTCTCCGTTTTAGGTTAATTGAATAATCCATGGCTTCGTCTTCTTTTTCAATGTGTTTTTCTTTGTTTTTCTTTTTTGTTAATGACGATGATGATGATGATCTTGCAGATGTCGATGATGATGATGATTTGGCTGTGCTTGTGGTAGGAGTACTATTAGAGTCAATTTTAGCAGTCGTGGTGATGTTTGGTTTGTTTGAAACTGTTGCTGTTGCTGGTTCTTTGATGGAGGTTTGTTTTGCTGGTTCTTTGATGGGAGTTTTTTTCTTTTTTCCCCCTTTCACTACTTGGGTCCAGCCCTCTTCTTTGTTGGGGCTGTCCCCGGTTTTAGTTTTAGGGGTTTCGCTTTTGTTTTCTTCGGTCGCTGCTGTTGTCGCTGTTGCTGCTATCGTTGTCGTTGTGTTCGTTGTCGTTTCTGTTGTTGTTGTTGTTGTGGCCGGAGTTGTTTTGGTTGTTTTTTGAGGGCAGGATTTTGAAAAGTGCCCCAGCTGCTTGCAATTCCAGCACTGGGGCTTCCTGCCCTCAACAACGACTGTCATGATCTGGTGTTCGTACTCTATTATGTGAGGTATGGATGTGAACCCCCCTCTGTCCAGGCACATGGTGAAGATATAATCACCGTGCGCTGTCCCGTTAACCGACTTAGCTTTTGTGATGTCCTCTATTTCTCCGTGTTTTACGAGGTAGGCAGCCAGGACCTCCTCATTCAGTTGTATCGGGACATTACACACGGTGATTCGTATTTTACGTCTTCCCATGTACTCTGGCTGAAGCCGGAAGTACTTGGAGATGACATTTTCGGCGGCCAGCTTGGCTGCAAGGTCTTCTGATGGTAACAGAACATCCCATGTTGCGAAGCTACGTCTACAGTAGTACTTCGCGGGGATGTCTGCTGCTTTTAATAAGCCTTCAAATGTATCCTTTTTAATACCTGCCAGCCTCTTTGTTTTCAAGTCTGTGACTACAAACGAGATTATTTTTGGCTGTACTTCCTGTACAAGTTCGGGAATAGGGAGGATCCTATTCCCTTGGAAGTACTTCTCGTATTTCTGTCTTATTTTGTTGTAGTCTTTTGGTGTTTTTTGGATTACTTTTGTTGTCCAAGAGGCTGGCAGTGAAGGTACCTTTTGCGCCGGTTGGATTGAGCTGGCCGACGAAGATGGCTGCGAAAGTGCAGGCCATCTTTCTTCCGGCTTTGAGGGGGGACTTTGATCTTTAAAAATGTCGGGTGATAATGACCCTGGTGAAATTGGTGCCTCTGCCATAGCTGCTTATGAGGCAGTTAGGAGAGGATGACCGTTGAATGTTCTGTGTAGGTGAAAATACGTTGGATGATGATGATATAAGTCGTTATGTTTTTTCAAAAATGATCCGAGGATAACAAGCGTTGACCCCCCTCAACAAACAAAATAACAATTGTTTGGGGGAGGGGCAGTCAACAATAATAGTTCAAAAATAAAACAAGTTTCAAAAGGTCCAACAAATAACAATATTTTTTCAAAGCAATAACAATAACAATTTTTAACAATAAAGAACTTACTTTTTTCAAGTGAAAAAGAACTCAGACAAAAAAATTCACATTCGAGTCTGCTTTATTTCTATGTTATTACATAGAAGGCACAAGGCCTTGAAGTTTTTGGGGAGGGGAAAGGAGCGGTCATACTTTTCTAAATAAACTAAGGAGACCTAGCTAGCCACATTCGCCGACCCATTCAACAATACAATATAAAGCCATTCGTCCATCGCCTTTTGCGCTGCGATCACCAAAATACCACATTTGCTCTATGAAGAAGTCCTACTTAAAATCCCGAGATTCATGAATGATTTTATTTACATGTATGATTTATTTACAATGAGTGTGATGGGAATGGGAGAAAAACCCCGAAATATATACAAAAACAAAGGAAAAATCCCCCGTTTGGTTGCCCTCCCATCCCCCCGTCTATAAAATTGGAGGCCGACTGTTTTCCGGGGCGAAAGAACCGGAAACAAGTCGGACCTACCCTAGGTGGGGCAGGGATCCTAATCTACAGGGGTAAAAAGAAATAAGGGGTCGGGCACGGTATGGGTTAATACAAGCAGGTGATATGATTTTTATACATATGAATGTTCAAGATCTTCAGTAAACGTGGACTGGGATGCGGGTTCAGGTACAAAAATAATGGGGATGGGGAAGATCTTGAGAACTAACGACTAGATGACGGGGACAATGACTCACAAACATACTGCTAACTAGGTACCTGGGTACCAAAAGAAAAAGGGAACAGTTTTACTTACCAGGGGTGGGGTCCCTAAGGACCCGTACCGTAGACGCCATGAGCCGGCAGAGGAGGGAAGGATGACTCCAACGTTGCTCCCTTTCGCACGACCAGGCTCGCTGCATTCACCCACCTTTTGCTGAATGTTATGCGATCCAAGCGTTTTCTATCGCATCTGATTTTGACCCTCAGCTGATGCCGAAAATACAAAATCAGATCACGATGAGAAAAGTTTGCATCGTCATACAATCCCTTGTTTCGCGTCGTCCAAATCACCATTCTAGCTACAGCTAGGATCGCGAGAAACACCACACGCTTCTCACCCTGATACGGAGGAAGAACGTTGTCCACGACGTAACCAACGTCGAGCAGCACGAGCTGTTTGGGTTCGATGCGAGCCGTCCACTCGCCGACGTGATCCCAAAACGGGCGAACTCGCTCGCAGTAGTAGAAGGCGTGCTCAGCCGTTTCTTCCACGCCACTGCCGCAGCGAGCGCAATCGGGCATGTCTGCCAGGCCCGCTTTGTAGTTCAAGCCGACAAGGGGTAACGCATTTCGCACAAGTCGCCAGGTGAGCGAGAACTCGGAGTTGTTCAAGAAGCTCGATCCTGGCGCCCAATTCCAATGAGAGCGAATCTCCTCCGTCGTCCAGCCGTGCCGCTCGCTGAGAGGATCAGAAGCGGAACCCACCACTAGCTCCCGATATAGTTCTTTTCGAGGCCGTGAAAGGTCACTGGACCCAAGAAGGTTACGAAGGGCCGTTCGGCACTCGCGGACAAACAGTGTTTCGCCCAAAGGCCTACGTCGACCTTCAGCCTTTGGGTCTGACTTTAGGCGAGGAAAAGTCCGACTCGCCTTCAGTCTCCACACTGCGTCCCCCGTCAAAGCTCTGCCCAGGTATGCAAGTCTTTCAGCAAGCCAGTGGCTCTCCAGATCAGGCATACCTAGACCCCCGTTGCGTGTACGTTGGATACAGACCTGCCTACGGACCATCGGCCTTGCACCTCCCCAGAGCAATCTGGAAAGGGATCGTTGCAGCGCCAACCGATTTACCTTAGGCAGAGGAAGTACAGCCAATCGGTAAAGGATCAAGGGGAAGACGTACACGGCGCACGCCTCCGCCCTGCCCTTTAAGGACAACCTCCTTGAAAGCCAGATTCCCACCTGAGCATTCACCTTGGCTTGTATTTCCGACCAATTTCGCTCCAGTTGGAGGCCGGGCCCGAACCACACCCCGAGGATGCGGACGGGTCCGTCACTCCAGCGGAACGGCCCCGGAAGAGTATTGCTACCCCTCCAAGCACCGAGCCGCAAACCTTCACTTTTGTCAAAATTGACCTTGGCTCCTGCAATCCGCTCGTACTCGCTAACCGCCTTCTTCACAGCCTTTATATCCAGACGGCGGGATACAAACACTGTGATATCATCGGCGAACGCGGAAACCCTTGCCGTAAGAGGGCCAGCAAAAGGGACACCGCGCAGGGCCGGATTTGCCGTCCTATCCCTAAGCCTACGGAGCAGGGGCTCCAAAGCTAGGACATAGAGAAGAGGAGACAACGGGCAGCCCTGCCGGACCGACCGCTCGACCGCGAACACCCTCGAACGCCTTCCGTTCACCTGCACCACTGCCTGAGGGTTGTGGTACATCATGCTAATCCATCTGCGGAACTCCGGTTTGAATCCGGCAGTCTCCAAAACAGTCGCCAAAAACCGATGGTCAACCCTATCGAAGGCCTTGGACTGATCTAAACTGATCAGCGCGGCCTCGGTGTCGTCTTCTATACCCTCTAGGACCTCGCGAATCAAGTGCAGGTTGTCCTGGATCGATCTTCCCTTCACAGCAAAGGTCTGCTCAGAGCCGATCAGATCGCTAATGACAAGCTGTAAACGATTCGCTAAGACCCGGGCCAAAATCTTTAACTCTGTGTTAAGCAGAGTTATGGGCCTGTAATCGTCTAAACCCTCCCAAACATGCCTGCCACCTTTCTTCAGCAATGTGATCACGCCCTTGGTAACGCTACCAGGGATGGCTCCCTGGGCGAACCAATGGTTGAACACATCCGTCAGAATAGGCACAAACATGTGCGACATCCTCAAGTACACTTCGTAGGGCAAACCATCTAGTCCCGGCGACTTGTTGAGGCCGACCTGCTTCAACGCGTCACGGACTTCGCATTCAGTAACCACACCCTCGCAGCTAGCCGCTTCAGCCACCCCAAGGCGGGGAAAGTCGGCAAGATAGCTACGAAACTCCCGGAGCGGGAGATCAGTACAGCGGGCAAAGCGATCCCGAAAGTGCGCCCGAAAGGCGTCACGAATCTCACGAGCCGATCGCAGCAGTCGCCCATCCGGGGCCTTGACAGAACCGATATACCGATCGGGGAACCTTCGCACTTCTTCTTCACGCGCAGTCGCGTTCGTTTTCACAGCTTCGTTGAGAACTCTCTTTAACCTAGATCTAACTACGTATCCCTTGTAGCGCTCGCTACTCTCGCGCTCAAGGTCCCCCCTAGCTAGCTCTACGTTTAGGGAGTCCCCCCCAGCCACCGCCCGGGAAAGTCTATCGTCTATAGATTTCGCTTCCTTGGTCCTATCTAGGTTGAGCTGTTGACCGTACTTGGTAGCGAAATCTCTAATCCTATGTTTAAGAGATCCCCACCACCTATTCCCGGTAACCGCCCCCACTAACGCCCGCTGAATTAGGGATTCCAACCGGTCCCGGAAGTCCCGTATCTCCAGTAAGGAGGTATTGAACTTCCAGTAGCCGGCCAGACTAGGCCTATTTGCTAACCGTAGACTGACTCTAACAAGTTTATGGTCAGTCCACGCTATCAAGTGGAACGTGGGACAACTAACAAAATCAATGTCAGCTCGTCTCACTAACACTCTGTCCAAGTAGGAGCCTACTTTGGCAGAGGGCGAACTATCTAGCCACGTCCACATCTCCCGCCCTGGGTGATCCAGACGAAACCTGTCGACGAGGTCATGACGAGTCATGAGGCCGGCAAGGCTGCTTTCACACCTTCCCACACGCCTAGCTCCCCGCCCGACCTTATCTATCTTGGGATCAAGGATCGCATTCCAATCACCCATTAAAACTAGCCGCTTCGTATCGTCCAGGAACGGCGCCAACCGACGAAAAAAGGAAACCCTCTCCACAACGATATTGGGCGCATAAACCGCAACCAGACGAAACTTGAAACTTTTCACGGCAACATCGGCCACAACCAGTCGGCCCCCGTCACCTGCAAAAACAACGTCAACATCAGCATCAAGGCTGCGTCCAACTAGCAAAGAAACCCCAACGCTGGTACGGCTGCCGTATGCTGAGAAAACGTTAAAATCGCTTTCCAGCACACGACAGTCGGCACCGCAAGTGAAGTGGGTTTCCTGCACTGCAGCAACATCTACGCCGAGAGTTTTAAGTTCACCAAGCAAGCGCGTACACTTGCCCGGATCCCTCAATCCCCTCACATTCAAAGTAGCAAGGTTTAGAGCCATCAATCCCACTTACCTTACTCAGTGTCGACTACGGGCCGGAAATCCTTGGGAGTAAGGATGCCGACGGCCTGACGCAGGGATCCGGTGCCGAGCTCAGTACTTACTCGGTCGTCCCTGGTAATTCCACCGACATCCATAGGGTACCGCAACTTTAGGGACCTATAGAATGATGGGTGAACCAAAATCGGGACCCTGCCCGCACAGAAGGGTAGCATTTTTTTCAGCATTGGATTTTTCGTATCGACCAGCATTACATCCGCCCGGCTGGCTTCGTCAATAAAGTTCCAAAGTTCTTTGGTCCGATTGCCAGCCAAGCGGACGAATGTGGTCAATTTTGGTGCGTCCTTGAATAGATGTGGTTTTGTGATGTCTTTAGTGTCAATTTTTTGGAGTGAGCGTAATGGTTTTAATGATTGTTTTAAAGTGTGGTCTATGTGTGGATTGTCCATGATATCTTCGCAGAAGTAAAAAGAGTTTATGGCACGTCGGGCTTCCGTAGAGCGTGCTCTTGGTTTTTGAACAGTTGCTGCTGATGTTGACGGTGTTTGGGGAGAGGGTGTAAGTCTGGTTGCTGAATAGGATCGAGTAAGCATTTTGGGGGTTTTAATTGGTGAAAGAGAGGGGGGTAATGGTGTTTCTGTTGGGATGATAGGGGTGGTTTTTGTTTTTTGTGGGAGAGGAATCAATTGTGCTGGTCTTTGTTTATTTTGAACTGGCGATTTTTCTGTTGTTTTTTCCCCCTTATGCTGAGGTATGATGGTGGTTGTTTGTGTGGGTTTTTTTGGATGTTTTTTCTCCCCCTCTTTAGTTGGTGAATCCTCGCTGTTTCTCCTTCTTTTTAAATTCATGGTCATATCCATCGGTTCAATGTTTTGATTGTCTTCTTTTGTTGATTGTTTTGCAGTTGATTGTTTCGTATTTGTTGTCGTTGGTTTCGTAGTTGTAGTCAAAAGAGTTGTTGTATCTGTTGTTGCTGGGTTTTTTGGGGGAGTTTTTTTCCCTCCCTTTTTTCTGGTGACTTGCGTCCACCCTTCCTCATTTTCTTTAGGGGTTTCTTGTTTGTTTTCTGAGGTTTCTGTTGGTATTATTGCTGCTATGACAGGTGAAGGAGTAGCAGTAGTAGTAGTAGCAGTAGTAGTAGTCGTTGTTGTGGTGGTGATTGTTGATTTTTGAGGGCAGTTTTTTGAAAAGTGGCCGATGTTATTGCAAAACCAACATAGCGGTTTCCTGCCCTCAACGATGACTGTCATGGTTTGATCGCGGTAACGTATTTTATGGGGAATTTTGTTAAACCCTCCCCTATCGAGGCATATAACGAATACGTAGTCACCGTACGCAGTTCCCCGTGTTGACGTTACTTGTGTGACTTGTTCCACGCCGCCGTATACACTTAGATAGGCGGCGAGGACGTCACCACTCAATTGCATTGATACATTGCATACGGTGACTCGTATTCTTCTTTTGCCTCGATATTCCGGTTGTAGCCGGAAGAAGCGTGTGGTGATGTTACCACCGGCGAGGCTTTTCGCTACTTCCTCTGAGGGTAATAAGACATCCCAGGTCGCGAAACTTCTGCGGCAGAAGTACTTCCCTGGGATGTTTGCTGTTTTGAGAAGGTCCTCAAAAGTTTCCTTCTTAATCCCCGCTAGTCTCTTGGTCTTAATGTCTGTGACTACGAAGGACAGGGTCTTCGGTTCGACCGCCTCGACCAATTCGGGTATTGGGAGAATTTCCCCGTCCTTGAAATACTTTTCATACTTTTCGACCCTGTCTCTTGCGTAGTCACAAGGGGATTTTTTATTCACGCAATGTGAAGACCAAGAGACAGCTGTTTGTTTTGGTTTTTGTGCCGGTGGTATTGTACTTGCCGATGAAGAGAGGTCGAATGGAGCTTCTTCCGGCATTGGGGAGGGTTGCGTTTGGAATATGTCGGTCGGTGATTGCGATTTCATGTTGTTGGGCTCCCCCATAGTTGTGAAAACACAACCAGAGGGAGATGAAACGCGTATGGTGTTGCAAAAAATTCAGGCGAGACGATTTAAAATAAATGTAGAACGATGAATGTTGATAAAAATGGCGGTCGTTTTTTTAAAAAAGTTCAACAAAAAAAAATCGAGTCGCGTTTGACCCTCCTCACAAACAAAGAACAATAGTTTGAGGGGGGTCACAAAACTTTAACAATGATAACAATATTCAATAACAATAATTTTAACAAATTTTTAACAATAAAGAACTTACTTTTTTTTCGTGGTGAAAAAAGAACTCAGACAAAAAATTCACATTCTAGTCTGCTTTATTTCTGTGTAGTGTACACAGAAGGCACAAGGCCTTGAAGTTTTTGGGGAGGGGAAGGGAGCGGTCATACTTTTCTATATAAACTAAGGAGACCTAGCTAGCCACATTCGCCGACCCATTCAACAATACAATAAATATCCATTCATCCATCGCCTTTTGCGCTACAATCACCACAATACCACATTTGCTCTATGAAGAAGTCCTACTTAAAATCCCGAGATTCATGAATGATTTTATGATTTATTTACAATGAATGTGATGGGAATGGGAGAAAAACCCCGAAATATATATAAAAACAAGGAAAAATCCCCCGTTTGGTTGCCCTCCCATCCCCCCGTCTATAAAATTGGAGGCCGACTGTTTTCCGGGGCGAAAGAACCGGAAACAAGTCGGACCTACCCTAGGTGGGGCAGGGATCCTAATCTACAGGGGTGAAAAGAATTTAGGGGTCGGGCGCGGTATGGGTTAATACAAGTAGGTGATATGATTTTTATACATATGAATGTTCAAGATCTTCAGTAAACGTGGACTGGGATGCGGGTTCAGGTACAAAAATAATGGGGATGGGGAAGATCTTGAGAACTAACAACTAGATGACGGGGACAATGACTCACAAACATACTGCTAACTAGGTACCTGGGTACCAAAGAAAAAGGGAACAGTTTTACTCACCAGGGGTGGGGTCCCTAAGGACCCGTACCGTAGACGCCATGAGCCGGCAGAGGAGGGAAGGATGACTCCAACGTTGCTCCCTTTCGCACGACCAGGCTCGCTGCATTCACCCACCTTTTGCTGAATGTTATGCGATCCAAGCGTTTTCTATCGCATCTGATTTTGACCCTCAGCTGATGCCGAAAATACAAAATCAGATCACGATGAGAAAAATTTGCATCGTCATACAATCCCTTGTTTCGCGTCGTCCAAATCACCATTCTAGCTACAGCTAGGATCGCGAGAAACACCACACGCTTCTCACCCTGATACGGAGGAAGAACGTTGTCCACGACGTAACCAACGTCGAGCAGCACGAGCTGTTTGGGTTCGATGCGAGCCGTCCACTCGCCGACGTGATCCCAAAACGGGCGAACTCGCTCGCAGTAGTAGAAGGCGTGCTCAGCCGTTTCTTCCAAGCCACTGCCGCAGCGAGCGCAATCGGGCATGTCTGCCAGGCCCGCTTTGTAGTTCAAGCCGACAAGGGGTAACGCATTTCGTACAAGTCGCCAGGTGAGCGAGAACTCGGAGTTGTTCAAGAAGCTCGATCCTGGCGCCCAATTCCAATGAGAGCGAATCTCCTCCGTCGTCCAGCCGTGCCGCTCGCTGAGAGGATCAGAAGCGGAACCCACCACTAGCTCCCGATATAGTTCTTTTCGAGGCCGTGAAAGGTCACTGGACCCAAGAAGGTTACGAAGGGCCGTTCGGCACTCGCGGACAAACAGTGTTTCGCCCAAAGGCCTACGTCGACCTTCAGCCTTTGGGTCTGACTTTAGGCGAGGAAAAGTCCGACTCGCCTTCAGTCTCCACACTGCGTCCCCCGTCAAAGCTCTGCCCAGGTATGCAAGTCTTTCAGCAAGCCAGTGGCTCTCCAGATCAGGCATACCTAGACCCCCGTTGCGTGTACGTTGGATACAGACCTGCCTACGGACCATCGGCCTTGCACCTCCCCAGAGCAATCTGGAAAGGGATCGTTGCAGCGCCAACCGATTTACCTTAGGCAGAGGAAGTACAGCCAATCGGTAAAGGATCAAGGGGAAGACGTACACGGCGCACGCCTCCGCCCTGCCCTTTAAGGACAACCTCCTTGAAAGCCAGATTCCCACCTGAGCATTCACCTTGGCTTGTACTTCCGACCAATTTCGCTCCAGTTGGAGGCCGGGCCCGAACCACACCCCGAGGATGCGGACGGGTCCGTCACTCCAGCGGAACGGCCCCGGAAGAGTATTGCTACCCCTCCAAGCACCGAGCCGCAAACCTTCGCTTTTGTCAAAATTGACCTTGGCTCCTGCAATCCGCTCGTACTCGCTAACCGCCTTCTTCACAGCCTTTATATCCAGACGGCGGGATACAAACACTGTGATATCATCGGCGAACGCGGAAACCCTTGCCGTAAGAGGGCCAGCAAAAGGGACACCGCGCAGGGCCGGATTTGCCGTCCTATCCCTAAGCCTACGGAGCAGGGGCTCCAAAGCTAGGACATAGAGAAGAGGAGACAACGGGCAGCCCTGCCGGACCGACCGCTCGACCGCGAACACCGTCGAACGCCTTCCGTTCACCTGCACCACTGCCTGAGGGTTGTGGTACATCATGCTAATCCATCTGCGGAACTCCGGTTTGAATCCGGCAGTCTCCAAAACAGTCGCCAAAAACCGATGGTCAACCCTATCGAAGGCCTTGGACTGATCTAAACTGATCAGCGCGGCCTCGGTGCCGTCTTCTATACCCTCTAGGACCTCGCGAAT
The DNA here is from genome assembly GCA_963585895.1 of Sepioteuthis lessoniana. Classification (NCBI taxonomy): domain Eukaryota; kingdom Metazoa; phylum Mollusca; class Cephalopoda; order Myopsida; family Loliginidae; genus Sepioteuthis; species Sepioteuthis lessoniana. Next base: position 45,225,499 of record OY757937.1, read on the forward strand.
CAAGTGCAGGTTGTCCTGGATCGATCTTCCCTTCACAGCAAAGGTCTGCTCAGAGCCGATCAGATCGCTAATGACAAGCTGTAAACGATTCGCTAAGACCCGGGCCAAAATCTTTAACTCTGTGTTAAGCAGAGTTATGGGCCTGTAATCGTCTAAACCCTCCCAAACATGCCTGCCACCTTTCTTCAGCAATGTGATCACGCCCTTGGTAACGCTACCAGGGATGGCTCCCTGGGCGAACCAATGGTTGAACATATCCGTCAGAATAGGCACAAACATGTGCGACATCCTCAAGTACACTTCGTAGGGCAAACCATCTAGTCCCGGCGACTTGTTCAGGCCGACCTGCTTCAACGCGTCACGGACTTCACATTCAGTAACCACACCCTCGCAGCTAGCCGCTTCAGCCACCCCAAGGCGGGGAAAGTCGGCAAGATAGCTACGAAACTCCCGGAGCGGGAGATCAGTACAGCGGGCAAAGCGATCCCGAAAGTGCGCCCGAAAGGCGTCACGAATCTCGCGAGCCGATCGCAGCAGTCGCCCATCCGGGGCCTTGACAGAACCGATATACCGATCGGGGAACCTTCGCACTTCTTCTTCACGCGCAGTCGCGTTCGTTTTCACAGCTTCGTTGAGAACTCTCTTTAACCTAGATCTAACTACGTATCCCTTGTAGCGCTCGCTACTCTCGCGCTCAAGGTCCCCCCTAGCTAGCTCTACGTTTAGGGAGTCCCCCCCAGCCACCGCCCGGGAAAGTCTATCGTCTATAGATTTCGCTTCCTTGGTCCTATCTAGGTTGAGCTGTTGACCGTACTTGGTAGCGAAATCTCTAATCCTATGTTTAAGAGATCCCCACCACCTATTCCCGGTAACCGCCCCCACTAACGCCCGCTGAATTAGGGATTCCAGCCGGTCCCGGAAGTCCCGTATCTCCAGTAAGGAGGTATTGAACTTCCAGTAACCGGCCAGACTAGGCCTATTTGCTAACCGTAGACTGACTCTAACAAGTTTATGGTCAGTCCACGCTATCAAGTGGAACGTGGGACAACTAACAAAATCAATGTCAGCTCGTCTCACTAACACTCTGTCCAAGTAGGAGCCTACTTTGGCAGAGGGCGAACTATCTAGCCACGTCCACATCTCCCGCCCTGGGTGATCCAGACGAAACCTGTCGACGAGGTCATGACGAGTCATGAGGCCGGCAAGGCTGCTTTCACACCTTCCCACACGCCTAGCTCCCCGCCCGACCTTATCTATCTTGGGATCAAGGATCGCATTCCAATCACCCATTAAAACTAGCCGCTTCGTATCGTCCAGGAACGGCGCCAACCGACGAAAAAAGGAAACCCTCTCCACAACGATATTGGGCGCATAAACCGCAACCAGACGAAACTTGAAACTTTTCACGGCAACATCGGCCACAACCAGTCGGCCCCCGTCACCTGCAAAAACAACGTCAACATCAGCATCAAGGCTGCGTCCAACTAGCAAAGAAACCCCAACGCTGGTACGGCTGCCGTATGCTGAGAAAACGTTAAAATCGCTTTCCAGCACACGACAGTCGGCACCGCAAGTGAAATGGGTTTCCTGCACTGCAGCAACGTCTACGCCGAGAGTTTTAAGTTCACCAAGCAAGCGCGTACACTTGCCCGGATCCCTCAATCCCCTCACATTCAAAGTAGCAAGGTTTAGAGCCATCAATCCCACTTACCTTACTCAGTGTCGACTACGGGCCGGAAATCCTTGGGAGTAAGGATGCCGACGGCCTGACGCAGGGATCCGGTGCCGAGTTCAGTACTTACTCGGTCGTCCCTGGTAATTCCACCGACATCCATAGGGTACCGCAACTTTAGGGACCTATAGAATGATGGGTGAACCAAAATCGGGACCCTGCCCGCACAGAAGGGTAGCATTTTTTTCAGCATTGGATTTTTCGTATCGACCAGCATTACATCCGCCCGGCTGGCTTCGTCAATAAAGTTCCAGAGTTCTTTGGTACGATTGCCAGCCAAGCGGACGAATGTGGTCAATTTTGGTGCGTCCTTGAATAGATGTGGTTTTGTGATGTCTTTAGTGTCAATTTTTTGGAGTGAGCGTAATGGTTTTAATGATTGTTTTAAAGTGTGGTCTATGTGTGGATTGTCCATGATATCTTCGCAGAAGTAAAAAGAGTTTATGGCACGTCGGGCTTCCGTAGAGCGTGCTCTTGGTTTTTGAACAGTTGCTGCTGATGTTGACGGTGTTTGGGGAGAGGGTGTAAGTCTGGTCGCTGAATAGGATCGAGTAAGCATTTTGGGGGTTTTAATTGGTGAAAGAGAGGGGGGTAATGGTGTTTCTGTTGGGATGATAGGGGTGGTTTTTGTTTTTTGTGGGAGAGGAATCAATTGTGCTGGTCTTTGTTTATTTTGGACTGGCGATTTTTCTGTTGTTTTTTCCCCCTTATGCTGAGGTATGGTGGTTGTTTGTGTGGGTTTTTTTGGATGTTTTTTCTCCCCCTCTTTAGTTGGTGAGTCCTCGCTGTCTCTCCTTCTTTTTAAATTCATGGACATATCCATCGGTTCAATGTTTTGATTGTCTTCTTTTGTTGATTGTTTTGCAGTTGATTGTTTCGTATTTGTTGTCGTTGGTTTCGTAGTTGTAGTCAAAAGAGTTGTTGTATCTGTTGTTGCTGGGTTTTTTGGGGGAGTTTTTTTCCCTCCCTTTTTTCTGGTGACTTGCGTCCACCCTTTCTCATTTTCTTTAGGGGTTTCTTGTTTGTTTTCTGAGGTTTCTGTTGGTATTATTGCTGCTATGACAGGTGAAGGAGTAGCAGTAGTAGTAGTAGTATTCGTTGTTGTGGTGGTGATTGTTGATTTTTGAGGGCAGTTTTTTGAAAAGTGGCCGATGTTATTGCAAAACCAACATAGCGGTTTCCTGCCCTCAACTATGACTGTCATGGTTTGATCGCGGTAACGTATTTTATGGGGAATTTTGTTAAACCCTCCCCTATCGAGGCATATAACGAATACGTAGTCACCGTACGCAGTTCCCCGTGTTGACGTTACTTGTGTGACTTGTTCCACGCCGCCGTATATACTTAGATAGGCGGCGAGGACGTCACCACTCAATTGCATAGATACATTGCATACGGTGACTCGTATTCTTCTTTTGCCTCGATATTCCGGTTGTAGCCGGAAGAAGCGTGTGGTGATGTTACCACCGGCGAGGCTTTTCGCTACTTCCTCTGAGGGTAATAAGACATCCCAGGTCGCGAAACTTCTGCGGCAGAAGTACTTCCCTGGGATGTTTGCTGTTTTGAGAAGGTCCTCAAAAGTTTCCTTCTTAATCCCCGCTAGTCTCTTGGTCTTAATGTCCGTGACTACGAAGGACAGGGTCTTTGGTTCGACCGCCTCGACCAATTCGGGTATTGGGAGAATTTCCCCGTCCTTGAAATATTTTTCATATTTTTCGACCCTGTCTCTTGCGTAGTCACAAGGGGATTTTTTATTCACGCAATGTGAAGACCAAGAGACAGCCGTTTCTTTTTGTTTTTGTGCCGGTGGTATCGTACTTGCCGATGAAGAGAGGTCGAATGGAGCTTCTTCCGGCATTGGGGAGGGTTGCGTTTTGAATATGTCGGTCGGTGATTGCGATTTCATGTTGTTGGGCTCCCCCATAGTTGTGAAAACACAACCAGAGGGAGATGAAACGCGTATGGTGTTGCAAAAAATTCAGGCGAGACGATTTAAAATAAATGTAGAACGATGAATGTTGATAAAAATGGCGGTCGTTTTTTTAAAAAAGTTCAACAAAAAAAAATCGAGTCGCGTTTGACCCTCCTCACAAACAAAGAACAATAGTTTGAGGGGGGTCACAAAACTTTAACAATGATAACAATATTCAATAACAATAATTTTAACAAATTTTTAACAATAAAGAACTTACTTTTTTTTCGTGGTGAAAAAAGAACTCAGACAAAAAATTCACATTCTAGTCTGCTTTATTTCTGTGTAGTGTACACAGAAGGCACAAGGCCTTGAAGTTTTTGGGGAGGGGAAGGGAGCGGTCATACTTTTCTATATAAACTAAGGAGACCTAGCTAGCCACATTCGCCGACCCATTCAACAATACAATAAATATCCATTCATCCATCGCCTTTTGCGCTACAATCACCACAATACCACATTTGCTCTATGAAGAAGTCCTACTTAAAATCCCGAGATTCGTGAATGATTTTATTTACAAGTATGATTTATTTACAATGAATGTGATGGGAATGGGAGAAAAACCCCGAAATATATATAAAAACAAGGAAAAATCCCCCGTTTGGTTGCCCTCCCATCCCCCCGTCTATAAAATTGGAGGCCGACTGTTTTCCGGGGCGAAAGAACCGGAAACAAGTCGGACCTACCCTAGGTGGGGCAGGGATCCTAATCTACAGGGGTGAAAAGAATTTAGGGGTCGGGCGCGGTATGGGTTAATACAAGTAGGTGATATGATTTTTATACATATGAATGTTCAAGATCTTCAGTAAACGTGGACTGGGATACGGATTGAGGTACAAAAATAATGGGGATGGGGAAGATCTTGAGAACTAACAACTAGATGACGGGGACAATGACTCACAAACATACTGCTAACTAGGTACCTGGGTACCAAAGAAAAAGGGAATAGTTTTACTCACCAGGGGTGGGGTCCCTAAGGACCCGTACCGTAGACGCCATGAGCCGGCAGAGGAGGGAAGGATGACTCCAACGTTGCTCCCTTTCGCACGACCAGGCTCGCTGCATTCACCCACCTTTTGCTGAATGTTATGCGATCCAAGCGTTTTCTATCGCATCTGATTTTGACCCTCAGCTGATGCCGAAAATACAAAATCAGATCACGATGAGAAAAGTTTGCATCGTCATACAATCCCTTGTTTCGCGTCGTCCAAATCACCATTCTAGCTACAGCTAGGATCGCGAGAAACACCACACGCTTCTCACCCTGATACGGAGGAAGAACGTTGTCCACGACGTAACCAACGTCGAGCAGCACGAGCTGTTTGGGTTCGATGCGAGCCGTCCACTCGCCGACGTGATCCCAAAACGGGCGAACTCGCTCGCAGTAGTAGAAGGCGTGCTCAGCCGTTTCTTCCAAGCCACTGCCGCAGCGAGCGCAATCGGGCATGTCTGCCAGGCCCGCTTTGTAGTTCAAGCCGACAAGGGGCAACGCATTTCGCACAAGTCGCCAGGTGAGCGAGAACTCGGAGTTGTTCAAGAAGCTCGATCCTGGCGCCCAATTCCAATGAGAGCGAATCTCCTCCGTCGTCCAGCCGTGCCGCTCGCTGAGAGGATCAGAAGCGGAACCCACCACTAGCTCCCGATATAGTTCTTTTCGAGGCCGTGAAAGGTCACTGGACCCAAGAAGGTTACGAAGGGCCGTTCGGCACTCGCGGACAAACAGTGTTTCGCCCAAAGGCCTACGTCGACCTTCAGCCTTTGGGTCTGACTTTAGGCGAGGAAAAGTCCGACTCGCCTTCAGTCTCCACACTGCGTCCCCCGTCAAAGCTCTGCCCAAGTATGCAAGTCTTTCAGCAAGCCAGTGGCTCTCCAGATCAGGCATACCTAGACCCCCGTTGCGTGTACGTTGGATACAGACCTGCCTACGGACCATCGGCCTTGCACCTCCCCAGAGCAATCTGGAAAGGGATCGTTGCAGCGCCAACCGATTTACCTTAGGCAGAGGAAGTACAGCCAATCGGTAAAGGATCAAGGGGAAGACGTACACGGCGCACGCCTCCGCCCTGCCCTTTAAGGACAACCTCCTTGAAAGCCAGATTCCCACCTGAGCATTCACCTTGGCTTGTACTTCCGACCAATTTCGCTCCAGTTGGAGGCCGGGCCCGAACCACACCCCGAGGATGCGGACGGGTCCGTCACTCCAGCGGAACGGCCCCGGAAGAGTATTGCTACCCCTCCAAGCACCGAGCCGCAAACCTTCGCTTTTGTCAAAATTGACCTTGGCTCCTGCAATCCGCTCGTACTCGCTAACCGCCTTCTTCACAGCCTTTATATCCAGACGGCGGGATACAAACACTGTGATATCATCGGCGAACGCGGAAACCCTTGCCGTAAGAGGGCCAGCAAAAGGGACACCGCGCAGGGCCGGATTTGCCGTCCTATCCCTAAGCCTACGGAGCAGGGGCTCCAAAGCTAGGACATAGAGAAGAGGAGACAACGGGCAGCCCTGCCGGACCGACCGCTCGACCGCGAACACCGTCGAACGCCTTCCGTTCACCTGCACCACTGCCTGAGGGTTGTGGTACATCATGCTAATCCATCTGCGGAACTCCGGTTTGAATCCGGCAGTCTCCAAAACAGTCGCCAAAAACCGATGGTCAACCCTATCGAAGGCCTTGGACTGATCTAAACTGATCAGCGCGGCCTCGGTGCCGTCTTCTATACCCTCTAGGACCTCGCGAATCAAGTGCAGGTTGTCCTGGATCGATCTTCCCTTCACAGCAAAGGTCTGCTCAGAGCCGATCAGATCGCTAATGACAAGCTGTAAACGATTCGCTAAGACCCGGGCCAAAATCTTTAACTCTGTGTTAAGCAGAGTTATGGGCCTGTAATCGTCTAAACCCTCCCAAACATGCCTGCCACCTTTCTTCAGCAATGTGATCACGCCCTTGGTAACGCTACCAGGGATGGCTCCCTGGGCGAACCAATGGTTGAACATATCCGTCAGAATAGGCACAAACATGTGCGACATCCTCAAGTACACTTCGTAGGGCAAACCATCTAGTCCTGGCGACTTGTTGAGGCCGACCTGCTTCAACGCGTCACGGACTTCGCATTCAGTAACCACACCCTCGCAGCTAGCCGCTTCAGCCACCCCAAGGCAGGGAAAGTCGGCAAGATAGCTACGAAACTCCCGGAGCGGGAGATCAGTACAGCGGGCAAAGCGATCCCGAAAGTGCGCCCGAAAGGCGTCACGAATCTCACGAGACGATCGCAGCAGTCGCCCATCCGGGGCCTTGACAGAACCGATATACCGATCGGGGAACCTTCGCACTTCTTCTTCACGCGCAGTCGCGTTCGTTTTCACAGCTTCGTTGAGAACTCTCTTTAACCTAGATCTAACTACGTATCCCTTGTAGCGCTCGCTACTCTCGCGCTCAAGGTCCCCCCTAGCTAGCTCTACGTTTAGGGAGTCCCCCCCAGCCACCGCCCGGGAAAGTCTATCGTCTATAGATTTCGCTTCCGCGGTCCTATCTAGGTTGAGCTGTTGACCGTACTTGGTAGCGAAATCTCTAATCCTATGTTTAAGAGATCCCCACCACCTATTCCCGGTAACCGCCCCCACTAACGCCCGCTGAATTAGGGATTCTAGCCGGTCCCGGAAGTCCCGTATCTCCAGTAAGGAGGTATTGAACTTCCAGTAGCCGGCCAGACTAGGCCTATTTGCTAACCGTAGACTGACTCTAACAAGTTTATGGTCAGTCCACGCTATCAAGTGGAACGTGGGACAACTAACAAAATCAATGTCAGCTCGTCTCACTAACACTCTGTCCAAGTAGGAGCCTACTTTGGCAGAGGGCGAACTATCTAGCCACGTCCACATCTCCCGCCCTGGGTGATCCAGACGAAACCTGTCGACGAGGTCATGACGAGTCATGAGGCCGGCAAGGCTGCTTTCACACCTTCCCACACGCCTAGCTCCCCGCCCGACCTTATCTATCTTGGGATCAAGGATCGCATTCCAATCACCCATTAAAACTAGCCGCTTCGTATCGTCCAGGAACGGCGCCAACCGACGAAAAAAGGAAACCCTCTCCACAACGATATTGGGCGCATAAACCGCAACCAGACGAAACTTGAAACTTTTCACGGCAACATCGGCCACAACCAGTCGGCCCCCGTCACCTGCAAAAACAACGTCAACATCAGCATCAAGGCTGCGTCCAACTAGCAAAGAAACCCCAACGCTGGTACGGCTGCCGTATGCTGAGAAAACGTTAAAATCGCTTTCCAGCACCCGACAGTCGGCACCGCAAGTGAAGTGGGTTTCCTGCACTGCAGCAACATCTACGCCGAGAGTTTTAAGTTCACCAAGCAAGCGCGTACACTTGCCCGGATCCCTCAATCCCCTCACATTCAAAGTAGCAAGGTTTAGAGCCATCAATCCCACTTACCTTACTCAGTGTCGACTACGGGCCGGAAATCCTTCGGAGTAAGGATGCCGACGGCCTGACGCAGGGATCCGGTGCCGAGCTCAGTACTTACTCGGTCGTCCCTGGTAATTCCACCGACATCCATAGGGTACCGCAACTTTAGGGACCTATAGAATGATGGGTGAACCAAAATCGGGACCCTGCCCGCACAGAAGGGTAGCATTTTTTTCAGCATTGGATTTTTCGTATCGACCAGCATTACATCCGCCCGGCTGGCTTCGTCAATAAAGTTCCAAAGTTCTTTGGTCCGATTGCCAGCCAAGCGGACGAATGTGGTCAATTTTGGTGCGTCCTTGAATAGATGTGGTTTTGTGATGTCTTTAGTGTCAATTTTTTGGAGTGAGCGTAATGGTTTTAATGATTGTTTTAAAGTGTGGTCTATGTGTGGACTGTCCATGATATCTTCGCAGAAGTAGAAAGAGTTTATGGCACGTCGGGCTTCCGTAGAGCGTGCTCTTGGTTTTTGAACAGTTGCTGCTGATGTTGACGGTGTTTGGGGAGAGGGTGTAAGTCTGGTTGCTGAATAGGATCGAGTAAGCATTTTGGGGGTTTTAATTGGTGAAAGAGAGGGGGGTAATGGTGTTTCTGTTGGGATGATAGGGGTGGTTTTTGTTTTTTGTGGGAGAGGAATCAATTGTGCTGGTCTTTGTTTATTTTGGACTGGCGATTTTTCTGTTGTTTTTTCCCCCTTATGCTGAGGTATGGTGGTTGTTTGTGTGGGTTTTTTTGGATGTTTTTTCTCCCCCTCTTTAGTTGGTGAGTCCTCGCTGTCTCTCCTTCTTTTTAAATTCATGGACATATCCATCGGTTCAATGTTTTGATTGTCTTCTTTTGTTGATTGTTTTGCAGTTGATTGTTTCGTATTTGTTGTCGTTGGTTTCGTAGTTGTAGTCAAAAGAGTTGTTGTATCTGTTGTTGCTGGGTTTTTTGGGGGAGTTTTTTTCCCTCCCTTTTTTCTGGTGACTTGCGTCCACCCTTTCTCATTTTCTTTAGGGGTTTCTTGTTTGTTTTCTGAGGTTTCTGTTGGTATTATTGCTGCTATGACAGGTGAAGGAGTATCAGTAGTAGTAGCAGTAGTAGTAGTCGTTGTTGTGGTGGTGATTGTTGATTTTTGAGGGCAGTTTTTTGAGAAGTGGCCGATTTTATTACAGGACCAACATAGCGGTTTCCTGCCCTCAACTATGACTGTCATGGTTTGATCGCAGTAACGTATTTTATGGGGAATTTTGTTAAACCCTCCCCTATCGAGGCATATAACGAATACGTAGTCACCGTACGCAGTTCCCCGTGTTGACGTTACTTGTGTGACTTGTTCCACGCCGCCGTATATACTTAGATAGGCGGCGAGGACGTCACCACTCAATTGCATAGATACATTGCATACGGTGACTCGTATTCTTCTTTTGCCTCGATATTCCGGTTGTAGCCGGAAGAAGCGTGTGGTGATGTTACCACCGGCGAGGCTTTTCGCTACTTCCTCTGAGGGTAATAAGACATCCCAGGTCGCGAAACTTCTGCGGCAGAAGTACTTCCCTGGGATGTTTGCTGTTTTGAGAAGGTCCTCAAAAGTTTCCTTCTTAATCCCCGCTAGTCTCTTGGTCTTAATGTCTGTGACTACGAAGGACAGGGTCTTCGGTTCGACCGCCTCGACCAATTCGGGTATTGGGAGAATTTCCCCGTCCTTGAAATACTTTTCATACTTTTCGACCCTGTCTCTTGCGTAGTCACAAGGGGATTTTTTATTCACGCAATGTGAAGACCAAGAGACAGCTGTTTGTTTTGGTTTTTGTGCCGGTGGTATTGTACTTGCCGATGAAGAGAGGTCGAATGGAGCTTCTTCCGGCATTGGGGAGGGTTGCGTTTTGAATATGTCGGTCGGTGATTGCGATTTCATGTTGTTGGGCTCCCCCATAGTTGTGAAAACACAACCAGAGGGAGATGAAACGCGTATGGTGTTGCAAAAAATTCAGGCGAGACGATTTAAAATAAATGTAGAACGATGAATGTTGATAAAAATGGCGGTCGTTTTTTTTTTTAAAAAGTTCAACAAAAAAATCGAGTCGCGTTTGACCCTCCTCACAAACAAAGAACAATAGTTTGAGGGGGGTCACAAAACTTTAACAATAACAATATTCAATAACAATAATTTTAACAATTTTTTAACAATAAAGAACTTACTTTTTTTCGTGGTGAAAAAAGAACTCAGACAAAAAATTCACATTTTAGTCTGCTTTATTTCTGTGTAGTGTACACAGAAGGCACAAGGCCTTGAAGTTTTTGGGGAGGGGAAGGGAGTGGTCATACTATTCTATATAAACTAAGGAGACCTAGCTAGCCACATTCGCCGACCCATTCAACAATACAATAAATATCCATTCATCCATCGCCTTTTGCGCTACAATCACCACAATACCACATTTGCTCTATGAAGAAGTCCTACTTAAAATCCCGAGATTCATGAATGATTTTATGATTTATTTACAATGAATGTGATGGGAATGGGAGAAAAACCCCGAAATATATACAAAAACAAGGAAAAATCCCCCGTTTGGTTGCCCTCCCATCCCCCCGTCTATAAAATTGGAGGCCGACTGTTTTCCGGGGCGAAAGAACCGGAAACAAGTCGGACCTACCCTAGGTGGGGCAGGGATCCTAATCTACAGGGGTGAAAAGAATTTAGGGGTCGGGCGCGGTATGGGTTGATACAAGTAGGTGATATGATTTTTATACATATGAATGTTCAAGATCTTCAGTAAACGTGGACTGGGATACGGATTGAGGTACAAAAATAATGGGGATGGGGAAGATCTTGAAAACTAACAACTAGATGACGGGGACAATGACTCACAAACATACTGCTAACTAGGTACCTGGGTACCAAAAAAGGGGAACAGTTTTACTCACCAGGGGTGGGGTCCCTAAGGACCCGTACCGTAGACGCCATGAGCCGGCAGAGGAGGGAAGGATGACTCCAACGTTGCTCCCTTTCGCACGACCAGGCTCGCTGCATTCACCCACCTTTTGCTGAATGTTATGCGATCCAAGCGTTTTCTATCGCATCTGATTTTGACCCTCAGCTGATGCCGAAAATACAAAATCAGATCACGATGAGAAAAGTTTGCATCGTCATACAATCCCTTGTTTCGCGTCGTCCAAATCACCATTCTAGCTACAGCTAGGATCGCGAGAAACACCACACGCTTCTCACCCTGATACGGAGGAAGAACGTTGTCCACGACGTAACCAACGTCGAGCAGCACGAGCTGTTTGGGTTCGATGCGAGCCGTCCACTCGCCGACGTGATCCCAAAACGGGCGAACTCGCTCGCAGTAGTAGAAGGCGTGCTCAGCCGTTTCTTCTAAGCCACTGCCGCAGCGAGCGCAATCGGGCATGTCTGCCAGGCCCGCTTTGTAGTTCAAGCCGACAAGGGGCAACGCATTTCGCACAAGTCGCCAGGTGAGCGAGAACTCGGAGTTGTTCAAGAAGCTCGATCCTGGCGCCCAATTCCAATGAGAGCGAATCTCCTCCGCCGTCCAGCCGCGCCGCTCGCTGAGAGGATCAGAAGCGGAACCCACCACTAGCTCCCGATATAGTTCTTTTCGAGGCCGTGAAAGGTCACTGGACCCAAGAAGGTTACGAAGGGCCGTTCGGCACTCGCGGACAAACAGTGTTTCGCCCAAAGGCCTACGTCGACCTTCAGCCTTTGGGTCTGACTTTAGGCGAGGAAAAGTCCGACTCGCCTTCAGTCTCCACACTGCGTCCCCCGTCAAAGCTCTGCCCAGGTATGCAAGTCTTTCAGCAAGCCAGTGGCTCTCCAGATCAGGCATACCTAGACCCCCGTTGCGTGTACGTTGGATACAGACCTGCCTACGGACCATCGGCCTTGCACCTCCCCAGAGCAATCTGGAAAGGGATCGTTGCAGCGCCAACCGATTTACCTTAGGCAGAGGAAGTACAGCCAATCGGTAAAGGATCAAGGGGAAGACGTACACGGCGCACGCCTCCGCCCTGCCCTTTAAGGACAACCTCCTTGAAAGCCAGATTCCCACCTGAGCATTCACCTTGGCTTGTATTTCCGACCAATTTCGCTCCAGTTGGAGGCCGGGCCCGAACCACACCCCGAGGATGCGGACGGGTCCGTCACTCCAGCGGAACGGCCCCGGAAGAGTATTGCTACCCCTCCAAGCACCGAGCCGCAAACCTTCGCTTTTGTCAAAATTGACCTTGGCTCCTGCAATCCGCTCGTACTCGCTAACCGCCTTCTTCACAGCCTTTATATCCAGACGGCGGGATACAAACACTGTGATATCATCGGCGAACGCGGAAACCCTTGCCGTAAGAGGGCCAGCAAAAGGGACACCGCGCAGGGCCGGATTTGCCGTCCTATCCCTAAGCCTACGGAGCAGGGGCTCCAAAGCTAGGACATAGAGAAGAGGAGACAACGGGCAGCCCTGCCGGACCGACCGCTCGACCGCGAACACCGTCGAACGCCTTCCGTTCACCTGCACCACTGCCTGAGGGTTGTGGTACATCATGCTAATCCATCTGCGGAACTCCGGTTTGAATCCGGCAGTCTCCAAAACAGTCGCCAAAAACCGATGGTCAACCCTATCGAAGGCCTTGGACTGATCTAAACTGATCAGCGCGGCCTCGGTGCCGTCTTCTATACCCTCTAGGACCTCGCGAATCAAGTGCAGGTTGTCCTGGATCGATCTTCCCTTCACAGCAAAGGTCTGCTCAGAGCCGATCAGATCGCTAATGACAAGCTGTAAACGATTCGCTAAGACCCGGGCCAAAATCTTTAACTCTGTGTTAAGCAGAGTTATGGGCCTGTAATCGTCTAAACCCTCCCAAACATGCCTGCCACCTTTCTTCAGCAATGTGATCACGCCCTTGGTAACGCTACCAGGGATGGCTCCCTGGGCGAACCAATGGTTGAACATATCCGTCAGAATAGGCACAAACATGTGCGACATCCTCAAGTACACTTCGTAGGGCAAACCATCTAGTCCCGGCGACTTGTTGAGGCCGACCTGCTTCAACGCGTCACGGACTTCGCATTCAGTAACCACACCCTCGCAGCCAGCCGCTTCAGCCACCCCAAGGCGGGGAAAGTCGGCAAGATAGCTACGAAACTCCCGGAGCGGGAGATCAGTACAGCGGGCAAAGCGATCCCGAAAGTGCGCCCGAAAGGCGTCACGAATCTCACGAGTCGATCGCAGCAGTCGCCCATCCGGGGCCTTGACAGAACCGATATACCGATCGGGGAACCTTCGCACTTCTTCTTCACGCGCAGTCGCGTTCGTTTTCACAGCTTCGTTGAGAACTCTCTTTAACCTAGATCTAACTACGTATCCCTTGTAGCGCTCGCTACTCTCGCGCTCAAGGTCCCCCCTAGCTAGCTCTACGTTTAGGGAGTCCCCCCCAGCCACCGCCCGGGAAAGTCTATCGTCTATAGATTTCGCTTCCTTGGTCCTATCTAGGTTGAGCTGTCGACCGTACTTGGTAGCGAAATCTCTAATCCTATGTTTAAGAGATCCCCACCACCTATTGCCGGTAACCGCCCCCACTAACGCCCGCTGAATTAGGGATTCCAACCGGTCCCGGAAGTCCCGTATCTCCAGTAAGGAGGTATTGAACTTCCAGTAGCCGGCCAGACTAGGCCTATTTGCTAACCGTAGACTGACTCTAACAAGTTTATGGTCAGTCCACGCTATCAAGTGGAACGTGGGACAACTAACAAAATCAATGTCAGCTCGTCTCACTAACACTCTGTCCAAGTAGGAGCCTACTTTGGCAGAGGGCGAACTATCTAGCCACGTCCACATCTCCCGCCCTGGGTGATCCAGACGAAACCTGTCGACGAGGTCATGACGAGTCATGAGGCCGGCAAGGCTGCTTTCACACCTTCCCACACGCCTAGCTCCCCGCCCGACCTTATCTATCTTGGGATCAAGGATCGCATTCCAATCACCCATTAAAACTAGCCGCTTCGTATCGTCCAGGAACGGCGCCAACCGACGAAAAAAGGAAACCCTCTCCACAACGATATTGGGCGCATAAACCGCAACCAGACGAAACTTGAAACTTTTCACGGCAACATCGGCCACAACCAGTCGGCCCCCGTCACCTGCAAAAACAACGTCAACATCAGCATCAAGGCTGCGTCCAACTAGCAAAGAAACCCCAACGCTGGTACGGCTGCCGTATGCTGAGAAAACGTTAAAATCGCTTTCCAGCACACGACAGTCGGCACCGCAAGTGAAGTGGGTTTCCTGCACTGCAGCAACATCTACGCCGAGAGTTTTAAGTTCACCAAGCAAGCGCGTACACTTGCCCGGATCCCTCAATCCCCTCACATTCAAAGTAGCAAGGTTTAGAGCCATCAATCCCACTTACCTTACTCAGTGTCGACTACGGGCCGGAAATCCTTCGGAGTAAGGATGCCGACGGCCTGACGCAGGGATCCGGTGCCGAGCTCAGTACTTACTCGGTCGTCCCTGGTAATTCCACCGACATCCATAGGGTACCGCAACTTTAGGGACCTATAGAATGATGGGTGAACCAAAATCGGGACCCTGCCCGCACAGAAGGGTAGCATTTTTTTCAGCATTGGATTTTTTGTATCGACCAGCATTACATCCGCCCGGCTGGCTTCGTCAATAAAGTTCCAGAGTTCCTTGGTCCGATTGCCAGCCAAGCGGACGAATGTGGTCAATTTTGGTGCGTCCTTGAATAGATGTGGTTTTGTGATGTCTTTAGTGTCAATTTTTTGGAGTGAGCGTAATGGTTTTAATGATTGTTTTAAAGTGTGGTCTATGTGTGGATTGTCCATGATATCTTCGCAGAAGTAAAAAGAGTTTATGGCACGTCGGGCTTCCGTAGAGCGTGCTCTTGGTTTTTGAACAGTTGCTGCTGATGTTGACGGTGTTTGGGGAGAGGGTGTAAGTCTGGTTGCTGAATAGGATCGAGTAAGCATTTTGGGGGTTTTAATTGGTGAAAGAGAGGGGGGTAATGGTGTTTCTGTTGGGATGATAGGGGTGGTTTTTGTTTTTTGTGGGAGAGGAATCAATTGTGCTGGTCTTTGTTTATTTTGGACTGGCGATTTTTCTGTTGTTTTTTCCCCCTTATGCTGAGGTATGGTGGTTGTTTGTGTGGGTTTTTTTGGATGTTTTTTCTCCCCCTCTTTAGTTGGTGAGTCCTCGCTGTCTCTCCTTCTTTTTAAATTCATGGACATATCCATCGGTTCAATGTTTTGATTGTCTTCTTTTGTTGATTGTTTTGCAGTTGATTGTTTCGTATTTGTTGTCGTTGGTTTCGTAGTTGTAGTCAAAAGAGTTGTTGTATCTGTTGTTGCTGGGTTTTTTGGGGGAGTTTTTTTCCCTCCCTTTTTTCTGGTGACTTGCGTCCACCCTTTCTCATTTTCTTTAGGGGTTTCTTGTTTGTTTTCTGAGGTTTCTGTTGGTATTATTGCTGCTATGACAGGTGAAGGAGTATCAGTAGTAGTAGCAGTAGTAGTAGTCGTTGTTGTGGTGGTGATTGTTGATTTTTGAGGGCAGTTTTTTGAAAAGTGGCCGATGTTATTGCAGGACCAACATAGCGGTTTCCTGCCCTCAACGATGACTGTCATGGTTTGATCGCGGTATCGTATTTTATGGGGAATTTTGTTAAACCCTCCCCTATCGAGGCACATAACGAATACGTAGTCACCGTACGCGGTTCCCCGTGTTGACGTTACTTGTGTGACTTGTTCCACGCCGCCGTATATACTTAGATAGGCGGCGAGGACGTCACCACTCAATTGCATAGATACATTGCATACGGTGACTCGTATTCTTCTTTTGCCTCGATATTCCGGTTGTAGCCGGAAGAAGCGTGTGGTGATGTTACCACCGGCGAGGCTTTTCGCTACTTCCTCTGAGGGTAATAAGACATCCCAGGTCGCGAAACTTCTGCGGCAGAAGTACTTCCCTGGGATGTTTGCTGTTTTGAGAAGGTCCTCAAAAGTTTCCTTCTTAATCCCCGCTAGTCTCTTGGTCTTAATGTCTGTGACTACGAAGGACAGGGTCTTCGGTTCGACCGCCTCGACCAATTCGGGTATTGGGAGAATTTCCCCGTCCTTGAAATACTTTTCATACTTTTCGACCCTGTCTCTTGCGTAGTCACAAGGGGATTTTTTATTCACGCAATGTGAAGACCAAGAGACAGCTGTTTGTTTTGGTTTTTGTGCCGGTGGTATTGTACTTGCCGATGAAGAGAGGTCGAATGGAGCTTCTTCCGGCATTGGGGAGGGTTGCGTTTGGAATATGTCGGTCGGTGATTGCGATTTCATGTTGTTGGGCTCCCCCATAGTTGTGAAAACACAACCAGAGGGAGATGAAACGCGTATGGTGTTGCAAAAAATTCAGGCGAGACGATTTAAAATAAATGTAGAACGATGAATGTTGATAAAAATGGCGGTCGTTTTTTTTTTTAAAAAGTTCAACAAAAAAATCGAGTCGCGTTTGACCCTCCTCACAAACAAAGAACAATAGTTTGAGGGGGGTCACAAAACTTTAACAATAACAATATTCAATAACAATAATTTTAACAATTTTTTAACAATAAAGAACTTACTTTTTTTCGTGGTGAAAAAAGAACTCAGACAAAAAATTCACATTTTAGTCTGCCCTGGTATTAGTAGCTACTGCTATATATGGCAGATGGACTAGTTCATTGTGTGGAAAAAGGTGGGTGATACAAAACACCTACCATACCCCAAAGAAGGACTCGTCCAACCTAAACATATTCTCCGAGCTTAGTTCACTCGAAGGAGATAACTTCTCGTTCCTTACGAGACATTTGACAGACGGACTGCAAGCCGAGCACGGCAAGTACTTCCTTTGTATAACTTCCTTTTTCTGCTAATACAATAACGTTTACCTATCACCCGTTGTTTGAGTTGTTCTTCCAACGGTCTTATCTGAAAACCACAACAGTTTGCGTACTCGAAGTGTAACTATTAAAAATTCTATGATCAGATAAAACAAGATTTTAATCAAACCATTTTTTCAATACATTAAACTTTAAGTAATAAAACTGACATGAAGAGGTCTCTCTCTCTCTCACACACACACACACACACACACACACACACACACACACACACACACACATATATATATATATATATATATATATATATATATTTAGGAGGTGCCCGTGGTGTAATGGTTATCGTCGTAGGAATTAGACACGACGATACGAGTTCAAATCCTGGACGAAACTGATATTGATTGCATTTCACATAGCACTAATACACTTGGGAAAGGTATGAATCCAATTATTCTCCCTCCAGCTATGGGTAAATAGTAGGACAGACTAGGTTCTTCTGCCTTGGTGAGGCAACTAGTCTAGGAAAAGGAAAACTCTGAATTCAACCTGTTAAACTCTGCTTAAAAATTGACCTTGTGTCATATCCTGCCCGAGCGGAGGGGTTGGTAAATATGATATATATATATATATATATATATATATATATATGTAGTATCGTCAAAAAATAAATATACTGCTTTGTGAATGGGTATATTAGAATTGCCATAAAATCCCTTTTTTTTAATTAAAAGAACCAAATTTGTTTTGAATTTTTATTTTCCGTAGAACATTAGGAATTCAAAATGGATATTATTTTAGAAGCGGTTTTATGTTGATTCTTTCAATTCTTTTTCTAATCTCTAGTGCACCAAGTCTCTTTGGGGACTCTTCCAAGGGCTCTAACTACATTTTATCAAAAACATTTCTATTACAAGCCACTCAGTTTTGTCAAGCAATTCTAATTCAACCAATTCAGTTTAGTGTAAGTATAAACTTTGTTTACACACCGTTAAATATCAAAGCAGATCTATTTAAAAAAATTCAGTTTAGCCTAAGTACAATTTCAATATATAAAACAGTTCCATTTAAAATAATTCAGTTTAGCATCAAGGATAGAATGCTATCAGGAGCTACTTCTCCTAGCCAGAGTAGACCTAGAAGCGATGGCAATGAAGGGGTGCTCCGCATTCCCCAAAGCTCCAGCATTACTAGAAACTTACCATCAGATTGTTTAGTCATATCCAGCACACTCGTTGGGAGGTGGGGGTTACGCCTCTGCAGAGATACAGTCGGTGTATTCAACAGCTCAAGCCGACTGGGCAAGATGATTACATTTGCTATTCTCCAGTGAATTATCAATTTTTGCTTTGACATATATTGTTCTTATGGCATTATTTTGTGCTGCTAAGAAGAGAGATTCAGTTTCTATATTTAAACTTCCCTTATTATTATTATAATTTAATTTTTAGAGTTACGTTTGGTTTCTTACAATCGTTCATCGGGTTTTTAGACAAGACCAAGGAAGGTAGGGGTTATATGTATTCCGTGTTCCATCATTTCTTTACCGCATTACTTTTTGGCTTCATTTCTTTGTTTAATGGCTCGTCAACACTTCGTGGGTTATTTAATGCCAAAGCCATCCTTTGAGAAGAATAGTAGTGGTACTATTTAACCCCTAGTTGGGAGGATAAGAAGGTTCATACTTTTCCCAAGGGTATTTTTCCGAAAGTGAACGTATTAGCGCGATTAGAGTCCATCTCTTTAACCATTACACCACGAGAACACCCCGCATTACTTTTTCAAATTGAAAGTTTTCTCCTAAGGACAGTTGCCCAGTCAGCTGGGGCTGTAGAATACACTGACTGTATCTTTGCAGAGATTTAGATTCCCCCAAGTGTCCAAGTGGCCCCGTCAGCTGGGGATGTAGAATACACTGACTGCATCTCTGTAGAGGGGTGAGACCCCACTCCACCAATGAGTGTTCTGCATATGATAGTAAACAATCTGATCGTGAGACTGTAGTCTTGGAGCTTTGGTGAATGCATACTACCTCTTCATTACTATTGCTTCCAGGTTCACTGACCCGGAGTGGTAGCATTTGATAGGATCCTATCTATAGGTCAAATTGAACTGTTTGACATTGAAACTGTGTACAAACAAATGACTTATAGATTGAATGGTTGAAAATAAAACTGTTTGATCCTTTAACCGAGTGTAAACAAATGATTGATGTTCAATTGAATTGTTGGTGATACATAACAATACTTGGAACCAATTAGCTGTGTACAAATGAATGGCATTAAATAACCTACAATAGTTGATATGCCATAAAACCAAACCAAACCTAAGGACCAACAAGTAATTGTAGAATAGTCTTACTAGACATTTGCAGACGTGTAAGACCCACCCACCCCGAAGAAGTGCCCTAAGTATAACATTAAACTGTATCTGATGATGAGGCTCCAGTCCTAGACCTTTGAGAAATGTGGAGTGCCCCTTTATTGCCATTATTCTCAGGTCCACTCTGGCCCGTTGTGATAATAACTGTTAGGGTCCCGTTTATGTGTCAAGTAGAACTGTTTACTCATTTACAAAGGATTGGCCTAGCGGTTAGAGTGTTCGCCCAAGGCCCTGGAGACTGTGGTTCAATCCCCGGTCGAGTCATATCAAAGACTCAAAAAATAGTACTTGATGCCTCCTTGCTTAACACTCAGCATTATAAGGTGACGATCAAGGGTAAAGTGGAGTTTTCCAGTGAAAGGAGTTGCACCCTTCGTTACACCTTGGTGTAGTAGCAGTTGAAAAGGGAGCCTTCGGGTCACCCTCGACTATGGTCGCCAACTTAATTAATATTAGGTATTTGAAACCATATGGCTGTATGCAAATTGAATAGGAATATTTGATACATAGAATTACTAATGTTAAATAGCAATTCTTCAAACTATTTAACTGAGTGCAAAGAAATGATCAAATATTAAATAGAATTATTAGTATTAGAAAGGAATACTTGAAACCATTTAGCTCTGTGCAAACAAATGAGCTCTAAAGACTCATTTAAAAATCAAGTTACTAACAAACTATTCGTTTATAAATCACACACACACACACACACATGGAGATTTAGCTATAAATAAACCACAAGGTTTATATATGCTATAAAATATCTACCAACTAAGCGACCATCTCTAAAGGAGATAAGCTTTTTCGCAAAGTCTGTATTTTCTAGTATTTCCTATAGTCTGGAATTGACAGATATTTTGTTAATGGGTTAATGGGTTTATTTGACCCTTACACCCTGTGCTTCCACTATTATTGGCACTGTGTTAGTTTTGAGGTGTCACAATTTCTATTTCCAGGTCTATGTATTTACTTATTTTATCATACTCTTTGACTGATATTTTATTATCTATTGGGACTAACATATCAATTAGAAGGCATATTTTCCTTAATAGACCACAACCACTACATCTGGTCTATTACTCTTAATTTTTTTGACTGTTTGGTTTGCAAAGTCCCAAAGAATAGTTGCTTCTTTTGCTTTAGTTATTTGATCTGGTTGGTGTTCATACAATTTTTCAGATTTCAGAATCCAAAGAATCAAAATTTTCCCGTGAATATAATCTTGTTTTAATCATGCCTTTCTTTACATTTTTTTTACTGCCAACATTCGCAGGATGCCTAACAGGTCCCCTTTGTTGGCTTTTAAAGGAGCACCGGCCGATCATGGCATCCAGACCTGTTGTCTGGGTCCTATGTCGATTAGGATTCATTTTTCCTAGATGAATATTGAGACAATACTAAATTCAGGGGTTGATGATCACATGTGCTCCTGTTACAGATATGAGCATGAGCTCTCACAAGAAAGAGGACAGTTTAGCGAATCTAAAAAAAGAAAAAAGAAAATCATTAAATTAAACTCTACGGCTTTAAACTTTAATTTCAATTTAAGTCCAACTGCCACTTTTTCCCTAAACCTAGGCTCACGTTTTCACATATATTCCAAACTAATTTAAGCATCCTTGCATGGCACTTTTTCTTTGACAGATTTCTGTCAAAAAAAAAAAAATCCTGTTACTTGAATTGGTGTGGAGAAGAGGAACGTGTTTCTACTAAGATTTATCTGCTCTTTATATTTTCATTACTTTTCCCAGCTTTGTTTTGTTTTGTTTTTCTCAATATATATATATATATATATAACCGGCCCATTAATATAATGGTTAAAGTGTTCACCAATTCCCAAGTAGAGCGGGGTTCCTTTTTTGGTTGAATCATACAAAAGACTCCAAATATGGTTCTGCTGTCCACTTGTTTAACACTCAGCATTATAAGGTATGGATCAAGGGTAAATGGAACAATCCAGAGAAAGAAGGAACGGTCTTCCCTACATCTCGGTGTAGTAGCTATTAAAAAGCGACCCTTCTGTCGTCTTCGACTATGGTCGGCCAACTATATATATATATATATATAAAGGAAACCACTAAATTTTACTTCGATTGCGCCGCAGTGATATTTTTGTAATATCAAGAAACAAGCGAAAATTTCAGCATATCAACGAGGCGTATTTATCTAAGTAGCCATTTATGTTTCAAGTTTATTCCCTTCTTTTTGCTTAATACCCAATAATGATAATAATAATAATAATGATAATAAATGGACCTGTCGGCTGGGGCTGCAGAATACATAAACGGCATCTCTGCTAAGATGTAAGACTCCCCCAATGAGTGTCCTGGATAGGACACTAAACAATCCGATAATGAGTCTCTAATCATGTAGAAGATTTATTACCATTTCACCCAGGTCCACTCTGGCTCGGAGTAGCAACCCCTGATTGGGTCCTATCTATGGGTCGAATAGAATTAAACTGTGTACTTATGCTAAAGTGAATTGTTTGAAATAGAACTGTTCTAAATCGACCATTCTTGGGTTATTTTATGATTAAAGGTTGGGCAACTATTTTTATTTTACATTTATATTAACATTAGAATAGCTTACAAGAAAAAAAATACTTGCCCAGTCGGCTGGTCCTGTAGAGTACACTAACTGCTTCTTTGCACAGAGTAAAACCCCACACAACGAGTGTCCTGGATAAACAATCTGATGGTGAGGTTCCAGTAATGCTGGACCTTTGGGGATTGTGAAGTACCTCTTCATTGGCATCGCTCCAAGGTTCACTCTGGCCTGGAGTGGTAGCCACTGAAAGTGTCCTATCTATGGATAAAATAAAACTAAACTGTGTACTTATGAATTGTTTGAATTAGAACTGTTTTCGACATTGAAACTCTCTACTAATGTTAACCTGAATTATTTGAAATAGATGTTTTGACATTTAACTGTGTGTAGACCAAAAACTGTACTTATGCTAAACTGTATTGTTTGAAAAAGAACTATTTGTATGTATAAAATAGATTTTGCATTAAGTAACGTACAATGGTTGATATGCCAAAAGGCCAAACGAACCAACCAACCAAACCAATAATAATGATGATGATGATGTGGATTATAATAATAATAATAATTATAATATTTCTCTTTCTTATTTTTTTTTTTTTTCGTGTTCAAGTGATGTCACCAAAACGTTTAAAATAGCTTCGGTTATTTTCAAATATTTGATTCCTTTTAATCCTTCCACATCGGAAAAAATCACGCTTTGCTGATTCCGAGTAACTGAATGAATCAAGTGATTTATGTCTGCTCACCATAGCAAGTAATTTGTAAAAGCTCTTAATCACAGGTCAA
This sequence comes from Sepioteuthis lessoniana, assembly GCA_963585895.1. Classification (NCBI taxonomy): domain Eukaryota; kingdom Metazoa; phylum Mollusca; class Cephalopoda; order Myopsida; family Loliginidae; genus Sepioteuthis; species Sepioteuthis lessoniana. Next base: position 45,248,285 of record OY757937.1, read on the forward strand.
AATTTTAGGCTTGCTACAATTTTTAATTTAGTACACATTATGATAAGGAATTAATAAAAAGATAATGAAAGTTGGGCTGTATCAAAAGAAGTTTGGCCTTTTTTCTTTTACAGACGTTTGATTTGAAGCTTAATTTATGTACACATCTAATGATAATGAATACACTATATTGTAATTATTTTTGTCTTGTGAGTTTTTCACACCAATTTTAACTTATTTTCTACTGAATTCTGAGTAACAGTAATTTTCCTCACGTCTTCATGACTCTTCTTAGTATTCAAGAATTTTTAACAGTGCTGTGGTCTAGATGGTCTCGATTCTATCTCTGATCTCCAATTCTTCCCGGCTTTTTTCTATGTCTTTAAGAACGGTGAACCATTTACGATTTGCATCACTGTTACCTTCATGTTCCACAACTTTTTCAGCTCTCTAAGATATAGGTATTTAAATTGCAGCCTTATCCGGTCAGTAATGATAGAGCGGTTTCAGTCAAGAATAGAGTTACTTATCCTAGTTATATCTGATGTTTGAATTTAAAGCTATCCTTCTCCTAGACTAGTTGACAAGCAGAGCTTAAGAGCCCAGACTGCCCTGCTATTTTTTTCCTAATTGAGGTTGGAAAAATGTATTGATATTTTATGCAAGGGCAACAAATTTAACCCAAATTAGTTGGTATTTGAACTTGGCTTGCCAGTTGCATTTCTCGTGCAATTTTCTTTGATTATTTGTTTAATGGCATATCAAACTTCGTTTGTCATTTAATGCTCAAGCATTTCTTTTCGAAGACTGACAGTGATACTGTTATAACCCCTTGCAGGAGTATAAGGGCGAGTTCATGCCTTTCCCAATAATGTTAGTCCGAAAGTGAAACGAGTTCGAACTCGTTTACTTCGAAGCCGCAATCAAGCACTTTACCAATTGCACCACAGAGACTCTCCTCTCTCTTGCAGTTAATTATTATGTCATGCGGACATCCTGAAGTTAGGTTCTTTTACTGAATCGGCTATGGTTGGTTGGTTGGTTTCTTTGTTTAATGGCATATCAACTCTTTTTAGGTTATTTAATGCCGAAGCCATTCTCCTTGAAGAACAGTAGTGGTACTATTTAACCCATAGCTGGGAGGATAAGGGGGTTCATACCTTTTCCAAGGGTATTTGCCCGAAAGTGAACGTAATAGCGCGACTGGAGTACGAACTCGCGTACTACGATTCCGCAGTCCATCGCTTTAACCATTACACCACGAGGACACCCTGAATCGGCTATCATTACCACCTACGTAAATTCACAAATTTGGATAAATAACAGTATTAATAACTTTAAACAGGGTTATATAATTTGCTTAAATCCTAATAAATAATAACCTTTCTTTCATCACTTCCTGCGGCGTTCATTAAAGGAAACGATGCATTTCTTTATTAGGGTGTCTCTTCGTTTTAATAAATGCGCTTTAAAATGTTAACACCATTTAGTTTCATCTCGTTTGAGCTGAAACAATTTAATGATAGCGTTAAGCAGATAAATAAACCCATTTGAAAGAAACGATTTCTATTTCCTCTTTGCGCGCGTGATGTGTTAATTTACTGTACTTACAGTGAGTAAGATCTAGAACCCATCGTTTTTTGTTTTTTTTTTCTTACTGCATCCGGGTATCTCTGCTGTTTTAATTCAAGGTTCAGAAGTCAATTTCAAAAGCCATCAGAAATTGTGACCTTTACATCATGAAGTATATTCTTTTATATTTTCGCGAATTTTTACTTTCCTTCCTGCAAAAAACACTCCAGCAATTCATAAACTTTGAAAAAGAAAATTATGAAATATATCACTACTAGCTGAAGTATTCAGAGTGAGAGGGAAAAACTTTTATTTCAGACGAACAAGCAATTTGCCAAAAATCCCTTCTTGTTTCCTTTTTATAAAAAAAGGACCTTTTTCAAAATATTTGTTGTCAATTAAAAATTTCCTCCAAATATAATTTTATTTTAAAGGAAGCCATACAAGGCGAAAAATATTTTAACTTTTCTTTGGGAGTACCTTTATGATAATATTTTTGGAGCCATCCGGTAACGATTCTAAGAAGGCTTAGACAAAAAAGGTAAACAGATGGCGGCTATTTGAAATCATCTCATAAAACATTGTCATAAGTACAACCAACATTAAGCAAAAATAAATAAAACGCAACAAAATAGCAACTGTAGGTTATTTTGTGATAAAGATAAAACGATCAATCAAATTATAAGCGAATGCTGTAAATAAGAGCAAAAAGAGTATAAGACTAGACACGACTGGATAGGCAAGATGATCCACTGGGAATTGTGCAAAAAATTTAAATTTGACCATAAGAACCAGTGCTATATGCACGAGCCTGAATCCATTCAGGAGAATGAGACGTACAAACTTCTTTGGGATTTTGAGATACAAACGGATCACCTAATCTCGACCAGACGACCAGACTTTGTGATTGTCAACAAACAGAGAACCTGCTGAATATTGGACTTAGCAATCCCGACTGACTACATTGTGAAAATAAAAGAAAGAGAAAAGATTGATAAGTGCCAAGACCTTGCTCGGAACTAAAAAACTATGGAACATGAAGGTGACGGTGATACCAGTTGTGGTTGGTGCACTTGGGACAATCCCCAACGGATTGGTAAAGAGAGTGGAGGACTTAGTAATAAGAGGCCAGGTGGGGACCATCCAAACCACAGCGTTATCGAGAACGGCCAGAATACTGAGAAGAGTCCTGGGGACTTGAGAAAACTTGCTGTCACTTAAAATAATGCTAGTGTGAAAAACTCTCAAAGGAGTAAATACTACTACTAATAATAGATAATCAGGTGCTTGCCCAAAATTATATGGTTTCAAGCATTCTTATCCAATACTATTAATTTTCAAACTGATCTGTTTTAACTGCAGATAGGATCCTAACCCATATAACCACTCCGGACCAGAGTAGACATGAGAGTAATTGTAATGATGGAGTACTTCACGCTCGCCAGATATCCAGAACTAGTGCTGCACTACCAGATTTAGTTTAGGAGCTCCCTTTTTTGGTGGGGGGGATTCTTACTCCTTCGCAGAGGATACAGTCAGAGTATTCTAAACGTGGCCTACAGGATTTTTAATTTATAAGTTTTAGTCCGAATTAAACACCTTTGTGGGAAATCTAATGCCAAAGCTATCCTCGTAGAAGGATAGCAGTGGTACTATGTAACCCATCGCTAGGGGGAAAGGGGGATTTATACCTTTCCCAAAGGTATTAGTCCGAAAGTGAACATAATAGGGGGACTGGATTTCAAACTCGCGTATTACGATCACACTGTCCACCTCGTTAGCCACTACGCTACAGAGACTCCCCTTTACAGCATGTAGAACTACCCATAAATATAATTGATTAGTTACCCTACCGATTAAAGTAATAAATTAGTTAACCTACCAATAAATATAATAAATTAATTAAACTACCAATAATTGTAAGAAAATAGTTAAACTACCAATAAATATATTAAATTAAATAAAGTATTTATAAATATGCTATATTTCACGCGAATATGACAAATTATTGAAAAAAAATCTTCCAAGACTAATTAAAAAAATAACACTTCCATAGGATTAGCTTTAATAGAAAAGCAAACAGGATGTTAACGAAAGCACCTGTGGAGAATTCTAGTAATATGCTGGCAGAGTTGATGATTAGATGGAAATTTGAAATCTAGGAATTTGGCTTTGTGTCGCATCATCATCGTCGTCATCATCATCGTGAAATAAATATCCGCAGCGTATGAATGTATGTGGCGTGGTCTGCAGTGGATTGCTGTGTCGGTGAGGTTCTTTGTTGGCTGACGAGAGAAATACACAAAAAAACACAAGTCGACTTTTAGTGTTAGGACCTTTCGTTATTTAACTATAACAACGTTCAGTCTACGTGACCGTGGAAGTAGGAAGAAATTGATAATGGATACCACGTGCGGAGCTTCTTCGTTCTTCGGTGGAGGGCAGTCTTTTCTCGGATCTTTGATTCTGAGATTCTGCGTTCACTCACGAACCACCAAAAGCCGAATCACGGAATCCCATTATATATATATATATATATCAACTTGGTATATATATATATATATATATATATATATATATATATATATATATATATATTCGTATAATAGTTAGAGTGTTCGCCAGTGGTCCGGGAGACCAGATTTCAACCGGAGTTCAACCCCTGGTCGAGTCATAACAAAGACTTAAAAACTGTACTTGATGCTTCCTTGCTTAACACACAGCATCATAAGATACTACAAGGGTAAGAGATGCGTTCCAGGAAAAGGAATAGAGCCCCACTCTATACCTGAGTGTAGTAGCTATTGAAAAGGAAGCCTTTGGGTTGCCCTCGACTATGGTCGGCCAACTTATATATATATATATATATATATATATATATATATATATATAATTTTTATTTTTATACCTATTCTATAATTCTGGCCATGTGAAAAAAATACGCTGATGATACAATTTTCAGATAAAAAATATTACAGAAACTGATATCGAGAAAAAAAATCAATAAAAAAAGAAGACCAAAAATATGCCTAGTCAAAAAAGAAAGAAAAAAAAACCCAACAGAATCACCTAAGCTGAAATGAAATAGTGCTCTATAGAGTACGAAGAGCGAAATCAAAAATACCTAATAAGCCAGAAGTACTTTTTATAGATAAAGGGATCTACCTAGGTGAAACCTTGGGAGATTACTCCTGGTTTTTTAGTTATTATATATATATATATGTGTGTGTGTGTGTGTGTGTGTGCTGAGGTTCATAGAACAATCCATTTTCACTTCTGTCTCGGTTGAGGGACACTTTTAAATCATAACCTCAATAAGTCTAGTCAAAGAGTGCTTGATTAAGCGAATCATGTTATAGAAAAGTGTTTAACTCAGTTAATTTGACTCTCTTTATGCTAATACGTCATTTTATTTTTTTAATAACCCGGTAGAATTTGCTTATAATACTACATTCTATTCGGATGGCAAAAATGGATTCAATACTGATTTGCGTCGTCACAAGAAATTCAATCGGATATCTCTTTACTTCCGGCTCCATTTTTAACTATGAAGATCTATCCGTATTCGCTTTTTCAACTGTGAATAATAAAATTACCGAATTATAATCATTAAGTAAACATAGAAATATACAAGGCACCCAGTAAGAGTCTTATTCTCTAACCAAAGTCTACAAGCCATGACGTCATGCCCGAACAATTCAATTGTTGAGTTGATTAGAATCTTAATATGTACATGGCCTTGATCCAGACTGTCCTCATCTTTATAAATTTTTATCTCTTTTCATATAATATATATATATATATATATATATATACAGAGAGAGAGAGAGAGAGAGAGAGAGAGAGAGAGAGAGAGAGAGAGCGAGAGAGAGAGAGAGAGAGAGAGAGAGAGAGCAGAAAATAAAATATGTGTTTCAAATTGCTCAAGATTAAAAGTATTGGTAATATAGCGGGATTGCAGTAAATATTCATTCATACTAATCTAAAACTCCTCTGGTTCTTAAATTAGGGTGTATCAGTAAAACTCAGAATCAATGCAAACACTGTATTTGAATTAGAATATGCATCAATCATCAGTCCTGCTATTTTACAATATATATATATATATATATATATATATATATATATATGTATGTATGTATACGTGGTGCCTTCAGTAAGTTTCCAGACTTTTTTGTACAGGCATTTAAAATTGTCATAGACTCTTGAAAATTCACTAAGTTATTGCTATACATCTTATGAGATGACTGACTAATTCTTATGATTTCAGGTTCAAATGAACAGGTACAGCAGCAATTGGAATACACCCTACTAAAACCTGATTGTTACAGCTGGTGAATTTCAAAAATGCAATCTGGACGTGAGGAAACTTTAGAAGAACGACATGCAATACAATTCTGTTTTAAACTTGGAAAACATGCCACAGAAACGTATGGAATGCTCCAGACTGCTTTTGGACCATCTTGCATGAATCGAGCCTCAGTTTTTGAGTGGCATAGGAGATTAAAGGAAGGCAGGGAGTCTGTAAGGGATGATGAGAGGTGTGGGAGGAGTAAGAAAGTCAATGCACCAGAGTTGATTGGCCAAAGGGTTAGGGTTAGGGTTACTATGTTGAGGTTTTAAAGGAGTTCAGGAAGAGATTCCTAGGGAAGAGACCAGCACTCTTCAAATCGGGTCAGTGGCATTTCTACCAGGACAATGCACCAGTCCACAACTCCATCCTTGTCACACACTATTTGACAAAGATGGGCGTCAAGACAGTTCCTCGGACTCCCTATAGTCCAGACCTAGCTCCCTAAGACTTTTGCTTATTCCCTAAGCTCAGAGGCTGTCGTTATGAGACAATTGCGGAGATAAAAGAGGCTGTGACGAAGATGACTGACACGCTCACACAAGAGGACTTCCATAGGGCCTTCCAGAAGTTGTTTGAACGGTACAACAAGTGCATTGCAGCCGGAGGAGATTACTTCGAAGGGAACTAGAGTTTCATGTGTGTACTATCAATAAAAGTGCCCATACGAAAAATGTCTGGAAACTTATTTAGTGATCCTCGTATATAAAGACAAAAAGAAAAAAAATCACTTTCTTGGAGTCATTATAAATTCATTGAAGGTTCTTAAAGTTCTCATAAGTTTAACTTAGAAGTATTTTTTATATAAATATATAAACCTTCTTCAGATGAGATATTCAAAATTTTAATTAAAATTTTTAGCTCATCACGTTGAGTGTTGATGTATCATTAATGCCAAAATAATCATACATCAAAAGCCGTTAGTATTGAGCACTCATATTAGTTAATCCTACCCCTTGGATTTCTTCCTTGGATCATATAGGAATATATATATATATATATATATATATATATATATATATATATATATGTGTGTATACCTGCGTGTGAAAAAATTACTTTTTGATTTCTGTCAAGTAATTTCGACATATATATATATATATATATATATATATATATATATATATATATACCTGCGTTGAAAAAATTATTTTTTTGATTTCTGTCACGTAGTTTCGACCTTGAGTCACGGTCAGGAGAAAGGTTTTTGTGGAAAAAGGTTTTTAGAACGTTTAAATAACGTTTTTAAAAGGATTGATATGCTGTAAAAGAAGCGAAGAAAAAATCACTGGTGACTTAGCATATTTATTTGATGAATAAAAATTACTTTCTAATTATGATTCAGCAATTATATATATATATATATACTGAATCATTATGATTTCGGAAACGTGAAACAAAATAATAAGTGCATTTCCACAGGATATTCTGAATTCTTCATGCAAAATTCTATATTATTGACTTACCCATCGTAAAAAAGGATCGGCTCATTTGAAACCGGACTGTCTAAATTTAGGGCCTTATGTCATTAAAAAAAAACAACAAACAATTGTAATTTAAACTTTTTTCTTTTGCGGTCTATGAACAATGGATTTGTCAATTGACCTTTATCTAAAATCTACAAATTTCTAAATTCGTACCAGGCCAGATTTTTGGGGGATAGGTAAAAATAAAGAAATCAGTTGTGTATTTCTATTTTTAAATGTTTTAGGAAGATAGCCCTTTGTGTTAGGAAAGATCTTGTTGACAGTAAGTACTCAGTATCTGCCCCCTTATTGAATTGTACCAATTTACGCAAATCTTACTCTCTTTTGCAAATGGAGCAACATTTTTGTCTTTCATAGGTTGATCAATGTTACGCATTTCCCAATTGGATGCTCCTTGACCAAATCAATGTTGACGTCTAGAAATATCATGTAAAGGTTATTTTAAAAAGTGAGTGTTTTATTGTTTTCAAGCTATTGTGTATTGAGTTCAAACTCCAGTCGCGCTATTACATTAACTTTCTGACTAATTCCAATGGGAAATGTATGAACCACCTTTTACCCCCAGCTATGGATTAGATAGCACCACTAATGTTCTACAAGGATGGCTTTGCCATTAAACAATCCGCAAATGTTGATATACCATTTAAAACAAAAGAAAAAAAACAAGACAATTGCTGAGCAAATTAGCATGTTTTTTTTATTTTTATACATGGTTAATAGACTTGGTTTGGTTTCATGGCATATCAACCGTTGTAGGTTATTTAATGCCAAATACATTTTTATACAAATAAACAGTTCTATTTCAAACAATTCGGTTTAGTATCATTTTTTTTTCAAACAATTCAATTTAGTAAAAGTACAGTTTTTGTTTACTCATAGTTAAATGTCAAAGCAGTTCTGTTTCAAGCAATTCTCTTAGCATTAGTACGCAGTTTAAAGACACAGTTAAATGTAAATTAAAGTAAAGTTGGTGACCTTAGTCTCAGGTGACCCGAGGGCTCCTTTTTCAATAGCTTCTACATCGAGGTGTAGAGGAGGGCGCTACTCCATTCCTTTGATTATTCCACTTAACACTTGATCCTTACCTTATAATGCTGAGTGTTAAACAAGTCGGCATCAAGTACCATTTTTTGAGTCTTTGGTATGATTCGACTTAGGATTGAGCCCAAGTCTCCCGGACCATCGGCGAACACACGATTCATTAGGCCAATGGCCCAGTCAATTAAATGTAAAACCAGTTAATTTCACACAAATCAGTTGTGCATAATTACACAGTTTAGTTCTACATGACCCATAGAAAGGACCTTATCGGGTGCTACCACTCCGGGCCAGAGTGGACCTGGGAGCGACGGCGATTAATGGATACTCCACATTCCACAAAGCTTCAACATTACTGTCGCCCAACAATCAGATTGTTTAGTGTCATATCCAGGAAAGTCGTTGGGGGAGTCTTACCCCTCTGTAGAGATACAGTCGGCGCATTCTACAGCCACAGCTGACTATGCAATTAATTATTATAACAAATATTCTCTTTTGCAACTTTTCTGAAAATAATTCACTCACTCTACAAAGATTCAAAATATTATCTGCCTGCGAAAAGGGTAAACGTGTTGTGTTTATCTTAGCCAAACGATTAACAAACAGTTATCGCAAATAGGGAATTCCATCGTCAACGAGAGCCAAGCTGTTGTCTGAAGCTAATCAAATTTTCATCTTTCGGTCACCTAAGAGTTATCAAGATAGTTTCGCAGACTATTTATAATGTAGTGAGTAAATTCTCATTGGGTGCGCCCCGACTGTTGACTTGTAAAAGGCTAAATAAAACGTAATAAGTAGAGAGAATAATTTTTTCCAGTTATGACCCCTATTATCCAAGCGATCACTGAAGTTCAATATTTATATATAATTACTGAGTAAAGATTATGATTTGATTATTAAGTATAGATAACACACACGTTGGGTATACACACAAATACACACACATACGTATATATATATATATATATATATAAATATATATATATATATTTGCAGAAGAATTGATGACAAGGTAATCCAACCGAAACGCTATATTGTCGACTTTTTAATAAAACTCTACTTCCACATGGATTACCTTATCATCAATTTTTCTACATATTGCCGGATTACAATCCTTTATTTACTTTCATATATATATATATATATATATATATATGTATATATATATATATATAGGCGTGAATGCGTGTGTTATATATAATTATTAAGTGAGATTATGATTAGATTATTAAGTGTAGATGATGCACACATTGGATATACACACAAATACACACACATACGTATATATATATAGAGAGAAAAATTGATAACAAGGTCATCCAAGTGGAAGGAGAGATTTATTGAGAAGTTTACAATATAGCGTTTTGGTTCTACTGAACCATCATCAGGACCATGATTGATTTAACATCGCTAATATCACCCCTCATGGTCCTGATAATAGTTCAGTTGAACCGAAACACTATATTGTCGACTTCTCAATAGATCTCTCCTTCCTCTTGGATGACCTTGTTATAAATTTTTCTACATATTGTCGGATTACAATTCTTTATTTACTTTCACACACACACACACACACACACACACACACACACACACACACACACACATATATATACATATATAAGTGTGTGTGCGTGTGTGTGTGTGTGGAATAAACGACTATCGAATAGTTAACTGCAAGCCTGAAGGACCTGTGTCCTTAAAGTCTCATTTGTTTTTCTAAACCATCAAATGAGGCTTTCAATAATTTTGTCTAAATAACAATTTAATTTGCGTACCCACCCCTTAAAACTTGGTATCCTCAGTAAAGTCATTCAGATATTTATGTAGGTTCTTCATTTCTTTTAAGCAGTATTTCCCGCTCATTTTACTTGAATAACTTCTCATTAACTTTGGTTTAGTTTCTTTTTTTAATGGCATATCAACCTTTTTTAATGGCATACCAAATATAAGTGTGGATTAATTTTCTCTAAACTGTCGGAAAATACTATTGAGAGAGAGAGAGAGAGAGAGAGAGAGAGAGAGAGAGAGAGAGAGAGAGAGAGAGTGTGTGCTTGTGTGTGTGAGAGAGAGAGAGAGAGAGAGAGAGAGAGAGAGAGAAGGACAGGCAGGCAGAGACAGACAACCAGACATGATATGAAGGGAGTAGGGAGAAATTATCTATTGTGTAGATACTGAGCCTAATTAGACGTCGGTCACTGATGTCATCCATTTAGAATAAAGTACAAAATAAAAATGTTTCAGTTATCACACGTGTCGAAAATGTAGCCAAGACAAAGGCATAGTATCCAGGGGTCGTGGCCAAAAATTCAGAGATTAGGAGAACAATGCCAAGGCTCACCAAGTATAATGTTAACAAATTCTTGCTTGGGCCCTCGTCAACTCTGTGCCATCTTTTCAGATTTTGAAACTAAAAGAGTGAGCGATAAAATAAAACTATCCTGAGATTTTTTTTTCTCAACCATAGAATGACACATCTTTGGTCGAGCTCAGCAATATCTTCCAATAAAATAGCGTAATGGTTAAAGATCGGGACTGCGACATGGTAGTAAGGTATAAAGAAAGGTATAAATCCTCTTACACCCAGCTAAGGTTTGAATTGTAAGTACCAATACCGTTCTTTTATACGGATGGCTTTGGCTTTGAATACACCACAAAGGTTGATATGCCATTAAACAAAGAAATCTAAATCTCCAATAAAAGAATAACTTTAAAGGGGGATAATTTCATTTTTATAGTCGAGTAATAAGGCAGCAGACAATCAGTTTTTTTGGTTTGGTTTATTAGTTTAACGGCATATCAACTCTTTATGGATTATCTAATGTCGAAATTTAATTGATTTGCAAAAGTTTTATTATTATTATTATTATTATTATTATTATTATTATTATTATTATTCCTTGAGAGTTTTTCACTGGAGTCTAAGTGACAGCAAGTTTCCTCAGGTCTCCAGGACTCTTCTCAGTATTCTGTCCGACCTCAACAATGCTGTAGTCTGAATGGTTTCCGCTTGTCCTACGATATTATAATTATTATTATTATTATTATTATTATTCACTTATTAGAGTTTTTCATATCAGCATTAGCTGATGGTCTTTCACTCGAGTTTGAGTGACAGCAAGTCTCCTCAAGTCTCCAGGACTCTTTTCAGTATTCTGGCTGTTCTCAATAATGCTGTAGTTTGGATGGTCTCCACTCGTCCGCCAACTTCCAACTATTCCAGTCTCTTTAATAATCTATAGTTTTTTTCAATTCCCTAACAAGGCCCAGGTATTTATCTTTCTTTTCACATTCTTTCAGTTTCATTCTATGCTCAGCCGGTACAGCAGAGCCCACAATTTTGCAAATTCTCTTTTTTGTTGTTGGCCTTTGACTCCATTTACAGAGGAAAGATTGGGCAAATTCTACTCGCCTACGGCCTACCAAAAGAAACCGTCGCAGCTATAATGATGCTCTGTAGAAATACCAAAATAAAAGTCCGTTCTCCGGATGGAGACACAGACTACTTCGACATTGTAGCAGGTGTTCTGCAAGGAGACACATTAGCCCCATACCAAAGAAAGAAGCAGAAGGTACCCCGCAAAAACAATTACCGACACCGACTACGTCGATGATATAGCGCTTCTTGCAAATGCACCCGCCCAAGCCGAAGCTCTGCTACACAGTCTGGAACCAACCGCTGCAGGCATCGGCCTCCATGTCAATGCACACAAGACGGAATAGATGTGTTTTAATCAAACAGGCGACATCTCCACACTAAACGGTAGCTCTCTGAAACTAGTTGACAAGTTCACCTACCAAGGGAGCAGTGTCTCATCAACCAAGACAGGCATCGATACGAAACTAGCAAAGTCATGGACAGCAATCGATGGACTATCAGTCATATGGAAGTCAAACATAACCGATAAAATGAATTGCAGTTTCTTCCAATGTGCGGTCGTGTCGATACTGCTATATGGATGCACTACATGGACGCTAAATAAAGGTATGGAGAAAAAGCTTGATGGCAATTATACAAGAATGCTGCGAGCAGTATTGAACAAGTCCAGGAGAAAGCATCCTACAAAGTAGCAGCTGTATGGCCACCTACCACCCATCACGAAAACTATCAAAATTAAACAAACCAGACATACGGGACACTGCTGGAGAAGTAGGGACGAGCTCGTAAGTGATGTACTCCTATGGACCCCTTCACATGGACGAGCAAAGGCAGGACGACCAGCTCGAACCTACGTACAGCAGCTCTTTGCCGATTCGGGATGTAGCCCTGAGGACCTGCCGGAAGCAATAGACGATAGCGAGGGGTGGCGAGAGAGGATCAGGGAAATCCGTACTGGTAGCGTGACATGATGATATTGATGATGATTAGGTCTGGTCTTCTGGCCGAGGTTAGGTGATTTGTCTGTATGTCAAAGTCCCAAAGGAGTTTTATGTGTCATTTTCTAGGACATTTCATTATTATTATTATTATTATTAACATCAATATTTTATTTCAACGTTGTCTGGATATCATAATTATTTGTTAGCACAATTGCATGGTTTTACGTAGCGAGAATATTTTTTATGTTTACAGCAGCATTAAAATTTGGATATCAGATTTTATACTTGGATGTACAATTTTGATTGGATCTTTAACAAGGTTGTTAAATGCCAAAGGTTCACCATTCCTACTCAGCGACAAGCACATTTACCCTGACAGAAAGATAAAAGACATGGTTGGCAAGAAAATTTAACGCACTTACACAAACCGCTCATAGCCTAATGAGTTGAGTGTTCGCCAATGGTCTGGGAGACAGGTGTTCAATCCCAGGTCGAGTCATACCAAAGATTCAAAAAATGGTACTTGACACTGCCTTGCTTAACACTCAGTCAAAGACGACGGTCGACAACGTTTCTTACTTTTACTAAAAGCGCGCCTCCCCCCCCGGCTCAGGCAATACCTGTTTTGCAGGGCTGAGTTGATTGCTTGGCGCCTGAGGTGTCCTATTATCAGGATGCCAAAAAGGCTTAGCATTTTGAAATAGCAACGCATGTATCGATTTATACTAAATGTCCATGTGTCAAATACTGGCTTTTCGGGAGGTCATTTAAATAGCTACATAAACATAGCATTGCCCTTTGACCCACGCCTAAAAAAATCAAAGCTATGGATTAAAAAGTACTACATTGCTATTCTAGAAAAAAGCTTTGGCATTAAACAACTCACGAAAGTTGATGTCATTGAACAAAGAAATCAAGCCAAAGTTAATGAGAAGCTATTCAAGTAAAATGAGTGGGAAATACTGCTTAAAAGAAATGAAGAACCTACATAAATATCTGAATGACTTTACTGAGGATATCAGGTTCTAAGGTGTAGGTACGCAAACTAAATTGTTATTTTGACAAAAACATTTGAAGTCACATTCGATGGCTTAGAAAAACACATTAGACCTTAAGGACACAGGTTTTTCAGGTTTGCAGTAAATTATTCGAGAGTTGTTTATTCCACACACACATACTTACATACATACACATACACACTTATATATATATATATATATATATATATATATATATATATATATATATATATATATCGAAGAGTGTATAGTTAAGCAGCTAGTTATTGTTCAAGCAAGTTTTGTTAAAGACAATGGAACACTGTTGATTTTCAATTTTATTTTTTTCAAGACTCCTTGTCATTTTTCTATTGTCAAGATCAAAATGGTAAAGGAATTATTCCATATCTTCTGCCCAAGCGCTATCGACCATTCTTTTGGTCGTCATCAGGGGTAGTGTACTTCTGAGTTGACTGTTGATTTTTTATTGTTTTGATTATTTGTAGCGTTTTGTTATAGTGCATTTGATTTCGTTGATATAAATTTATTCTGTTTGTGTTGTTATTGTTGGTAGTGTTATTATTTTTGTGAATGTTTGGAAGATATAGTTTTATTTGTTGATCGACTAGTTTATTAGGAAAATTGTTTTTAACAAGGTTTTGTTTCACGTTGCTAAGTTCTTTGTAAAATATTACATTAGATGAGGAGATGTAGAATGCTCTATGAATTAAGTTTTTTATAATTACTATTTTATATTTTTTTGGACATTCATTGTGGTAGTAAAGTAGGGCAGAATTGTCGCTGGTAGGCTTTTTATATAGAGATGTAATGAATTTGTTATTATTAGTGGAGTCGGTAAGTAAATCAAGGAAAGGGATTTTTTGTCATTAATGTTGAGTTCGGTAGGAAAGTTTAGTACGGATTTTTTTTTCTAGAGTTTGTTTAAGTTTGTTAATTTCGTCATAGGAGTGTGTTGTGATGAAAATGTCTTCAAAGCTGACGTACATCTTGGGTTTAGTTATTATTGTTTTAGATATTTTGTTTTCAATGTGGGGTATGTAGAATTCGGAGATGGAAGGACCTAGGGGGATCCCATCGAAATACCATCATTTTATATATATATATATATATATATATATATATATATATATGTATATATATGTTGCTGTCGGACCTAACTGATAAAATGAAACGCAGTTTCTTCCAGACAGCGGTCGTATCGATACTGCTATATGGATGCACCACATGGACGCTTACGAAGCGGCTGGAGAGGAGGCTGGACGGAAATTATACAAGAATGTTGAGAGCAGTATTAAACAAGTCCTGGCGACAACACCCCACGAGACTCCAACTATACGGACACTTGCCCCCCATCACAAAAACTATACAAGTTCGACGAACCAGACACGCAGGACACTGCTGGAGAAGCAAGGACGAGCTCATAAGCGATGTACTCCTGTGGACCCCCACACATGGATGTGCAAGAGTGGGACGACCAGCACGAACTTACATACAGCAGCTATGTGAGGACACGGGATGTAACCCTGAAGACCTGCCGGAGGCGATGAATGATAGGGAGAAATGGCGAGAGACGGTCAGGGATATCCGCGCAGGCGGCGCGACATGATGATGATGATGATGATATGTTGCTGTAGAGATCATTGAATGGGATTTAGTGGCACAGGTAAGGAGGAGTTTTTCGAGAATTTTTGGTTGTATACCTGGAGGAGGAATTGAGGGGTGATTAAAGACGTTTTCTATGATTATTTTTATAGTTTCGTGAACTGGAACGGAAGTAAAAAGTTTTTCCACGCCGAGTGATGCCGTTATGCATCTGTTGGTGGGGTGTTTAGGGTTGAGAATTTGTATAAATTCATGAGTTGATTTGATACTATATTTATTTGGGATATATGGTACTATTATATTGTTGAGGATTTTTAATATGTGGTATACGAGAGTAGGAACTTGTGAAATAATCAGTCTAATTGGGTTATCTTGTTTGTGGGTTTTTATTTTACCATATATGTATCCGGGTTTGTAATCTGCAATTATTTTTTATGTTAGTTTAATGGATCTAACTTCTATGATATTGGCTCTGATAATTTTGTTAATGTGTTTTTTAAGTTGTTCGGTAGGGTTTTTGGTCTTTTTTTTAATTTTTGGTTGGTCGTTGAGGATATTTTCAATTCTTTTGTTGTCTTTTGTTTCATTTAGTGTAAAAGTACACCATCCCTGATGATGAAAAAAAGTATGGTCGAAAGCATTTGGGCAGAAGATATGGGACAATTCCTTTATCACCTATATCCCGACACAAGAAAAATAACAAGGAGTCTTGAAAAAATAAAATAAGAAATAATAAACAGTGTTCTATCGTGTTTAACAAAACTTGCTTGAATATATATATATATATATATATATATATATATATATATATATATATATATATATATAATCTTTCTGCACAAGCTGGGTACGACAGAAGGTCAATTTTTAAATGGAATTTTACGGGTTTAAATTCAGTCTTTTCCTTCTCTTTGACTGGTTGCCACACCAAGTTTAAAGAGCCTAGTCTTCCCTGCTATTAATCCAGAGGTGGAAGGTTGATATTTGGATTCTTACCGCTCTCAAGAGTATTAACGATATGCTAAAAGTAATCATCCTCGTCCTGGATTTAAATTCATGTCACTTTGTTCATTTCTTACGACGATACTCATTACACCACAAGCGCATCCATTACATACATATGCACACCCATACATACACGCATGCACCCACCCACCCACACACACACACATATAAACGCACACATGTAGCCACCACCAAACACGTATACACACACATAAATACAAATGACAAACACCAAACATGTACATATATACACTCACAGACACACACACGACGAACACCAACGCGAACATATTTATATATATATATATATATATACAAACAAATGGACATTAGCAAATACGCACACATACACACACACTTGATCATAACCAAAGACGCACACGTGGAGACACACACACACACACGCACACACATGACCACCCACTAGCACATACATACACATACACGCGCACGATCATTACCAAACATGCACATGTGAACACACACGCACACACACACACACACACACACACATGGCCACCCCCTAACACATACATACCCATACATACACACATACATGACCACTCTCTAACACGTACGTACACACAAACGATCATTAACAAGTAGTAGGGACATACACACATATACACACGCACGATCATTACCCAAACACGCACACGTGAACACACGCACACGCACACATATGACCACCCACTAACACGTACATACACATACACACACATGACCACTCCTAGCACGTACATACTCATACATAGGATCATTACCAAACACGAACACGTGAAAACACACACACACACACACACACACACGCATGACCAACTCTGAACACGTACATACAGACACACATGATCATTACCAAACATACACACGTAAACACACACAGACACCTGACCACCCCCTAACATGTACATCCACACATACGCACAAACATGACCACCTCCAAATACATACATACACACACATACGATCATTACAAACACGAACACACACACACACACACACACATACACACACACACGACCACTTCTTAGCACGTACATACAGACACACCTGATCATTACCAAACACGCATACGTGAATACACACACACACGCACCCACATACACATGACCCCCCCCCTAGAACGCACACACACACACACACACACACACACACAACTACCCACTAGCACGTACATACACACACACGATCATTACCAAACATACACTCGTAAACAAAGGCACACACATGACCACCCACTAACATATACATCCACACACACACACACACACACAAACACACAAACATGACCACCTCTAAATAAATACATACACATACACAAGATCATTACCAAACATGCTTGTTTGATAATACACACATACGCACACACATGACCACCTCCTAACACGTACATACACACACACACACATACACGATCGTTACCAAATACACACACCTGAACACACACACACACATACACGTGACTACCTCCTAGCACGTACATGCACACACGATTGTCACCGACATGTACAAGTACACACACACACACACACACACATGACCACCACCGAACACGTATATATATATATATATATATATATATAGTACAATTTAATGGAAACTCAAACTCGGTTAAGTCGTCATAATAAATTTATTATATAATATTATTGCTATACTCTCCGTCTCGTCAGATGACTCTTTACATGTTTTCCTCTTGTCGCAAAGTAGCGAATGTGGAGTTTCAGTTCTTATTCAGAAGATAAAATAAGGTAATTAAAAAAAAAAAAAAAAGAATCAGAAAATAAAAAATAAAAAAATAAAATAAAATAAAAAATAAGAATTAAAAAATAAAAATAAGGTGGAAATCAAATTACAAATTATTTCATTCTTAGGCGTGAGAAGAGGGGGTTAACATATTGTATGTTAGAACGATTAAGAAACAGGAGTGGAATTAATCTACTGGTCAATCCCTTCTAATTTTGCGTTCTTGTTGTAGTTCCTCCAACTTGACAAGTGCGATTTTCTAAACAGACTAAGATCGTTTAACTAATGGCTATCTCATACATGATATACATTTATTCCTAACATGTCTGTGAATTAACTCAGCTGTTGCCATCCTTGATATTCCTCTTGTTTCAATTAGGACCGAGATAGTTAAACCAGATAAGGTGGAGACATTTTATATAGTCGTCAAGTGTTTTTTTTTTCATTTTTTCTTAATTTTTATATTTACCCTAAAAATGGTCAAGGGGAATTAACCACTCCAGAATCACAGGCCCTAATTTTTGGATTAATATTCTACGTTCATCTGGCCCTTATCTAACCTTTATCTTTCCCTGTTTTGCTGATATCTGTTGTTGAACTGATCTCTATTAGTCTCTAATACGTCTTTATCATTGGCCTTGCGATTATTTATGGATTGGTGTTCTAGTGGTTCTCAATCAGGATAATTTAAATTTTCCTCTATGTCTGCACTTAAAGACGAACTCATTTCTCTCGTTCAACAAAAGTTTTCTATTTTTGAAATTAATTATGCTAATTTTTTCATCTAAGCATAAGTTACATCTACCGTTGAAGCTATTCGCGGTAGATGAGTGCCTTATTATTTTCCATTTGATTTGTGGAGATAGCCCCCTATCCTTAAGGCCCCCAAAATATTTTGATAAAGCAGTCTGGTATCAAAGTTTTGGGTTGGAAAATGAGTGTTTGTGGTTGTACTATCGTTGCTTCCAATTTCCCACGGAGATTCCTATATAGACTCTCTCCCCTTCCCTTTGCTGTTCCATAGGAGAAATGTATGCCTGGTATACGACATTTCTCGAATTCCAGCGTCCGCCCAAGGGGCATTCTTCTTTATTCCTACAATTACAAGACTCCACGTCTGTGTTCCTATCCCTCGTGATTAGTTCATTGAGTAGCCTCTTATAATGGTTGCTTAGTATGTTGTACATATTCTTGGTGCAAGAGTAGCTAATTTTCACTGTATTTCTATTAAAGATTTAACTCAATGGGTTATCTCTATTAAAATGCTTATCTAGGAGGTGTAGAAAGTATCTACCTATATTAATGTTAGAGAGCCTACAAAATGGCGGATTAAACCAGACTACTTTTCTATTTCTATTCTTTCCCCGTCTTTTTTCGTGACTATTATTATTAATAATTTCACCTACCTTGATGAGTGTGCGGGTCCCACCATTATTATTCTTAACCCTTGAATTGAGGTCTACCGGGGTTAAATATTCCAGTTTACCCTGGAATCCGCTGATCTTCAGGGCGTCATCATATCTACTCTCGTTTTCCTCGAAAATTTTCTTACATGAGGACAGCTTATTAATTCTTTGGTTCACCGCATTGGGGATCTGTCTCAGTACCAATCTTGGGTGATTCGAGGAACCATTTATGTGTCTGGGGGCGGAATCGTTCTTACTAAAAGGCTTGAACGTACCATTATTCAAATTTAATGTGACGTCAAGAAAGTCTACTATTTTTAAGTTTGAGGCTATTTGAAATTTTTAAACCTAGTAAACACACACACACATACACAATCATTACCAAACACACACACCTGAGCACACACACTCGCATACATATGACCATCCTCTAACACTTTCATACACATACACACGATCATTACCGAACACGCACACGTGAACACACACACACACACATACACACACGACCACTCCCAAGCACGTGCATACACACCCACACAAGATCATGACCAAACACGCACACATGAACACACACACACACACGCACACACATGACCACCCCCTAACACGTACATGCGCACACATACACACACACGATCATTACCAAACACGCACACGTGAACACATATATGCACACAGACACACATACACATGCCCACTCGCTAACACGTGCATACACACACAAGAATCAAGGGTCGATAGCGTATACTGACTATATCCAAAGCAGTGGAGTAAGATAGTCCCCCCCACAAAATAGATACCCTGGGACTGACACTACTGAATCTGATGGTGATGTCCTACTTCTTGAGATCAGAAGTACCACTTCATTGCCGTTACTTTCAAGTCCACGCTGACATGGGGTATTATGATCTCATCGATGGGTCAAATAATTCACCTTAAAAATAATACGTATTCGATATCATAACTATATATAATGTCTATAAAGAATAGTTACTTGAAACTAAGGAATATTATTTTTACTAGACACCATATAACTGAGTGCAAACAAATGATCATTATGTAATAGAAATAATTTCTTGAAACCATATAATAGTAATTATTATTATTATTAGATAGGAATACTTGAAACCTGGCAACTGTGTACAAACTATTTGTATTAGATAAGAATAAGGTTGTTGGACAACTGTGGTCGATGGCGATCGGAAGGCTCTCTTTTCAATAGCTACTACACCAATATGTTGAAGAGAGCACTACTCTGTTCTCTGGAATGCTCCACTTACTCTTGATCCGTACCTTATAATGCTGAATGTTAAACCAAGAGGCATCAAATACCATTTCTGAGTCTTTGGAATGATTCGACCTGGGATTGAACCCTATTCTCACGCACCATTGGCGAACACGCTAACCATTATACCAATGGGCCTGTTAGATTGGGAATACTGTGTGTAAAAGAACTCTTATGAAACAACTACACCAAAAAATGTAAATATAAATGAAAAATAAAGACAGTTGTCTAACATCTTAGCATAAAATAACCCAGGAAGAGTTGATTTATTTTCAGTTCATATTAATATCATTAGGAAAGGCATGAATCCACTTTTCCTTCGTTTGGTTTGGTTTTATGGCATATCAACCATTATAGGTTATTTAATGCCAAATCCATTTTTATACATATAAACTGTTCTATTTCAAGCAATTCAGTTTAGCATAAGTATAGTTTATTTTTTGCACACAGTTAAATGTCAAAACATCTACTTCAAACAATTCAGGTTAACATTAGTAGACAGTTTCAATGTCGAAAACGGTTCTACAGTTTAGTTTTATTTGATCCATAGATAGGACACTTTCTGTGGCTACCACTCCAGGCTAAAGTGGACCTTGGAGAAATGGCAATGAAGGGGTACTCCACAATCCCTAAAGGTCCAGCATTACTGGAACCTCCCCATCACATTGTTTAATGTCATATCCAGCGCACTCGTTGTGTGTTTGCCAAGGAGCAGTTAATGTATTCTACAGCACCAGCCGACTGGGCAAATATTTTTTCTTGTAAGCTATCCTAGTGTTAATATAAACGTAAAATAAAGATAGTTGCCCAACTTTTAATCATAAAATAACCCAAGAATGGTTGATTTAATTCTAATACCATTAGAAAAGGCATTGATCCACTTTTCCTTGTAAGTTATCCTAAAGTCTGATACCATAATAAGCTTTCTTTGCTGACATATCACGATGAAAAGAAGAGAGGGGATTGAATTTAAAGAAATTTCATATAAAGTAGATTACAGATTACTCCACTCAGGGTGCCTAGATAATGTCATTCGTTCAATTCTCTTTGCTTCAGTTTTAAATGGGTATCTTTAACGTTTAAATGGGTGCCCCATACTTTTGGTTTTGGTTGGTTGGTTGTTTTGTTTTACGGTGTATCAACCCCGTCGGTTCATTTAACACCGAATTAATTTATTTTGATAAAAGTCTCAAACAACTCACTCAATTAAATGTCAAAAACAGTTCTCTTTCAAATAATTCAGTTTAGCATAAATGTACAGTTTACATGTCAAAAATAGTTCTATTTCAAACAATTTAGTTTAGCATAAGTGCACAGTTTAGTTCTATTTGATCCATAGATAGGAATCTATCAGGTGCTACCACTCGGGGCCAGAGTGGACCTGGAAGCGATGGCAATAAAGGGGCAGTCCGCATTCCCCAAAGCTCCAGCATTACTGAAGCCTCACCATTGAATTGTTTAGTATCATATACAGGACACTTATTGAGATGAGTCTTACCCCTCTGCTGAGATGCAGTCGGCGTATTCTACAGCCCAGGCTGACTGGGCCAGACTTCTGGATTCGTGCCAAACTAGGAAAAGATTAATAAATAACAACTACTGTAGTTTTTTACCCAACCCCTTCGCATGAGAAAGATGCGACACAAGGCAATTTTCTAATTGGAGTTTAACAGATTTGAATTCAGTGTTTTCCTTCTCCTAGATGGTTGCCAAACCGGGGTTAGAGAGCCCAGTCTGCCCTTATACTTACCCATAGCTGGAAGGAGAATGGTTGGATTCATACATTTTCCAAGGATATTAGCGCTATGTTAAAAGCAAACAGCCTCGTCCCAGATTTGAACTCGTGTCGCTGTATCTATTTCCTTCGACGATAACCGTTACACCACGAACGCCTCTCTAGCTCCAGTATCTGCCCGGAGAATAGCAAAAAAAAATCTGAATTTAATGACGGATGAATGGTATTTTCTAAAAGATCGGCTTCAGACGTTCTTGTAATGTTTCATTACATAAAGTTAATGACAAGAACACATCAAAGCATCTGTTGGAGAAAAACTGTTTTATGTTTCTCTTTTTAAAGGACATAGCACGCAATGATCCCTAGAGGTCATAAAACTCAACTTGAAAAGGGGTTTTACCCTTTTGAGCATTTCGTACCCGCCAAAATAAAACGAAATGTTTAAGGGTTACCAAGAAAGTTGTTTTAAAAAAATAACAAGAAAAACAAAAGAAGATTACAGAACCAGGTGAAAGGAAAGGTTACTAATAAAAAGGAAGAAAATATTATCAAATAAAAAAGGCTGAGACAAAAAGCAATGAAGATTCCGTAAAAGCAGCAAGTGAAAACAATAAAACTACACCAATGAAAAACGATTTGAAAATACAACCTAAATAAAAGAAAAAGCAAAAAAGCAAAAGAAAAAAAAAAGCAAACAAACATGATATAAAAACGCTCAATAAAACACAAAAGAAGCTGAGGTTGTAGAATACACTGACTGTATCTCTGCAGAGAGAGGTAAGCCCCCCCCGACCCCAACGAATGTTTGATATTACATTAAACAATCTGATAGTGAAGCTCTAGTAATGATGCAGCTTCAGAAAATGAGGATAACGCCTTCATTGCCCTTTGCTCCCAGGTTCACTCTGGCCCGGAGTAGTAGCACCTGAAAGGGCCCCATCTATGAGTCAAATATAACTGTTTGGCTTTTAAACTGTTTGGTTTCTTTGGTTTGGTTTCTTTGTTTAATGGCATATCAACTCTTTTTAGGTTATTTAATGCCAAAGCCATTCTCCTAGAAGAACAGTAGTGGTACTATTTAACCCATAGCTGGGAGGATAAGGGGGTTCATACCTTTCCCAAGGGTATTTGCCCGAAAGTGAACGTAATAGCGCGACTGGAGTACGAACTCTCGTACTACGATTCCGCAGTCCATCGCTTTAACCCTTACACCACGAGGACACCCCCTTTTTAAACTGTGTACATATGCTAAATAGAATTGTTTGATATAGAACTGTTTGATCATTTAACAGTGAGCAAACAAATGACTGATGTTCAATTGAACTGTTTGTGATACATAGCTATATCTGGAACTATTTAACTTTGTTGACTTATTTTTACAAATACATATCTAATATTTATGAATAAACCGGATTTGGCATTAAATAACCTACGAGGGTTGATTTGCCATAAAACCAAACCAAACAAAAGTAAAATAGAAGCAACCAATGGAAAAATAAAAAATTAAAACTTTGGATTTTTTTTATTTCTTTCAATTTTTTTTTTGTTTCACAACTTTAAAAGGTCAACTAGTTCCTTGCTCTGAGAGCCCAGTATTCCCTGTGACACGTCTGAGGGTCATATGTGACTCTCAAATCTTATTTGGAATAAAGGATAATGTCTTATGAAAGCGTGTGAGCAGACATCTCTAATTGGTCTTGAACAGCGAAAAAGTAAAGATGTCCATCTCTCTGATTTGATAATCAGGGTTCCAGGTCGAGTGATTCCCCTTCTCCCAGAATAACAAGGTTATTTTGTGTCGTCCATCTCCTCTCCCATTACGTATTAGACCATAGTGGTACTATACCGACTTATTCCTCTTTATAGCATCTCCCAAGATAACGAATGGTCACATAGTGATGTTTATAGCTTGTATTATGTATTAGATCGTCACGGTACCAGATCGAATAATTCCATTTCATGCTATTAATCTAATCAATAACACTTCACATCTGCTCTCCAACTAACGCATGACTGACTGATTTTGGTTACATGGTACTAGCTACAAGAAACAATCCTTGACCTTATCTAAAGTTCCTGATTCAGTTGAAAGAAAATAAGATTGCTTAAAATTCTTATACATTTGGTTATTTTTTTTTTTTTGTTATATCCTTCATATATACCTATATCGACTATGAATGAGAAGTTTTCTTTTTTTTTTAAACTAAAGTCTGTAAACCTAATCTTCTTATGTGATCTTACAAGATATTTGGTTCAGTAAAATATAATAAAGAGTGTAGAATACCAATTGATTTGAAATATTTTTTAGATCCCAGTCTAGAATTGTTTATCTTGAAAGTATACAACAGAAGTAAACAACGATAAGATAAACAACGATAATTGTAATAACAATGAAAGACCTGATATTTCTTTTCCCACTACAAAAATAGATTTACCAAAAAATTATGAGTGATTCCCAAGATTTGATGTTGAAATTGTCATCATTATTATCTAACTCTTTGTGAGTTTTTCTTATCAATGTGAGCGGGTGGTTTTTCACTAGCGACTGAGTGACAGCATGTCTCCTCAGATTTCCAGGCCTCTTCTCAGTATTCTGGCCGAATTCAACAATGCTTTTGTTTGGATGGTCTCGATTCGTCCTCCAATATTCAACTTTTCCCGTCCTTTTTCCAAGCCTTTGGAAACAGTACCAATAACAATTTGTATCACCGTTACTCTCATGTTCTGCAGGTTTCTTAGCTCTTTAGCAAGGTCCAAGTACCAAGTCTGTATTTTTGCTTTCTTTGATTTTCTGTCAGTGACAACAAAATCCACTATACGGTTTAGTTCAATTTTCTTGGTTAATTATCACTAATTCTGGTCTTGGTCGGATTAGGTGATCTGTTTGTATCTCAAAATCCTACATAATTATACGCATCTCATTCCCCAGGATTGATTATCGTTTGAGTATGTAGCATTTAGTAATACTTGCTTCGTCATTAGATAATCTTTACTTGAATTCTATCGATTTTAGCTTTAATATAATTTGTCCTTATGGCGTTATTTTGTACTGCTAGTAGAAGAGACTACGTTTCCCTCTTAGCGTTTTCTCTTTTGTTACCCTTTTGTTACCATTTCCAGGTTTTCTTGAATGAGATTCTGTCAGTTTGTCGCTTGAAATATCCGAACATTTTTTCTTCCCATTTCTGTTTTCTAGCTGTTGTTCTGTTTGTCCTTATATTGTCAGTTCTATTACTGGCCACTGTAATTAGTCTTTCTTTACTCTTTTTAATGTAGTCTTCGCGGTATCGTATTGATGCATCCATGCTATTTTCAATGCTAGCGAGTCCTATTTCTCCTTATTTTCCTGACACGTATAGTTTATGTGTGTCATTTTTCAGATGTAAGCCCAGGTGCATAGTCATCAACTTTCTTGTCCTCTGGTCTATTTGTCTGAGTTCTTCCCTGCTTCATTGTAAGATTGGTCCCGAATATCTTACAAGGATTACTGCCCAGTTTATTCCTTTGATGAGATTTCCTGCTGCTGAGATTGGTTTCGAGAAAGTTTGATTTTATGGCATATCAACCATTCGTTTTAAGTAGCTTTTTATTTTTTCCTTCATCTCCCCTAGTTTGATGGTGTCTGCTTCCAATATTCTTAAGTACTTGTAATTTTCCTTTTCTCCGAGTGTTGTTTCTTTCTTGATTTGGCAGTTCTATTCCATCCGTTATTTGTCTTTTTTCACTTTTCCTTATCAGCATAGCACCTTTTTCTATGTCAAATTCCATTCCTTTATCCTGGCTGTATATTCTTTTTATTTGTATCAGAGTTTTCAATTCTTTTTCATTTTTTGCAAACAGCTTGATGTCGTCTGTTTACATGAGTTAGTTAATATTTCCTTGCGATGCAGTAAATTTGTAGCTTCCATTGCACTTCCTAAGTATATGGTTTGGTTTGGTTTCTTTGTTTAATGGCATATAAACTCTTTTTAGGTTATTTAATGCCAAAGCCATTCTCCTAGAAGAACAGTAGTGGTACTATTTAACCCATAGCAGGGAGGATAAGGGGGTTCATACCTTTCCCAAGGGTATTTGCCCGAAAGTGAACGTAATAGCGCGACTGGAGTACGAACTCTCGTACTACGATTCCGCAGACCATCGCTTTAACCATTACACCACGAGGACACCCCACCTAAATATGTGATTGAGTGGAAAGATTGCTTTTACAAATAGTAATGGCGAACATGCATTTATCTGGAAAATGCCTCTCTAGATTTTCACCTCAACTATTTTTTCCTTCAGCTGTCAATTACACATTTCAGTTTTTCATGGCTTCCCTGATGAATGAAATAACTTTGTCGATTATCTTGTACATTTTTACACAATCTCTTATTCACGATAGCGGGAATATATCATAAGCCTTCTTGTTGTCAATCAACGCGATGGCTACATTTTCCCGCCTCGCTTTGATCTCCTTGAGGATGTGCTGTTCAATGTATTGCCAATCTCCTGTTCCTTTTTTTCTCTTGTGGCATCATTTTGGGAAACAGTCAGCGGCAAACTAGTGATTCATAGATTCGCTTTCTAATCTGTGCAGTTAGGTTTTTCCTTATAGGTAGACACGTTATCGGTCCATAGTTTTTGGGGATGGTTCCTTTTTTTAAGGGGGTCTTTTGGATCAGGGTAGTGTTCCTCTTAGATATTCATTCCGGTATATTTGCTTTGTACACCATTTTGGGTTGGTGTTTTCTAATTCGATACTTTCTTGAGTGTTGTTCTTAA
Source organism: Sepioteuthis lessoniana (assembly GCA_963585895.1). Lineage (NCBI taxonomy): Eukaryota > Metazoa > Mollusca > Cephalopoda > Myopsida > Loliginidae > Sepioteuthis > Sepioteuthis lessoniana. The sequence continues at coordinate 45,275,591 of OY757937.1, forward strand.
CGATTTTTGGCGTAAGTTAGTCTCCAGACTTTCTTCAAGCCCTTGTAATTCTTTTTTATTACTTCTTTTTTATTTATATATAAAATATGTTTTCCTTAAATTCTGAGATGAGGGATTAGCTGTCGTCGCATGAAATAGAATCAGTGACTCGAGTTCAAATGACGATTGAGGATGTTTGTGTTTCACATCCCGCTAATGCCCTCGGGAAAGACATGAATCCGTCTCTTTTCCCTCCCCTCAGTAACTAACAGAATATATTGGGTTCTCTGACCATGGTAAGGTAACTGTTCAAGAAGAAGAGAAAACTCTGAATTGCACCCATTTTAACTCAGCTAAAAAAAATAATGCACCCCGCGCGAAACAGATGGAGTGAGGAAGCGAATACAGTGTACTTACGATACAGGGCCTAGAGGTTCCCTGACTGTCACGATTTCCATCCCTTGGACCACTACTGCATACAAGACATAAACGCTGGTTGAGTGAAAGATACAGACAAACGATATCTAAAGGACGAGTTACTTAGGAAGAATTAACTGATATAAGATATATTCACCACATAAAATGAGAACGATTGAATAAAGAGTTCGGCTAACTAGTTACATGGAACCTGATGAAAACTGGAAGGTGAAATGACCGAACCGTTGTGTCTATAATAATTAAAACGAAGATACTCGTTCGAGTTAATCAGTGTATAATATACTATGCTTGTTTAAAAGTTTGGAAAAAATGTGCATTGAATAAGAAAATAGATCGTTTTGGCTTGGTTTCATGGCATATCAACCATTGTTGGTTATTTCATGCGAAATTCTGTTTTTACGTCAAGATTTTTAAACACATTTTGTAGATAAACACATTTAAATGGTCAAACAGGTTTGTTTCAAACAATTCAACTTAACATAAGTCAACAAAGATAAATGCTTCCAGGTATGGCTATGTATCACTAACAATTCAATTAATCGGTCGTTTGTTTACACACTGTTAAATGATCGAACAATTCTATTTCAAACCATTCTATTTAGCATCAGTAATTTGTTTGCACATAGTTTAGATGTCAAACTGTTCTATTTGATCCATGGATTGGACCTTTTCAGATGCAACCACTTCGGGCCAGAGTGGATCTGGGAGCGATGGCAATGAAGTGATACTCAATATTCTTCAAAGCTCTAGGGCTAGAGCATCTCTGATCAGATGGTTTAAAGTCATATCAGGACACGCATTAGTGGGGGGGGGATTAATCCTCTGCTTAGATGCAGTCGGTGTATTCTCCAACCGCAGCCAACAGGATTGTAAGAGAATAGAATTCTAGTATTAGTGAATAAGAGTTAGAATAAAGTTTTGAAATTAATGTATAAGATCAGATTTTTTAAAAAATTTCATGCCAAATCCATGCTTGTAGAAAAACTCTCTCTAAATATCCAGAAATATACCATCCCCATTCTTTGAAATAGTCTAATCTCTAGGATACCTTTTTTTTTGTGGAGTTACGTCTTACTCCTTTGCAGAAGATACAGTCAGCGAATTTTTAGTCTCACCAAGAAGACGACTTAAATAAGAGAAAATAAGATAAAGTAGAAACGATGGATCTCAAGCTGTATTTTGAAAGCGAATCTTGCAGACCTGTAGTATTACTGGAAAGAATTTGATTCTCCCTGGATACCTCTACCTGTAAGCCCGAGATATACTTTGGTAAGATTATTATTATTATATACAGGCATCTTGATTTGGTGTAGGAGTAAAAAGTGAGTATTTTCGTCCATTCTTCACTCTTTTGTATCCACTGATGCGAAAAAGCTGCGAGGTTATAAAAACGGGCATTTTAGAAACGACATATCAGTGCATCATCTGTTGCTATCGTTTCCCATTTTTAGGAGAATCACATGACCGCGTAGGGATTCCCACCCTAAATATTTTCCACATAGAAAAAACATTTTTGCTATGAGTCAAATATGAACAGGATCCCTTTAGATATTAAATTTTTTTTCTTCTTGTCTAAAATATGAAAGCAGTTATGATTTAGTACTGTATATACAACGTAGGGAGAAGAATCTATCATTCCTTTTCTCTCTCTCTCTCTCTCTCTCTCTCTCTCTCTCTCTCTCTCTCTACATGTATATATCTTGTACGTATCTATCCTCAGCAAGATGATACGATAACGTCTATATAATTATGTATTGAATGTAATAGCATCTTCTTCTTAAGTACATTGGGTAATCGGCTGTAAGCCGCAAACGTACTTTATTGGGGAAATGGTATGCAAGGCTAGCTTGATGATTATCACGTTGTGGTAGACATACAGATAAACACACACACACACACACACACACACACACTCGCACACACACTCACACACACACACACACACACACACACATATATATATATATATATATATATTCGGTTGTTCAGAAAATACTCTCCAATTTTAGTATATTGCCCAAGTGACTAGAGTGTTCACCAATCACCCGGGAGACCAGGTTTTAGTCCCAGGTTGCATCATACCAAAGACTTAAAAAATGGTACTTGATACCTCCTTGCTAAACACTCAGTATTATTATGTACATATCAAGGGTAAAGTGGAGTAATCTGGGGGAAGGAGTGGCGCCCTCTTCTGCACCTCGGTGTAGTAGTTATTGTAAAGGGAGCATTCGGGTCGTCCTCGACTACGGTCGCCAACTTTATTTTGATAGTTGAATAAAAAATTCACAATTGTGATAATTAAAGAGTCCTCTGTTAATATTCAATCACTTCTTTCAGAAAAATATATTTTGATGTTTATATGCTCCAAATCATGGACTTAAAAAAGGAATTATGCGTTTACTTTTCAAGCTTGGTCATAATTTTGCTTCGGGACAATGCTCGGCTGCATCTTATCAGGATAACACTGACTTACTTGGGATATGAGACTCGGCAATATCCACCCTAATCTCCTCATCATCCATCAACTGATTACCATTTATTTAAACACCTGGACACCTTTCTTTTTTACACTAAAAACTTTCCATTCCAAAAGGGAAGTAGAAACTGCAGTAAGAGATTTCTTGGCATCAAAACAATTAGTGTTGTACTTTTTTTTGCAATTACCATGACTAGTTAATTTGGCATCACTTGTGTGCGATATGGACTAATGGTTCAATCGTAGAGTTTCAGCTATGCAATATTTGGTCACTGGTTCGATCTCCAGTGGTGGAGATCACGGTGTACACTGTTGATGATACCTAATAAGGTCGAAACAGCTGTCCAGTGTTTCTTTATGTAGTGCGTAAGTGTTCGCCTGATTTTCTGGTCATGTTAATTCAATTCACAATATAATTCCTCTACTTAAAAAAAGAAAATGTACATCTATATCCATGCCCTTGAGGTAATAATTCTTCCGTGGATGCGTATTTCCAATCTTCTTGCGAAAACGTGGCCCTGGAGGTAACTGTGGGTATAACTTGCAAGACATATTCAGCTTAATTGGCCGGGCAATTATGATGACTAGTTAATTTGGCGTCACTTGTGCCCGATATGGACTCAGTGGTAGTGTTTAGGCACTGTATTCTGTGGTCGCTGGTTCGATCTCCAGTGGTGGAGATCACGGTATACACAGCTGCTGATACCTATTAAGGTCGAAACAGCTGTCCAGTTTTTCTGTATGTCGTTCTAAAGTGTTCGCCGGATTTTCTGGTCTTGGTAATTTAGAGTTTTATTAAACAGGCATGCATAAATTTGTTAATTAATGGCAAAAAATCATTAGAAATCCAGGGATCATATATTGATTGATTCATAGTCGTAGTCGAAGGCGACTCGAAGACTTCCTTTTCAGTAGCTATTACTCCGGTATGCTACTTTCACTAATTCATTCAATGTTTAAATTAATTCATTTATTCAGGAATAAATCTTTATTTCAAAATTGGACAGTATTTTCCGAACAACTTAATATATATATAAATATATACGAGGATCATTAAATAAGTCTCCAGACTTTTTTCGTATGGGCACTTTTATTGATAGTGCACATATGAAACTCTAGTCACCTTT
>OY757937.1:45284610-45288876 GCA_963585895.1 Sepioteuthis lessoniana
TGCTACCCCTCCGGACCCGAGATGACCTGGGAGGGATGGCAATGAAGGAGTACTCTATATTTCTCAAAGCTCTATGGTTTCTTGTTTGGACATCCGTAAGGAAAATATTCATCAGTAAAAAATCACAACATATAAAAACAAACAAAAATTAAAAAATGCTAAACATACATTCAAAACTCAGATTTGTTGAGAATATAGTATAATAATTATAAATAAATAAATATGACTCATTTAATATAAAAATATTTTCTTTATTTTTATGATTTTCAATTTTAAAATTTCTAAAAAACTTATTTAAAAAATGCAATTTTTTTTCTCTTTTCTTGAAGCTAACGGAAATGGAAAACTCAAAAAAAAAAAAAAAAAGAAAAAAAAAAAGAAAAAAAAAACCCCAATAAAATCAATAAGATACTTATCTTATCATCAAACGCCCGTAAAACAAATCGACAGCTATTATACAAAAAGAAATAACTTTCTTTATTGAAATATGCAAAAATCAAGACAATAAGTAATTAATAACCTTTTCAAAAAAACAAAATAACCAAAAATATCTTTTGAAAAAAATAACTTCGGAATTGTTAGTCCCACTTTATTCTTTTTATTTTTTTAACTTTTTGAAAATTTCATCATTTGATACTTAAATAGCAAAAGACGGTGTTTTTCTGAAAGAATTTAATAAAATTATTTAAAAACACCGTCTTTTAGCAAGTGCGTGCTTTTGTCTATGCCTAATACACACACTCACACACACACACATACATACATACACACACTAGCATATATATATAAATGTAACCGGCTCATTGGTTTAGTGGGTAGAGAGTTCGCCAATGGTCCGGGAGACCGGGATTCAATCCCAGGTCGCGTCATACCAAAGTCTTTAATAATGGTACTTGATACCTCCTTGCTTAGCACTCAGAAATATAAGGTACGTATCAAGGGTAAAGTGGAGCAATCCAGGGAAAGTAGTAGCTCCCTCCCCTACACCTTTGTGTAGTAGCTATTGAAAAGGGAGCCTTCTAGTCGCCCTCGACTACGGTCCTCATATATATATATATATATATATATATGGAAATATATATTTTTGATAATATTTTGTGTAGTATTAATAAAAAAACTGGAAAACTTTTTTGGTAAAAGATGTTCATTTTTTACCGAACATGTCTCGCTATATTACGTAGCATTTTCAACAGTAAGTGTGAAAAAGAATGTTTGTTTTTATGTTATGTTGTTGTTGATAACAATGAAGCGTCTGTGTTTGATTTAATGTAAATGTTTTTTTAATGGTATGTTCTGTGATGATCGATAGAGCCAAAGTTGGAAATGAATGAAAATTTTCAGATCTTTGTATTATCGTTTCTTTGAGAAGAATATCTGCCGATTATATGGCTGATTCTTTCTTTTTGTTGGGCATAAGTTTAATAATTTTTGCTCTCTTTAGATCAAAATTATGTTTTTCTTTGTTACTCAGTTGGACTAGGGCATAGCTAGAGTAGTTTTTTAAGAGAGCTTGCTTGCGTTTATAAATCTATTTTGAAAGGTCTAGATGTTTCTCCAATATATGGTTTATTACAATTTGCACATCTGATTCAATAAACTCCTGCTTCCGGAGTGGGATTTAAAAAAATTTTTATTTACTTTTTTTGTTTATTATATAATTTATAGTTTTTTATGTGCTGTAAATAATTTGTATGTCTCAGGTGTGGAGTATATTATTGGGGTTTTTGGTTATTGTGCTTGTGGGTAGTATGATTCTTCTGGTATTGTTATTTTTCGTTTTATTGGTATTGTTATTGTATATTTTGTAGGCTATTCTTTTTGCATTAAATATGACAAGTCTTGTTTTTCGTCCTGCTAGTTGTCTTGCCACCCTCCCCACCAGACTAACTTGGTGGGGGTACCGGTTTAGTCACCAATGATCCAATTATGGAACAGATAGTACAGGGTTACATGGTACCAGTAGCGCTTTGAACGACCTGACATATATAAATATATACATACATACACACATACTAATATATGTGTGTGTATTTGTTTCTTGACTGATTGATTGACTGATTTTAACAGTAAGGTACGTATTATGGGTAAAGTGGAGCAATCTAGGGAAAGGAGTTGCGCCCTCCCCTACACCTCGGTGTGGAAGCTATTGAAAAGGGAGCCTTCTGGTCGCCCTCGACTACGGTCGCCAATTTTACTTTATTAGGCACAGGCACGGATATCCCTGAACCTCTTTCGCCACTTCTCCCTATCGTTCATCGCCTCTGGCAGGTCTTCAGGGCTACATCCCGTATCCTCACATAGCTGCTGGATGTATGTTCGAGCTGGTCGTCCTGCTTTTGCCCGGCCATATGTGGGGGTCCATAGGAGTACATCACTTATGAGCTCGTCCCCGCTTCTCCAGCAGTGTACTGCATGTCTGGTTCGTCTAGCTTGGATAGTTTTCGTGATGGGAGGCAGGTGGCCGTATAGTTGGTGCCTTGTGGGGTGTTGCCACCAGGACTTGTTCAATATTACTCGAAACATTCTTGTGTAATTGCCGTCCAGCTTATTCTCCAGCCGTTTTGTTAGTGTCCAAGTAGTGCATCCATACAGCAGTATCGATACAACCGCTGCTTGGAAGAAACTGCGTTTCATTTTATCGGTCAGGTCTGATTTCCATATGATCGATAGCCTATCAATAGCTGTCCATGCCACACGGTTCTATCAAATACTATTAATTTCTGAAAATATCTATCCTATTTACCAACCCTTCCGCTCAGGCAGGATATGACACAAGGTCAATTTTTAAGCGGAGTTTATCAGGTTTGAATTCAGAGTTTTCCTTCCCCTAGATTAGTTGACTCCCCGAGGCTGAAGAACCTAGTCTGTCCTACTATTTACCCATAGCTGGACAGAGAATAATTGGATTCATACCTTTCCCAAGGGTATTAGTGCTATGTGAAGTGCAATTAGTCTCGTCCAGGATTTGAGCTCGTGTCGCCGTGTCCATTTCCTACGACGATAACCATTACACCACGGGCGCCTTTCTGAAAATATATATTTCACCAATAGATGCGGCCATAACTGGTACTACCACTCCGGATCACAGTGGACCTGGGAGTATTGACTATGATTAGGTATTCCACATTCCCGAGCAATCCAGAGCAGAAGCCTCAACATCAGCTGCAGTTTAATCGCATCTCCAGGATACTTCTTTTTTAGCGGGGGGTGTCTTACTTTTCTGCAGGGTATATAGTCAGCTTATTCTTAGCCCCACCGACAATACTCTATGTCGGTATGTGTATGTGTTTGTACATGCATGTGTGTAGATGCGTGTCCATATTATTACTCTCAGAGAAAATAAAGTTTCCGCTTTCGTTGCCCTCCGCCACAATTATTTAAACAAGTTGACATTTGACATTTTCCAAACTCAAGACGCAAGCTATCATCCGAATATCTTAGCTTCCCTTGTGGGGGTGGGATCCTATCAATTACGCCCCAACGCCAATCATAACATCATTTTAGAGATTATGGACACAGCAGAACAACAACAACAACAACATCAATAATAAATGGAATTTTCGGATTGTGTGTGTGTTGGCGGGAGGAGGAAATGAGATGTCGAGAAGAGATTGCATATTTAGCCGAGACTTAAATGCTCCAGAACGGAAGCGGAAATAAGTGCAACAGGAGAAAGAGATAAAGAGAAAGAGAAGGTCTAACCGGAACTGATAGCAGTGTAGTTGAAGAAGGAATATTTATGTGTTTAATGTGGCTTTTTGGAATCTAGAAAAATTTTAAGAGGAAATCAAGAAAGGAACTTTCAATTTTGAAATGAAATTTTACGAGGAAAGCTCAATGGTAACAACATTCAACTTGAGGTTGCAATATCTGAGGTTAAAAAGACGTATTTATTACTCTAACTGTATGAATAGTTGCTTTAAATAAAATTTAAAAAAGCATGTCAGTTGGTAGGGGTTAGAATACGCTGACGGTTTTCCTTACAGAGTGATAAGAACCCCCCCCTCACAAAAATTAAAGTAGGTGTTCCGGGTGCTAACTGCATCTGATAGGGAGGCTCCTGGTCTGGCGGCCCAGGGAATTTTAAGTACAGTTTCATTGCCATTACTCCCAGGTCCACTCTGATCCGGAGTGGTAGCACTTGTTAGGGTCCTATCAGTGGGTCAAATAAGCCAGTTTAGAGATTATTCGTATTCTATATGACCCTGTGCAAAACAAAAACATGCGATAAATGTTATTTCCTTAACCTGCAGCCATTAAATAACC
>OY757937.1:45289076-45726576 GCA_963585895.1 Sepioteuthis lessoniana
CTTTGTTTCTGCATTATCATCTTTTACCCTTTTTACCTTATTTAACAGAACAGCTTTGTTTCAGCATTATCATCTTTTACCCTTTTTACCTTATTTAACAGAACAGCTTTGTTTCTGCATTATCATCTTTTACCCTTTTTACCTTATTTAACAGAACAGCTTTGTTTCTGCATTATCATCTTTTACCCTTTTTACCTTATTTAACAGAACAGCTTTGTTTCTGCATTATCATCTTTTACCCTTTTTACCTTATTTAACAGAACAGCTTTGTTTCTGCATTATCATCTTTTACCCTTTTTACCTTATTTAACAGAACAGCTTTGTTTCTGCATTATCATCTTTTACCCTTTTTACCTTATTTAACAGAACAGCTTTGTTTCTGCATTATCATCTTTTACCCTTTTTACCTTATTTAACAGAACAGCTTTGTTTCTGCATTATCATCTTTTACCCTTTTTACCTTATTTAACAGAACAGCTTTGTTTCTGCATTATCATCTTTTACCCTTTTTACCTTATTTAACAGAACAGCTTTGTTTCTGCATTATCATCTTTTACCCTTTTTACCTTATTTAACAGAACAGCTTTGTTTCTGCATTATCATCTTTTACCCTTTTTACCTTATTTAACAGAACAGCTTTGTTTCTGCATTATCATCTTTTACCCTTTTTACCTTATTTAACAGAACAGCTTTGTTTCTGCATTATCATCTTTTACCCTTTTTACCTTATTTAACAGAACAGCTTTGTTTCTGCATTATCATCTTTTACCCTTTTTACCTTATTTAACAGAACAGATTTGTTTCTGCATTATCATCTTTTACCCTTTTTACCTTATTTAACAGAACAGCTTTGTTTCTGCATTATCATCTTTTACCCTTTTTACCTTATTTAACAGAACAGCTTTGTTTCTGCATTATCATCTTTTACCCTTTTTACCTTATTTAACAGAACAGCTTTGTTTCTGCATTATCATCTTTTACCCTTTTTACCTTATTTAACAGAACAGCTTTGTTTCTGCATTATCATCTTTTACCCTTTTACCTTATTTAACAGAACAGCTTTGTTTCTGCATTATCATCTTTTACCCTTTTTACCTTATTTAACAGAACAGCTTTGTTTCTGCATTATCATCTTTTACCCTTTTTACCATATCAACAGAACAGCTTTGTTTCTGCATTATCATCTTTTACCCTTTTTACCTTATTTAACAGAACAGCTTTGTTTCTGCATTATCATCTTTTACCCTTTTTACCTTATTTAACAGAACAGCTTTGTTTCTGCATTATCATCTTTTACCCTTTTTACCTTATTTAACAGAACAGCTTTGTTTCTGCATTATCATCTTTTACCCTTTTTACCTTATTTAACAGAACAGCTTTGTTTCTGCATTATCATCTTTTACCCTTTTTACCTTATTTAACAGAACAGATTTGTTTCTGCATTATCATCTTTTACCCTTTTTACCTTATTTAACAGAACAGCTTTGTTTCTGCATTATCATCTTTTACCCTTTTTACCTTATTTAACAGAACAGCTTTGTTTCAGCATTATCATCTTTTACCCTTTTTACCTTATTTAACAGAACAGCTTTGTTTCTGCATTATCATCTTTTACCCTTTTTACTTTATTTAACAGAACAGCTTTGTTTCTGCATTATCATCTTTTACCCTTTTTACCTTATTTAACAGAACAGCTTTGTTTCAGCATTATCATCTTTTACCCTTTTTACCTTATTTAACAGAACAGCTTTGTTTCTGCATTATCATCTTTTACCCTTTTTACCTTATTTAACAGAACAGCTTTGTTTCAGCATTATCATCTTTTACCCTTTTTACCTTATTTAACAGAACAGCTTTGTTTCTGCATTATCATCTTTTACCCTTTTTACCTTATTTAACAGAACAGCTTTGTTTCTGCATTATCATCTTTTACCCTTTTTACCTTATTTAACAGAACAGCTTTGTTTCTGCATTATCATCTTTTACCCTTTTTACCTTATTTAACAGAACAGCTTTGTTTCTGCATTATCATCTTTTACCCTTTTTACCTTATTTAACAGAACAGCTTTGTTTCTGCATTATCATCTTTTACCCTTTTTACCTTATTTAACAGAACAGCTTTGTTTCAGCATTATCATCTTTTACCCTTTTTACCTTATTTAACAGAACAGCTTTGTTTCTGCATTATCATCTTTTACCCTTTTTACTTTATTTAACAGAACTGCTTTGTTTCTGCATTATCATCTTTTACCCTTTTTACCTTATTTAACAGAACAGCTTTGTTTCAGCATTATCATCTTTTACCCTTTTTACCTTATTTAACAGAACAGCTTTGTTTCTGCATTATCATCTTTTACCCTTTTTACCTTATTTAACAGAACAGCTTTGTTTCAGCATTATCATCTTTTACCCTTTTTACCTTATTTAACAGAACAGCTTTGTTTCTGCATTATCATCTTTTACCCTTTTTACCTTATTTAACAGAACAGCTTTGTTTCTGCATTATCATCTTTTACCCTTTTTACCTTATTTAACAGAACAGCTTTGTTTCTGCATTATCATCTTTTACCCTTTTTACCATATCAACAGAACAGCTTTGTTTCTGCATTATCATCTTTTACCCTTTTTACCTTATTTAACAGAACAGCTTTGTTTCTGCATTATCATCTTTTACCCTTTTTACCTTATTTAACAGAACAGCTTTGTTTCTGCATTATCATCTTTTACCCTTTTTACCTTATTTAACAGAACAGCTTTGTTTCTGCATTATCATCTTTTACCCTTTTTACCTTATTTAACAGAACAGCTTTGTTTCAGCATTATCATCTTTTACCCTTTTTACCTTATTTAACAGAACAGCTTTGTTTCTGCATTATCATCTTTTACCCTTTTTACTTTATTTAACAGAACAGCTTTGTTTCTGCATTATCATCTTTTACCCTTTTTACCTTATTTAACAGAACAGCTTTGTTTCAGCATTATCATCTTTTACCCTTTTTACCTTATTTAACAGAACAGCTTTGTTTCTGCATTATCATCTTTTACCCTTTTTACCTTATTTAACAGAACAGCTTTGTTTCAGCATTATCATCTTTTACCCTTTTTACCTTATTTAACAGAACAGCTTTGTTTCTGCATTATCATCTTTTACCCTTTTTACCTTATTTAACAGAACAGCTTTGTTTCTGCATTATCATCTTTTACCCTTTTTACCTTATTTAACAGAACAGCTTTGTTTCTGCATTATCATCTTTTACCCTTTTTACCTTATTTAACAGAACAGCTTTGTTTCTGCATTATCATCTTTTACCCTTTTTACCTTATTTAACAGAACAGCTTTGTTTCTGCATTATCATCTTTTACCCTTTTTACCTTATTTAACAGAACAGCTTTGTTTCTGCATTATCATCTTTTACCCTTTTTACCTTATTTAACAGAACAGCTTTGTTTCTGCATTATCATCTTTTACCCTTTTTACCTTATTTAACAGAACAGCTTTGTTTCTGCATTATCATCTTTTACCCTTTTTACCTTATTTAACAGAACAGCTTTGTTTCTGCATTATCATCTTTTACCCTTTTTACCTTATTTAACAGAACAGCTTTGTTTCTGCATTATCATCTTTTACCCTTTTTACCTTATTTAACAGAACAGCTTTGTTTCAGCATTATCATCTTTTACCCTTTTTACCTTATTTAACAGAACAGCTTTGTTTCTGCATTATCATCTTTTACCCTTTTTACTTTATTTAACAGAACAGCTTTGTTTCTGCATTATCATCTTTTACCCTTTTTACCTTATTTAACAGAACAGCTTTGTTTCAGCATTATCATCTTTTACCCTTTTTACCTTATTTAACAGAACAGCTTTGTTTCTGCATTATCATCTTTTACCCTTTTTACCTTATTTAACAGAACAGCTTTGTTTCAGCATTATCATCTTTTACCCTTTTTACCTTATTTAACAGAACAGCTTTGTTTCTGCATTATCATCTTTTACCCTTTTTACCTTATTTAACAGAACAGCTTTGTTTCTGCATTATCATCTTTTACCCTTTTTACCTTATTTAACAGAACAGCTTTGTTTCTGCATTATCATCTTTTACCCTTTTTACCTTATTTAACAGAACAGCTTTGTTTCTGCATTATCATCTTTTACCCTTTTTACCTTATTTAACAGAACAGCTTTGTTTCAGCATTATCATCTTTTACCCTTTTTACCTTATTTAACAGAACAGCTTTGTTTCTGCATTATCATCTTTTACCCTTTTTACCTTATTTAACAGAACAGCTTTGTTTCTGCATTATCATCTTTTACCCTTTTTACCTTATTCAACAGAACAGATTTGTTTCTGCATTATCATCTTTTACCCTTTTTACCTTATTTAACAGAACAGCTTTGTTTCAGCATTATCATCTTTTACCCTTTTTACCTTATTTAACAGAACAGCTTTGTTTCTGCATTATCATCTTTTACCCTTTTTACCTTATTTAACAGAACAGCTTTGTTTCAGCATTATCATCTTTTACCTTTTTTACCTTATTTAACAGAACAGCTTTGTTTCTGCATTATCATCTTTTACCCTTTTTACCTTATTTAACAGAACAGCTTTGTTTCAGCATTATCATCTTTTACCCTTTTTACCTTATTTAACAGAACAGCTTTGTTTCTGCATTATCATCTTTTACCCTTTTTACCTTATTTAACAGAACAGCTTTGTTTCTGCATTATCATCTTTTACCCTTTTTTTAAAATTCCCTTTCAAAATGAAAAGAAGATTGAGGAAAGACAATAGACAATCTTGTTTAGTTATCAAAAAACATGTTCTTTATTGAATAAAAAATTAACATGCATATTTGTCATACCCAAATGTAAATATCAATAAAAAGAAAAAATTTTTCATTTTACTAAAGTAAAAAGTCATTTTTAATAAAAAATAAAATAAAAAATTACAATCGTTTTGGGGGGAGGGTTGTTCTTTTTTTTAAGTCAAAGAAAATTGATATCAAATAACAATACCATCAAATGTACAAAATAATTTTAAAAAGGCAATTTCTTTTTTAAACCAAAGAAGGTGGCAAAATCCTCAGCAATTTGTACAAAAACGTAGTTCCCAGAACAATCTCATCAGCCTCTTTGATTAATCAAGAATAGAAAAAGGGAAGAAGTCTTAAAAGAAAAAAAGGCTGCCATAAAAGTTTAAGTATTTGAGCATTTCTAAAGCCATTCTAGTTATTTCATATGCCATATTTGGTTGGGTTTGGTTTCTTTGTTTAATGGCATCCCAACCTTCAAGGGTTTTTTAATGTCAAAGCCATTCATATAGAAGAACAGTACTTTAACCATTACACCACAGGAATTTCCTCCATATCTACCATATTTGATGTAATATAAGATATATGAGCAAATAAAATACATTCCTATTTCAATATTATATTGGAGGGCTTCAATTGGTGGTATTCAAGATTAAATATTGCCTTTCTAAAACGGATCCTACCATTGCTTTTAAGATGGAAGAAAATGGTACATAAATTTGTGCATTGGCCAAATTTGGTGGCAGAAATTTTTTAAACAAAAATAAGATACATCAATTACCTTCAGATATCTTAATACGAAAACAAAAATTATGGTCATTATCAATGCCAATGGACAAACATAATTGCAGGTCAAAATTTGAAGATTTAATTTTTAGGCAAAAAATTATTAATGGATCTATACATGAGTGATAATTTTGCAAGTTTGAAATTCAAACAAAAATGGATCAATTACGAGTATCTTAATTGCATAAGTCAGTGATTTTGTGACCATAAATCAAGAGATCAACTTATACACAAGACTGAGCCATACACAAAAATACACATTATATCAAGTATTTTATATACTTGTGTATGTCTCAGTCTTCTAAAAAGCTAGATTTGCCAACAGTTTTAAAATTGCCTTTTTTTTTCTTTTTTCTTTTTGGCAATATGATGATATTTAGAAAATGAGTATCTTTTAAAATGATTATTCATCTTATTAGATTATGACACATTTCATCTCAATAACAGCAAACAAAAAGATGATTTATCTCAACAATACCAAATGAAAGGACAATGAAATGTTGCAAAAATATTCTTAAATAACAACCATAAATTGTTTGTAGATCAAAATAAAAATGACCAAGAGATTCCAACATTGAACCCACCAACAGTATCATGACCAATGTCAGTTGAATTACACGAGACAGTAGTTAATGAATTCCTTCTTTTTTTTCTTCTCCTTTTTTATAAACTGATACTAACTCTATATAACCCAATAATACTGGTTACATTTCCATATATATTTCATGCACTCAATGTAATAACTATTATGAGACAGAGCTAGTAACAGAGAAATATATATACAAAAAAGAATTTCAGAATGATATCATTTTTTTTTACTTTATGAAAATAAATGTGAGATAGATATGAATAAGAAAATTTGAATAATAAAATTGCTTAAAACATCTTGTTTAAAGAATTCAGCAAGAAAAGATATTAAGTTTCTGGTTTTGTTGGTAAAGATGAACTTAAATTTGGTTCTGTTTTGTTTCCAAATATATTTTAAAACCACTCATTGTTTTAAACTTTTTACAAACTGAATTCAGTAGAACAACTAAACCAGCAAATAAAACAATTAAAACATTTCAACAAGGATAATGCTTGTTTTTTTGTTTTTTTTTTGTTTTTTTTTGTTTTTTTATTAACACCAATATCAAGTATTTGAAATAAAAATGAAAATAAAACTAGGCAAATATATATTGTACCCAACAGCTTTGAGGCTTGAATGAATAACATTCAGCACAGAGCCAGCTTTAGGAGGTGCAGGACCCAATTTAGAATATATATATTGTAATGTGTTGTTGTGTGAAATCTATTATTGACTAGCCAAGAATAGATTACACTCTAGCCCCCTCAGACACAGGGCCCAGTTGGGTACAACTGGTTCAATTAGCTAACCCTAAATAAGCTGTAGTTCCTTCTTCACCAAATACTCAGTGCTGTGAATTCAAATCATTTAGTCTAGCCTCCATTTCAAATACTATACAATCAGTGCTGTGTATTCAAACAATTTAGTCTAGCCTCCATTCCAAATACTATACAATCAGTGCTGTGTATTCAAACAATTTAGTCTAGCCTCCATTTCAAATACTATACAATCAGTGCTGTGTATTCAAACAATTTAGTCTAGCCTCCATTCCAAATACTATACAATCAGTGCTGTGTATTCAAACAATTTAGTCTAGCCTCCATTCCAAATACTATACAATCAGTGCTGTGTATTCAAACAATTTAGTCTAACCTCCATTTCAAATACTATACAATCAGTGCTGTGTATTCAAACAATTTAGTCTAACCTCCATTTCAAATACTATACAATCAGTGCTGCATATTCAAACAATTTAGTCTAGCCTCCATTTCAAATACTATACAATCAGTTCTGCGTATTCAGACAATTTAGTCTAACCTCCATTTCAAATACTATACAATCAGTGCTGCGTATTCAAACAATTTAGTCTAGCCTCCATTCCAAATACTATACAATCAGTGCTGTGAATTCAAACAATTTAGTCTAACCTCCATTTCAAATACTATACAATCAGTGCTGTGTATTCAAACAATTTAGTCTAACCTCCATTCCAAATACTATACAATCAGTGCTGCGTATTCAAACAATTTAGTCTAACCTCCATTCCAAATACTATACAATCCTTATTCCTCAAGGTACACATTGCTTAATCAGTTACAATATTCCCTACAAAATTAAATATATCTTTATTTACTGAATTTAGCATATCATTTACTTCAGTTGTACCATAAAACACTTGAGGAAAATTCATTGTATTTATAATTATTTTAATGAACACTTGAAACTTGTAAGCAGGCATTTACCTTTGAAAATCTGTGCCTCTGATAAGCAAAATTCAATTTGTACTAATCTCTTTCAACAACAAAATGATATAACACATCCAAGCCAACATGGCGTAAATTTGGAAAAAATCATCAGTCAGAAAAATGTAGAATATTCAGTTCCAGCTGATTTGATGAAAGAGAAAGTTATTCTATACATATATCATTTTCTTTTAATATTATTTGCTAAAAGTAATCATTTTTTGATTCAGTTTCAATTGAATTCATTACTTAATAATTAACATAAAAAATTTAATAGAATGCCAGTTCTTAAAATCCTGTGTTGTCTCTTCTTTTGCATTGTCATTATGGTACTGCCATTTCTTGAGTTCATGCACCGTGATAAAATCTATGGGGTGCAACAGCATGGGGTCAAACATTGACACAACAAAATATGCACAATGAGTAGATGCACCAGCAACAGGTGAGGCAATAACATCACAGACACAGCATCATACCATATCAAAAGAAGAGTTTCAGAGGTGCTTCAACAAATAGAAAACTCTCTAGAGTAAGAATGTTGAATGGCAAACAGACTATACTAAAGAAAATTAACATTTCATTTTGGATTCATTTCTGTTTTGTTAAATCCAGTTTCTGTCTAAATACTTTTTGAACATACCATGTATATCATGGAATATGAGATTTGACATATTTTCTGGGCATTGACTGAGTTTTAAAAACAAAATATATATTGATCAAAAGAGGTTAAAATCAAAGTAGATTTTAAAAAGTGATAAAATAAATTAGCACTGATTGATATTTAAATCAAAACAGAAAAATTTGAATTGATCAAAAAATATTAATTAACCCTTAGAATCCTGAGCCTCTCACTCTGGGTCTCCCATGACCATAGATATTTCCACCCTGGGCTCCTGGCTTGAAAAATAACTAAAAATGAAAAATATTATAATCTATTACTTAACTGCTTTACAGACAGTTAAATAACAGCTTAAAACATTCTATAGAAAATCTAAGATATTTTTAAAGAATAATGAAATTAAATATAAAACTGCAACATTTTATTGACAATAATAATGTCAAAGCAGGGAATCTCTACCTGGGTTTATGTAATTCTAGTTAGTAATACAAATACCAGCCACTCGGATTCAAAGAGTTACAAGATTATAATCATTTTGCAACTAGTTAAAAAAAAACAAAAAAAAACAAGAAATACAATCAGTGAAACAGATATCTTCTTAATATACTATAAACAATGATCAACTTATTCAAGCAATGGTATAAGATCTATGTACAAAAAGGATACAAAAATAACAATTACTGTCAAGTAAAAGGTTCCAATGTGAAAAAAATGCAGAAAATCTTTTCTTTAACATAATGTATTCATATCAGAATCAATAAAGAAATAATCAACTCACACAGAATATATAAAATTTTCAGATGAATAAAAATACACATGCAAATGCTTTCATATTTTGCATTTTAATGCACTTGCTTTCATCATCAGCTTAAAGAAAAAAAACAAGTGACCTTCATTTGTGAAATGAAAAAACTATTAAAATCAACAGTAATATTATGGAACATATTTATTAATAAGAATGATCTGTGTGCCATGAAAAATTATGGCAATACTTAAGTAATTTTTTAATTATATTGTAATATAAAATATCAAAAATTATATTGTAATATATAATATAAAAAATTTTATTTATTTTTAATCATTAATTGTTCATTTTATTAAAGATTTAATTTAGAAGAGACCTGGGGCGTAATGGCTAAAGTGCTGGACTACTGCCTCAAATAAAGCAAGTTCAAACTCCAGCTGTACCATAACATTCACTTTCAGACTAATCTCCAAGGGAAAGTTATGAACCCCCTTATCCTCCAGCTATGGGTTAAATAAATTCTACAAAAATGGCTTTCGCAAAAAATAATCCACAAAGACTGTTTGTGTTTATAGACATAATATTTGTGTTTATAGACATAATATTCTGAACCTCATCAAAATATTCAACTCAACAATAATTGGCAAATTTCTTGGTTTGGTTTCTTTGTTTAATGGCATATCAACCTTTGTGGGTTATCCAATGCCAAAGCAATCCTCTTAGAAGAACAATAGTGGTACTATTTATCCCATAGTTGGAGGGATAAGGGGGGTTCCTACATTTCCCAAGAGTATTAGTCCACAAATGAATATAATAATTTGACAGAAGTTCAAACTTGCCTACTTCAATGTTGCATATTAACCACTACACTATTGGTACCCCCACTCAACACCCAACAAGCACTCCCCCATCTTTTCTTGATAAATGAATTAAAAAATCATGCAATTTATTATAATAAACATAATGTCTTTCTGATATTAAAGACAGTCATTAACTGAAGTAAAAAAAAGTGAGTAATTTGAAAGTGTTGTGCCTGATGAACTATTCTTCAGTTATCAGCATACCCCAAAAGTGTAGCTGGCTCTACATTCGATACTATAAACAAATCTGTGAAATTCATTGGCTAAGCTTCACCTTAGTTAATGGTAAGCATCGACACCGATGACCCAACATTACTTGAGTATAATTTAAAGGAGATAATTCTTCTGTTTTTAGAAGCATTTTCTAGTTATCTCCCCTTAATTATCAACGTTGCCCATAAAAATTCAATTATGATCAATTGCCAGTCTATATTTTACTAAACTTTCAAATTTTTTGAATGACAAAGTAAGTTATTTCATGCAATCTCCAATACTTGTAAAATCTAAATATTATAAAAATTTTCATCTGGGAAATTTTTCAAATTATCATAAAGATTCACCACATCCTTTAGAGTTGTGGTAAAGTCAACCATATTTGCCTCCCCCTAGATCAGCCGCCATAATATATATATATTACAAAAAGTTCCAACTATCTGACTACAATTGTATTATATGTCAATCAAGTCAAGCTATCATTTCATTCCTTTTTCTTTACAGTAATATAATTTGAAAACTTTCAAATCAGAAGTAAAGATGTAAATTCTTCTACATTGAGAATCATTAATTTTTTTTTTTAAATTGACCTTCCTGTGCATGGAGGGGCTGGATAAAACATACTGTAACTAAGCTGAGGTCTGTGTGCCAGACTAGGCAAAACTTAGTGAATAACAATATATATAAGTTGGCTACTGTAGTCGAGGGCAACCGGAAGGCTCCTTTTCAGTAGCTATTACACCGAGGTGTAGGGGAAGACTCTACTCCTTTCCATGAATTGCTCCACTTTACCCTTGATATGTACCTTAAAATGCTGAGTGTTAAGCAAGGAGGTATCAAGTACCATTTTTTAAGTCTTTGGTATGACTCCATCTGGGATTGAATACCGGTCTCCCGGACCATTGGCAAACACTCTACCCACTAGGCCAAATCCCTAACTTTATCCTTAATGCAAAAGATAATAATAATAATGATAATAATAATAATTGATTGGGGACCATCTAAACTGCAGCATTGTTAAGATCAGCCAACACACTGAGAAGAGTCCTGGGAACTTGAGGAGACTTGCTGTCACTCAGACTCCTATGGAAACCATCACCTAATGCTGTGAAATAATAATAATAATAATAATAATAATAATAATAATAATAATAAAAAATTAAAAAAAAAAAAAAGAAGAAGAAGAAGAAGAAGAAGAAGAAGAAGAAGAAGAAGAAGAAGAAGAAGAAGAAGAAGAAGAAGAAGAAGAAGAAGAAGATAATCATCAAATATTTGTAAGTCTCACTTTTGTAATTTGGAAAGTAATGGTTTACTTTACAATGCTATTACACTATGATATGAATAAAAAAAAATGATATTTCTCAAGGCTAATGATTGGTTTGGTTTGGTTTCTTTGTTTAATGGCATATCAACCTTTGTAGGTTATTTAATGCCAAAGCATTCTCCTAGAAGAACAGTAGTGATACTATTTTACCCATAGAGGATAAGGGGATTCATACCTTTCACAAGGGTATTTGTCCAAAAGTGAATGTAATAGCGCGACTAGAGTATGAACTCGCTTATTCCGTAGTCCATTGCTTTAACCATTACACCATGAGGCATCCCCCCCCCCAGACTAATGAATTTCTGCATGGAGGTCTGTTTGAAGAAAAGCACGGAAATTATTAAAAAAAATTTATTTTTTTATCTTTTGTTTTTTTTTCTAAAGAGAATAATAAATCAGCTGAAATCAAATCTTAACATCAAAATGGTACATACCAAAAATGTATCAACTCTCTTTATTTTCAGCCTCTAAAATATTTGATAAATAAATATGACACACAAATCAATTTCAAGAATAGAAAAATAGAAAAAATTAAGATAAATTCTTTGAAAAAGATACACAAATAATTTTTTTTAATTTTTTACTTTTTCCTTTATATCATGGATCCAACATTTTTTAAAGCACATTTTTATGTTGTATTTATGAATAACTACAAGGCTTAGCATAATCTAGCTGAAGGTCAAATGGTAAGAAAAATATAAGAGTTGCTGCCTGCCTGCTAGCTGGACTTGAAAATCAGCATTTTATATTCTGGCAACTCTTTGGGCTCAAGATCAACAATTGTCACCAAAAGGTGAAATACAAAAGGAAATACAAAACTATTTCATTTTCTTTTTTTTTTTTTGTTTAATATTATTCATGAACTCAGCTTATTCCCATATGAGGCCACATTGGTAGGTCATATAATGAATTAGTCTGCAAAATAAACTTGTTAACTACTATACTACAGGTGATATTGATGTTAGTAATTTTTGCAGTCTGTGAAGGTTTGTGGAAATATTTTTTTTAAATGTGGTTGAATATGAGTGGGAAGAAAAAATTCTATTCAACAGTAATTATATATCTATTAGATAAAAAAGACAAATAAAATCCAAAGTTGTCACTTGCTAAGTTTAGTTTGACACAAGGCCAAAAGTATGGGGCATCCAGTGAAAATGGAATTCACGAGTAAGTATCTGTTATCCTTACTCAGTAACCATTACACCATATAATGGATCCCATAAAACTTGAAGTAGGTCTATAAAGTCATGTAACCATACTGCTGGAAAAATGCCAAATAGACTAGCAAAAAAAAAATAATAATTGAATCCCATATTCATATCGTCTCATACTGAATTTCTTTTTGTTTTTTTGTTTGTTTTTTTGTTTTGTCTTTATCAAAAAATTTTGTTTTCTCAAAATTTAAAAATTAACAAGTTTTAAACAAGGTATATTCATAACATGACAAGTAATAGATTACATGAAACAAATAATAATAATAATAATAATAATAAAGAAAGGAACATGAATTTAACAGTGGTACCAGTCATAGTTGGAGTCTTTGAAACAATCCTGAAAAACCTGAAAAAGTAACTGAGAGAATTGGATATCCATAAAAGAATTGAGACAGCCCAGACCACAACGTTGCTGGGATTAGCCAGAATACTTAGAATAGTCTTGGAAAACTTAGAAAACTTTGTCACTCGGATTTTAAGGAAGATTACCAGTTATTACTGGTGCAGAAAATTTGTAAAAAGAAAATAATAATAATAATAATAACAAATTATATGGAACAAATAATAATGATAATAATAATAATAGCAACAACAATAATAATAATAATAATAATAATAATAATGGAACCATCCCCAGGAACTATAGACCAATAACCTGTTTACTTATGATGTGGAAAATCCTAACCACATACATAAGAGAAGAAATCTATTACTCACCAGAATGCCGTAGACTATTTCTGCAAGAACAGAAAAAATATAAGAGAACAAAAGGAACAGATGATCTATTATATAGATTAGCACATCTTCGAAGAGACCAAAACCAGGGAGAAAAATGTAGCCATTGCATGGATTGACAACAAAAAGGCCTTTGATATGGTCCTGCAAACTTAAATACAAGAATATCTGAAAATGCACAAAATATCCAACAAAGTCATAAACTTCGTCCCAAAAGCCAGCAGGAGAAAAAACCAAAACAGAGGTGAAAATCCAAAGAGGCATCTTCCAGGATGACTCACTCTCACCACTACTATTTTTTTAAAGCAATGATGCCACTCAATTACATACTTAGGAAGTGCACAGGGAGATACAAATTTACAAAACCAAGATTAATCACCTAATGTGTATGGATAATATTAAGGTATTTGAAAAAATGAAAAAGAACAGAAGATTCTGATACAAACAAGAATATACAACCAGGATATAGGAATGGAATTGGGCATTGAAAAATGCGCAGTGCTCATAATAAAAAGTGAAAAAAGACAAATAACTGAA
This sequence comes from Sepioteuthis lessoniana, assembly GCA_963585895.1. NCBI lineage: Eukaryota > Metazoa > Mollusca > Cephalopoda > Myopsida > Loliginidae > Sepioteuthis > Sepioteuthis lessoniana. The sequence goes on from OY757937.1 coordinate 45,303,234, forward strand.
GGAACAACCAAATCAGGAAAGTATCAGAATACTTGAAGAGAAGAAAAAGTATGTGGTAATATGGGAAGCAGACACCATCAAACAAGCAGAGATGAAAGAAAAAAATTAGAAATTAGTACCTCAGAAAAACAAAAAAAATCTTTTTGACACCAAGCTCTGCAGTGGAAATTTCATCAAAAGAATGAACTCCTTGTAAGATACTCAGGAACATCCTTAAAATGGACATGAGAAAAACTAAGACAAATAGAGCAAAGGACAAGAAAATTGATGCCTATCAACATAACCTTATATCTAAGAGATGACATAGACTATATGGGTCAAGAAAAGAAGGAGGAAGAGGACTCATCAGCATTGACAATTGCATAGATGCATCAATACAAGGACTCAATGACTACATTAAAAAGAAAGAATAATTGCAGCAGCCAGTTACTGCATAGACAGCAAAAGAACAAACAGAAAAACAATAAAAACAAGGAAACAGAAATTGAAAGAAAAACAACTGGTAAGACCAGGATAGGGCTAAGAAAGGGAAACCTCAAGAGAGAAACTGAATCTCTTCTAATAGAAGCACAAAACAACACCATTAGGAGCAATTATATTAAAGTGAAAATTGATATGCAACAGAATAGCTGGTATAGGTTATGTGGAGAAAGAGGTGAAATGGTTAATAATAATAAGCTAATGCATCAAACTGGCATAAAAAGAATACAATATAGGCATGACTGGATGGGAAAAGTGATCCACTAGGAACTGTGCAAGAGATTAGAATTTGACCATACAACCAAATGGTATATGCACAAACTAGAATCTGTACAAGAGAATGAAATGTATAAAATTCTCTGGGGTTTTAATATACAAACAGATCTCTTAATCATACCCACAAAACCAGACCAAGTATTAATTAACAAGAAAATAATGAACAATTAATAATAATTAGCTAATGCAGTAAACTGGCACAAAAAGAATACAATCTAGGCATGACTGGGTAGGAAAGGGGATCCACTGAGAATTGTGCAAGAGATTAGAATTTGACCATACAACCAAATGGTATATGCACAAACTAGAATCTGTACAAGAGAATGAAATGTATAAAATTCTCTGGGATTTTGAGATACAAACAGATCACTAATCCTGACTAGAAGACCAGGCCTAGAGTTAATTAACAAGAAAAAAAAGAACTTGCCATCAAATGGACTTTGCAGTTGTGAGGGACAACAGAGTAAAAATAGAAGAAAGCAAAAAGATAAACAAATACTTGGATCTTGCTAGAAAACAGTTATAATTGGTGCACTTGGAAAGGTCCCTAAAGGATTGGAAAGGGGATTGGAAGAATTAAATCAGGGGAAGAATCAAGACCATCCAGACTACAGCATTGTTGAGATCAGCCAGAATACTGAGAAAAGTCCTGGAGACATGAGAAGACATACTGTTACTTAGACACCAGTGAAAGACCACCAGCTAACACTGGTGTGAAAAACTCACAAGAGGTAAAAGGATAAGAATAATTTTTGGTTCTGGTTGGTGTTCATACCATTATTATTATTATCACTATTATTATTACTATTATTATAATTATTATTATTATTATATGGAACATAAAAAAATAAAGATAAGCAAAATAAAATAAATAAAAATTCAAAATGTTACACCAAAGAATTCGAGCAGATTTATAAGTCAAAGCTTCCCGCCAAATCCCACCAAGCAGAATTTTTTTTTAAATTTTCTTTTAATGTTTTTCTTCCTTTAGACCATAAATTCCTCAAATTTTTGGGTAGCACCACATACATAAAAACATAAAAAGTAAAGAAAAAAAATATTGTCTCATACAGTAGATTAAAAAAATTAAAGTAAAAATCTTCTAATTTCCAAGACATATAAAAAAAAAATACATAACATTTTACAATCAGTCACTATCATCCTGGTAGTCTTCTTCTTGCCATGGAATTTTCTGACTCTTGACAATTGCCAGTACCATGCTCTCCACACGTCGATTCTGTGCTCTCATTTCATTCATACAGTGACTCAACTCATACAATTTTCTTTTTAGATCTTTCTGCTTTTTTTGAATGCTTTTGATTTCATCCTGAAAATTAAAGAAAAAAGAAAATCCTTCAGAAATTTAGCTTAAACATTTCAATTAAAACAAACAAAAAAAATCAACATAACTGTAGTTATTATTATTATGACCCACTAAAATACTCAGGAACATCTTTTCACTGTAAAAACTAGACACAAAATAATTCAGCATATATCTTATAATGTAAGACCTAAAAACAAAAAACACAGGGTCATTCATTACATGAGATATGTTTTTGAATATATCTTGTGTAATCAATGAACCCTTCTTTTACAAATAAAAATTCAGTTTTAAAAGTCACAAATAATATAGGATAAAATGATAAAAAATATAACATGATAAAATAAGTGATATATGATAAAATATATATTGGGAAAGAGTTGGCTAACTCTTTCCTGATATATAGATTTTCCAAAGTTTTTTGTATGTTTTAAGCATTCATCATTGATTTAACATCACTAATATCATCCCTTACAGTCCTGATGATGATTCATTAGAACTGAAATGCTATAGTATCGACTTTGTTTCTCAATAAATTTCTCCTTCTGTTTGGATTATTTTGATATCAATTTTCTCTATTACTAGAATATATAGATATGAACTAGATTGGTCATATCTAAAATAAAAAGAATTAGAAAGACTCTCCTCTTCTCAAACTATTTTTCAGGTTTGAAAAATATTGATATTCAATGGTTTTAGATGTGAGGTGGTTCTCTTTTGAAAATAAACATAATGTCAAAACAATCCTTGACTTTGTAGGATGTGTGAAAGTGTTTTTATGGTACCCGATAATTTAACGTTAATTTTATGTATATTGAAAATAAGGGTTTAATAATTATGCTTTCCCCACAAGTTTAATGTATAGGTTTGATATAGAGTGTTTAGAAAAAAGGTTGAATAGGCATATAATATAGGCACATGGATAAAGTGGTAAATGAAGGAAACCAATGAAATAAATGAGTGAAGATATGAAACAAATAAAAGTTGTAAAACGGCGCGGACAAAATGAACATTTAAACAAGGCGACGAACAAAAACAAATTTATGTTCTACAACAATAAATCTTACGTTGATACATAAAAAATATTACTAACTCTACTAACAAAATAAGTGTGTGTATATGTGTGATCTCGTGTGTGTGTGTGTGTGTGTGAGTAACACAACTACACTATAAAAGAATTACAAGTTTAAAATGTCCTTTTTTTATGGTTAGAAACGGGCAGTTTCTCAGAGACTGGAAAGCATCTCATAGTCCTTATATATGAATGTCTGCGAGGCCCATGCATGGTGTTGCTTTTCTCTCCTGTATTCACGCTGAAAGGAGTATGTTGCTGCTGCAGAGACATTTGGTCAAAGAGGGTGTTGCTGCTGCGAAGAAATTTCGTAAAAGAGAACAAGGGTGTTTGAAGACGGCGTATTTATAGAAAATACGCATCTTGTAGGTGGCTCAAAGACGCAGGACTTGAATTTACGTGCGGCGACGTAGTTTTAAGCATATCACGTGGTCCTCCTGGTCAATGGTTTCCCGAGATTGAATATTGAGCATCCACCATCTTTGTGGGAACAAGTGGCATACCGCCCAAAATAATTTATAGGAGTGTAAAGTCCTATATGCCCCCCCCCACAGATTGATAAATATTGAAAATATTTTTCAATATGTTCTCTAACGTGGAGGCAAATTTGCGTGACTGTTGACTTTGTAGTGGTGATGAATGCAAGTGTATTTTTTAGCGTGGGAGTTAGTTCGCACTTTTTGGCATTCCTTGTGGGCACAATGTGAAATTTTAGTGCTGTTTTGTGTGTAGAACAGCAAGTATGCAGTGTTTAACTCAATTCACTGTAATAATGTCTTACATATCTTGTATTAGGCTCCTTTTAGGATGTGTTGATAATTGAAGTTGTGGAAACTGTCTTTTGTTTGAGCATTCCATAAAGTGTGCAGTTGAATGAAGTGACAGGTGAATTTCGTTTTTAGTTGAAACAATTATTCATTGTTGAATTTAGTCTAGCTAGGTTGTTTGTGTTTTTCCATAAATTCAGTGTTTAGCATGGCTCGTGGGCACGTATTGAGCATGCATCGAATTTTCTTGTTGGTGTGCACAATTATATAGCTATCATAATTCCTGTTGTATTGAAAATTTTCACAGTTGAATGTTGTGTAATGGAATGTTGCATCAGCTTGGAACAAGTTTCCTTCAGGGTTTTTAGTTGTTGGACGTCTGAGTATTAGTGTCGATTTTTTTGAAGATTTGCTTGTCTTCGTTTTCGTAAAATCAAACTTTCAGATGTCTTAGTAGTTTTTGTGATTTGTTTGCTAACATTGTATCCGGTCTTTATTGGGTGCTTTTCGGCTTCGTCACTCTGACACTCATGGATATTTTGTCGAATTATGAAGATAGTATATGAATTGGCTTGCATTTTGTTGGTATTTGTTCAGAAAATGTCGGGAAATTTTTTTGGCTGGTGAAGAATATTGCGTAGTCCTGTTCTTCCTTGTCGTTGTGAATGTCGTCCCAATGACAAGTTTGGTAGTAATAAAAGAACTGTGTTTCGTCTACTGACCAGTCTGGTAGCAGCAGAATAAAGTGCTTTGGTGGCCAGTAAGATTAGGTGGGCAAGTAAAAGAGTTGAAAGGTGGCCTGATTTTTGGTAGTGGGTTAAGTGAAGAAATATGCCTTGTGTCAAAATCAGCAGCATGTCAAAATTCTGCCGTCCTGTTTCTGTGTAGGAATTTTAGCTTGGAAAATTTTGTTTGAATTTTTGCATGTAATTGTTGTGGCATATAAAATTTTGAATAGGATTTTTTTAAGAATTTGTATGTGTTCGCCGCTCTTATTTCTAAAGTCCTCGCGCCGTGAGAGAATTTTCCTGTTGCCTTTGAAATGAGTGAAATATATTCTTAAATGTTTCGAATTTTTAGAAAATTTTGTATGCTCATTTCACTTCATTGGGTTAACATTTGTGGTTAAGTGTTCTCTCAAGAAGTAAGGTTTCAAATTTTTAGGAGGTAATGTAGAAAGAGTTCCATGTGCTATGAGTATATTTAATTTATTTTTATATTTGGTTGCGTGTTCTAAGTCAGAGTTACCATTTGTAGTAGAATGAACCTGTATTTAGTATTTTAGTTCCCCTACTATTTTGATGTTTATTTTTGATATTTAGAATAAGGTTTAGTAGTTATATTATAAGCACATGTTTAAAGTGGTAAGTGAAGGAAGCCAATGAAATAAATGAGTGAAGATATGAAACAAATAAAAGTTGTAAAACGGCGCGGACAAAATGAGCATTTAAACAAGGTGACGAACAAAAACAAATTTATGTTCTACAACAATAAATCTTACGTTGATACATAAAAAATATTACTAACTCTACTAACAAAATAATAGTGTGTGTATATGTGTGATTGTGAGGGTGTGTGTGTGTGTGTGAGTAACACAACTACACTATAAAAGAATTACAAGTTTAAAATGTCCTTTTTTTATGGTTAGAAACGGGCAGTTTCTCAGAGACTGGAAAGCGTCTCATAGTCCTTGTATATGAATGTCTGCGAGGCCCATGCATGGTGTTACTTTTCTCTCCTGTATTCACGCTGAAAGGAGTGTGTTGCTGCTGCGGAGAAATTTGGTCAAAGAGGGTGTTGCCGCTGCGAAGAAATTTCGTAAAAGAGAACAAGGGTGTTTGAAGATGACGAATTTATAGAAAATACGCATCTTGTAGGTGGCTCAAAGACACAGGACTTGAATTTACGCGCGCTGACGTAGTTTTAAGCATATCAAATGGTCCTCCTGGCCAATGGTTTCCCGAGATTGAATATTGAGCGTCCGCCATCTTTGTGGGAACAAGTGGCATACCTCCCAAAATAATTTATAGGAGTGTAAAGTCCTATAACTTTCAGATATGCATTACATAAGAGACAATTTTTCCTGGATTTTATTTTATTATTCCTTAAGAGGTGGAGTGAGAGGAGAAAAATCCCTAATAGTTGAACTTTGTGTTTTACTATAAGAACCTCAAGTTTCAATGACATGAGCATCATTGCAAAGTTGTAACTCAAAAATAGATTCTTGTTTTTTTGTTTTTGTTTTTGTAACTGTATACAATTCTATAGAAAAGTTCAAGCAATTTTTTTATTTAAAAAATAGTTTTCTTCTGTTTCTTCAATCACAATGCTGGAGATGAAAATTCAACATTATTAAATAAAGATGAATACATGTATTTAACCTACCTCCTCAGCCACAGGCAGGATGTGACACCAGGTCAATTTTTAAGGGGAGTAAAGTTATTTGAATTCAGAGTTTTCCTTCTCCTAGACCAGATGCTTAATCAAAGCTAAAGAACTCAGTCTGTCCAACTATTTCACCCATAGCTGAGGAAGAAAGAGATGGATTCATGCCTTTCCCAAAGATATTAGCATGAAATGAAATACAAACAGCCTCACACGAGATTTGAACTCGGGTCACTGGCTCAATTTTCTATGATGATAACTATTACACTAACCATGCCTCATGAAAATGGATACAATTCTGGTTACAGCCATAAATAATACACTTATTTAAGGCATGAATCTAATCATCCCTGCATGCTTTCTCATTATTTGTCACTTAATCTAAGATATCCAGAGTAAGTACTACTACTTTGATAAAACTAAAGGTTAACTAAATACAATTTATATTGTATATTATATTGATTGTCTACAAAAAAAGTCCAGATTTTTCAAATACTTCACTAAACTAGCTCTCCATTTATCATTGGGCCACAAATAAACAATTAGCCTAATTTGAATTTGGATGTTTTGCTTTTCCTTGTTAAACTTAATGGATGAAGGACAAAATATAAGAAGAAAATGAAAACATTCATGGAACTTACTAATTCTGGATTTAAAATTTGTTGCACATCATCAGCCTTGACAGTTTTTACTTGGAAGAATTTCAAGAATGAAAATTTACGAGCAACATTGGGATAAACTTTTTGGAATTTGATAATTTTCTTCCGATGAATTGGAAATGGCAGGAATCGTTCAACATCTAAAACCAAATCAACCTAAAAAAAACAAAAAAATAAACACGCATATAAATATATAAGGGTGTTTGGTAATTAATAACATTTTACCAGTGAGGTTTGGTGTTGGTTTCTTTGTTTAATTGTATATCAACCATCATGGGGTTAGTTAATCCCAAAGCCATCCTTGTAGAATGGCAGTAGTGATACTATATAACCCATAGCTGTGGGGGTGGAGGATAAGAGAATTCATGCTTTTCCCAATGGTATTAGTCTAAAAGTTAACACAATAGCATGATTGGAGTTTAAACGGACTTACCAGGACATCACAGTCCAGCACACATCCACTATGCTACAGGACTCTCAATGAGGATATAAAAACAGATGTAATTCAAAAAGTGAAATATTATCATAAAAAATGTGATCACCTTTATTTTCAACAACTGCGGCCCAACAAATATAAAAAAAGATAAAATCAATAGAATAAGAGATTTTTCTACATCCGCCATATTTACCAAATTTAATACCTACAGATTTTCTTTGGTTTTGATCACTCTAACATTTCTCAAGGAGCAGAACATTCAAAAATAAAAATGCTGAAAACAGCTTTACAAATTTTTTTCAGGGAAAACACTAGAATTCTTTAAATGTGGAATTGAAAATGTGCTTTATTGTAGGGCTGCAGTCATTGAAAATAAAGGTGATTATATTTTGTTTACACACACACACACACACACACACACACACACATATATATATTAGAGATGGGTGGTTTAACCAAAAAACCAACTTTTTTCAATTTCATCTTCCCCACCATGAAACCGGAACAAAATTTTTTACAAAACTGAAATCACTGTGATTTCACATTCCAGTATGTTAGCCATTATAGCCCAGACGGTCCTGGATATGACACTAAACTATTTGATAGTGAGGCCCCAGCCCTGGAGTTATGGGAAATGTTGAGAACCTCTTTATTGCCATTACTCCCACTCTGACATGAAGTGGTAGCACCTGATATGGTCCTATCTACGGGTCAAATAGAACTGATTGACAATTTAAACTGTATACAAACAAATGTCGTATGTTAAATCAAATTGTTAGAAATAGAACTCGTTGACTGAGTAAACAAATGACAAATGTTTAATTGAATTATTGGTGTTAGATAGCAATACTTGAAACCACTTCACTGTGTGCAAACAAATGAATAATATTTGTGTTCCTCACAATCATTTAAACCATCTGTGTAGAAACAATAGAAATACTTGCAGACAAAAAAATGAGCTCTGACTCATTTAAAAATAAAATTACCTACAAAATATTTACTCAAAAATGATACATGTATAACCATTTAACTGTGTGCAAACAAATAACTGCTATTAAAATAAATTGTTAGTGTTACATGGCAATACTTAAAACCATTTAACTGTGGGTAAAAAATAAGCTTATGCTCATTTAAAAATGTTATCTACAAAATGTGTTCACAAATTATGGTATTTGCTGGGAATTGGTTAATGAAACTCCCATAACTAACTGTTACCCTTGAACTTTCTGCCCAAACTAGGGCCATCATCAGAGGTGCATATATTGCAAAAATGATGTGACATTTGCATCTACATTACTACTTTGTAAATGTTTATTATTTATACTGGTGTGTTGTTGTAGCATTTTATTCATTTCTATAAGTAGCAGCAGTAGCTAAAGACATTTAAGTACATTAGTATTGGATTCAAAATAGATTCTATTGAGTTAAAGTTGTTTCATTCAGATATGGAGCGCCTCCAGAATTTAAAATTTTTGTTTGTTATTTTGTTGTTATAATATTGTTATGTTTTTTGGCAAGAATTTTCCAAGACTCAGTTTTTGCCCCAAGATCGGGTAGAAAGTACTAGAGTAACAGTTAGTTATGGGAGTTTCAACAACCAATTTCTGCCGGTTACCATAAAATCAATGTGGCAACTGGAAAGGACATCTACAAAAATGTATACACAAAAGATTTCTATATTGTTCAATGAAATATGCATTAATAAAGAAATGCTGCCCAAATACACACACACACACATATATATACAGGGTTGAAAGATAAAATTGTCGCCCTAGAAAAGATAACATGATTCCATTTCTGTTTAATGAAAACCACTTTACTTTTTTTGTTGCAGACCATCTACTGGCCAATTGTGTACAAGTCCCAAGAGCAATAGGAGCCTTCTATCATGTCTGAAAGTGACACAATGTTCAACAAGCGAGATCGGAGATGTGCCGCTGTACAACTCATGCTCTCTACTGATCCAAGTTATGACAGCCAAAACCATCACTGGATTGCCACAAATAACAGGGACATGCCCAGGGTGATGAAAACAAAGTTTCCAGCTACGGTTATGGTCTTTGGTGTGGTTTCAAGTGAGGGCCACATCATACCACCTCACATCTTCAAAGTCGGCTTGAAAGTCAACACCAAAGTGTACCTGGATGTGTTAAAGAGTGTGGTGATCCTCTGGTGCAATCAGGTGGCCGGTGGCAGACCCTGGGTGTGGCAGCAGGACTCGGCACCAGCCCACAAGTTCAAAGGGACCCAGGCTTGGCTTCAGAAGGAGTGCTACCACTTTGTACCCTTCTCTCACTGGCCCCACTCCTCTCCAGACCTGAACCCACTGGACTACTTCGTTTGGTCATACATCAAGAACATCACCAACATGACCTCCCACAACACCAAAGCCAGCCTGATTGCCGCCATCTATTACATAATCAAGTTACCTGAATTGATTTTTTCAATAAAAGTTTTGAAATAAAGCTGTAGTGTTGTTTTCTTTAGGACGACAATTTTAGTGTTCTACCCTCTATATATATGTATATATATATATATCCTCTTTATGTATACATTTATATAAACATCTTCTTCTCTCAAATAGAAAAACAAGGTTTAATTCCAAAATGAAAATGACTGTATTACCCATTCAGAAAACTTTTAAAACTCACCTGCATGGCCCTACGCTTGAGAGTTGCCTGTCTCTGTACATCCTTAATGTCATCTACAGCAAGACCAACCTATACAAGAAAAATGCAAGATGTTTATCAGATTGATTTAAAATATATGTTTTTTGTAGGCATTACATTTAATAGATTATACATTTTTTGCTTATGTAGAACTAGGCTTAGAGACAGACAGGTGAATGAAATATAAACAAACTAAAAAGATACAGGCAGACTGAAATAGACAGTCACATATCGACATACAATGATTCAAACTGACTGGCCTATAGGTAGACAGATAGATCTGAACAGGCTGAGATCGATTGACCAATAGATAGATATAAATAGGCAGAGATAGAGAGATATGAACAGGCAGAGATAGACTGATATATAAATAGATATGAACAGACTAAGATAGGTTGAGATAATTAACAACCCGAGACAGATAAATAGATATATATGATGTGTGTCCAAAAAATATTGAGCTTGAAGTCAAGAAAGAAATGAACAATGAATGAAAGACTAATCTTCTTCAAAATAGTCCTCTTGACATTCAACGCACAGATTCCAGTGTGTTGGGACAAAATGCATTCCCTACAAATGACCACAATAGAGAAGGTCTAAGTGTACATAGGAAGGAAGAGAGCCATCTTGTAACAATAACTAAGAGAGTGGGTAAGCCCTGTAAGATAGACACTCTTTTACAGTGAGCAGGACAGTAAGACATAAAGGGTGAAAAAGAGATCCCACTTAAGAACCATTCCATATTGAGCAGGATCATCTACTCAAGACATGACTCTAACAATTCCTTAAAGTCAAGTTGAAATTGGTCCTAAAATGTCAGAACCTTACTGGTACAGACACAGGGATATTTGGTAAATTATACAAGAGTGAGTCAAAAGTTTTGCAATATTTTGGTAAAGTAAGGCACAATTTGGTAGCAACAGATGCTCTTGCTGAGGTCATGAAGGTGACAAATAACACTGGACTGTTTGTTATAGAGCTCGCCTGATACTGAACAAATGCTACTCTACGGTTTGGAGTACTGCCTTCGAATCCACAGTTTTAGGCCTCCCTGACGTTGCCTGATTGTTGAGGTTCTAGCAACCAGAGCCAAATTTCTCAAACCATCTAGTTACTATACTGTGATCAACTGCACCATCAACTTTTGCATAACAAATTCTTTTGGTTGCTTCTGTGGTATTTTGGCCCAGTTCAAATTCGTGAAACATAAGTTCCCAAACTAGACTACTTTTCACATTCATCTGTGTGCCTTTCAAATCACACATCAAGGGAAGCAATGCACAATGTTTTGGCACACCAACTACCACTATACTACCAACCACAGTAGGTACCTTCCATAGCTTGAACTGCATCGGTCACATGATGAATGCATACTGCAAACTAACACATAGTAAGATACTGCAAGATTTTTTACTCACCTTAATAATAAGATATATGTCTTAAATTTTGCAAAACTTTTAACCTTATTTAGTTGATGGTAATTTTTTAAAATCAAATTACTCAAGGGAGCTAACTCCTAAATTTTTAAAATCTTGTGAATGGGGTATAACATTGAAACTGATCACAGTAGTAAGTTACTTACCAGTAAGTTCATAATGATAATTGATCCAAATACAAGAAATATAACAAACATGATATAAGTCATATATTCAAATTGAGGCTTTAAGTCTTCATCATGGAAAATATCTGTAAACTCAAATTCTCCAATGAGCATCACAGAAGTTTTCACCAATGACTTCCAAATATTCACAAATGGTGCCTGCAAAGTAATATGAATAGAAAACATTACTTACAATATAAGAATATATAAGCAAGCTTTTCAGAAAAATATTTCATATTGATATTATATTAATAATAGGAGGTGCTCACAGCATAACAGTTATCATGTTAGGAAGTAGACGTTAACTTTGGAGTGGCAACCAGTCTTGGAGAAGGAAAAGTCTGAATTCAAACCAGTTGTAGACCTGGAGAGGGATGGGTTCTGTCAGGTTATTCCTGCCCACGACATGCAACCTGAACAGTATCCCCAAGACCAAACCAGGTTATAGGACCAGTTCGATTAATAATACATAATTTACAATACTATTTCAATATAAAGTATGATATTTTAAACAATAGCAGGAAATAATATAAATATATGATAAGAAAATAAAGGAAACTATATTGTTCTTAAAATAAATTCAATATAAATATTTGAACAGATAATCCAAAATTCTTTAAGAGAATATAAATGATGAATTATATAAATATATTCTTCTTATCATTTACATATCATTATTCAATCTACTTAAATATAGAATACAACATGACTCATCTTCGTCATACAACTTGTAGTGAGACCATTTCATCATTATATTTATGTAGGAAACATGATACCATCTAATTCCATAAAATAATCAATTAATTTGAAATTTGAGAAAGTTGTTAAGTAGAGTAATTTCTGAATGAAAAGCAAGCAAAATTATTAACGAAAAAATTTTTTTATAACTTTTAAAGATTTTTATGAGCAAGACTGAATAAAGTCAAATAAGCCAAAAAATAAATAATTAAAAAACACTTACATTTGGAACTTGATTTTGAAATTTATCCACCTAGACAAAAAAAAAAAAATAATATCTAATTAAGATATTTTTTCAATATCTCATTTAATATTCATCTCAAGCTTTCAACACTAAAAAAAAAAACATTATAGGAGAATTCCCCATGGCATAGTGACTAATATGCTAGACTATGATATCATAGTAAGCAAGTTGAAATTCTAGTCGCATTATTATATTCACATTCAGACTCGGTGTTAATTGACCCAAAAAAGCTTGATATGCCATAAAACAAAAAACAAAACAATCAACATCACATGCAGACTAATACCTTTGGGAATAGAATAAACTCACTTATGCTTCCAGCTATTGGTTAGATAGCACTACTACTGTCCTTCTGCAATGATGACTTTGCTATTTAACAAAAAAGCCAAACCAAACAAAAACCATTATATTTTATTTGTACAACACTCATTTTACATGAAACAAACTACTTCTACATAAAACACATTATGACTTTATGTATAAATATATGAAATAAAAGTAATTAAAATCTCACCTTCTTACTATTATTTCATAATTATAAATTTCATGTGATTTATATAGAACTGAAGAAATAACCTTTAGATGAAATTTTATTTCATAAGTCATCAGTATTTCCTAATCACCGAATAAAATTTTATTTCATATAAATTTTCCTTAAGTCTAATCTGATGATTGTATCTTCTATTCAATAGAAATCACATAAAACTTATAACTATGAAACAGCAGTGAGAGGGTGAGACTTTAACTACTTTTAGTTTTTATACTTCTCTGCTGGCCAGCATTTGAGCACTTTTTGATTTATCAAATGCTTTTTAAATGATTGTTTATTCTTATGTATTTACTATTGTTGTATCATGATAAGGAAGATATACACAGTGAAATAAAGAGTTAATTATTTATCAACTGAAGTGGTACAGTCCAACAAATATTATAAGTCTCGCGCTGTGGGTCTTATGTCCGAAGTTGGTCTTACTACTGACTGAGATCTTGCAGAACCCTTCGTGCTTAAGAAACACATCTTTTATACTTCCTCAATACCAGAAGTCACGTGGTACAAGCTACTATACAACAACTATATATATATATATATATATATATATAAATATCATCATCATCATCACTATCAAGACATGTTGATAGTACAAAATTCCCTGACTCTCTCTTACCATCCATCTCTAATGTCCATCACCCCTGGAAGGTTCTCTTGACTGCATACAATGTCCTCACAGATCAGATGTATATAAGTCTTTGCTGGTCAGCTAACCCTGGTGCCTCCATATGTTTGAGTCTAAAAGAGAATGTCACTTTTAAGTTTGTCCTTACTTCTCCAGCAGTGCCCTGCATGGCTTGTTAATCTTACTTGGATGATTTGTGAGATGAGAGGTGAGTGACCATACAGCTGCTATTTTGTTGCTTTCAGGATTTGTTTAAAACAACAGGTAGCATTCTTGTGTAGTTCCTGTCAAGCTTTTTCTCTATGCCTTTCATTATCATCCAGGTGGTACAGACATAGAGTAGTACTGACATTATCACAGTATTGGAAGAAACCACATTTTATTTTATCAGTGATCAAATTTTGATAGGATCAATAACCTGTCAACAGCAGTCTATGCTTTTGCTATGCATACGTTGACATTGCTTTCTGTAGATGAAATATTACTACCAAGGTATGTGAACAGGTCTACGAATTCCAGAGGCTTGCCACATAAAGTGAAGATAGCTCTTTCTGGTTAAAAACACATGAACTGTTTTATTTACATCTATGAAGAGGCCAATGTCTCCTGCTGATTGTTCCAGGCTATGCAACAGAGATTCAGCTTGGGCAAGGGTATTTACGAGAAGCATTAGATCATCTGTGTAGTCTGTATCTGTCATAATTTCTGCTGGATACTGGAGTAAATTGAGTAATCCAGAGAAAGGAGTAGCACACTCCTCTACACCTTGATGTAATAGCTATTGGAAAGGGAGCTTTCAGGTTACCCTCAACTACAGAGTGCCAACTTACTTACTTACAGCCTTGATATTTAGGAATCAGAGAGATCATGTCAAACTTTAATAATAATAGACTTAGTATAGTGACCATTCAGTCTTTCAATCTTATCTATAGAACCTTGAATATGCCAACTATATCCCGAGCAGATGAGTGAAAAAAACAGGTATACTGTAAATGACAATAAACTGTATCTGGTGGTGAAGCTCCAGTTTTGAATCTTGCAGTTTTTCATTGGATGACAAATTTGGTATAGAAGTCTGCTTGTGTTTTAAATCCTTTATAAAATTCATCAAGAATTTTTGCTATTTTTTGTTTTGTTTTGTGGGAAATTGCCTGGGTAATAGTATTTATTGTGTCATGAGTCCTACGTTTGAAGATTATGTTTTCTAAATGGTATATTGTTTTAATTAAATTAAAAAAGAAGAAAAGTATTCCTTAAGATTATGTGTTCTAAATGGTATATTGTTTTAATTAAATTAAAAAAGAAGAAAAGTATTCCTTAAGATTATGTTTTCTAAATGGTATATTGTTTGAATTAAATTAAAAAGAAAGAAAAGTATTCCTTAAGATAATGTGTTCTAAATGGTATATTGTTTGAATTAAATTAAAAAAGAAGAAAAGTATTCCTTAAGATTATGTGTTCTAAATGGTATATTGTTTGAATTAAATTAAAAAGCAAGAAAAGTATTCCTTAAAATTATGTTTTCTAAATGGTATATTGTTTGAATTAAATTAAAAAGGAAGAAAAGTATTCCTTAAGATTATGTGTTCTAAATGGTATATTGTTTGAATTAAATTAAAAAGCAAGAAAAGTATTCCTTAAGATTATGTGTTCTAAATGGTATATTGTTTGAATTAAATTAAAAAAGAAGAAAAGTATTCCTAAAGATTATGTTTTCTAAATGGTATATTGTTTGAATTAAATTAAAAAAGAAGAAAAGTATTCCTTAAGATTATGTGTTCTAAATGGTATATTGTTTGTTGTAAAATACAAGGAATACTTTTCTTCTTTTTTAATTTAATTCAAACAATATACCATTTAGAACACATAATCTTCAAACATAGGACTTAAGACACAATAAATATTATTACCCTTGCAATTTCCATACTTTTTGAAAGTTAACATTGCTGAAATAATGTAAATAAAACATAGGAATTGACCAATTAACTCAGGCAAAGTAACATCTTTGTTTGCAACATTACACAGGCAGAGTGACATTTTTGTCATCGTAATAGCTCAATATAAGGTATTTTCCTATTGGCTACTCATTGATCAATTCAATGTTAATGTATAATAGACCCCACTGTGGTGTAGGTTTGTGTAAAGGCTATTAAGCAAAATATCAATTAAAAGTGAATGCTTTGTTGTTTTCGTGCGATTGAACTATGACACACAATTGCAGATCAAATAATCATGTTTTGTTTGCTTTTTATATACAATTAATTGAAGTGTTTGAACATACCTCCAATTTTGTGAAAATAACTCACCTACTCTACAAGATTAAAAAAATTATCTACCTCTGAAAAGGTTAAAAAGCCAGTTTAAGTTATATTAGATGAAAGTAGGTTTTCCTTCTTTGTTATTTTGTTTTGTGTTTTGTCTTTTTGATGGAATTTTTTTTTCTTTTTTTGAGCAAGAAAAACATTTTTCCACTTTTAATTTATGTTTTTGATATAGGCTGCCAAAGTCTCCACCAAAGAAAAATGAGTATCTGTTTTTATTTATACCTAGTTGACAAAATTCAAGTGTTGTATAGCAGCATAAGGAATGAATATACATGAAGTAAGAATGACCATAATACTTGCTTATAAAAATACAACACTCTTTATTCTTCTTAGAGTCAAAGCTTCAGTGGAGTGAGAGAGACAGATGGACAGAGGGAGAAAAAGACAGACTACCATACTGACCTATAATCTTCTTCTCTTTACCCTACCATGCTGTGTTATCTTCAAGGCTGCATTTAGCACTTCTGCTTCTCTGTCAGGGAGTACTGAACCAGAAGCCTGCTGTGGGCCTTTGCTCCTAGCAGGGTGCCCATCTACTTACTGACACTCTCCATGACTGACCGAATCTCTTGTGGCAGCTAGCTGAGATTCCAAGACTGAGACTCCCTGCATCTCACATGAGCATCTGCATATATCATTTCATAACACTCACACATTTCCATTCAACTACATGACTGAATCTGCTTATTTTCACTGGTGCATCCTGTGCAGAGTATCTCTGATTGATAGATCAGTCAGAGTCAATATGCAAAACAAGTGTCTTTCCAGACTCAAAAAGTGAATATCAGTTGTCCAAACTAACTTAAGCAAACTGTCTTGATAATTTAAAGATGAAAAAAGGAAAGAAGACTTACTCTAGATTGTAAAAGAGCATAAAATCCAAAGGCAAAAGCGATGATGAATAACAGAAAAACAATCGCAAACTGTATGAAGGTGTAAAGAATATCAGTAACCATGACAACGTAGATGCCAAAACGAGGGAATTTCTGGACAAACAGCACCAAATCCATCCATGCAAAAAAGATAGCAATTGATCCTAAATTCCACTGCCATTGCTGAAAATATAAAAATATCATTAGAAAAATTAAATTATCTACAAAAAAAAAAAGAAAAAGAAAAGAACATTATTTTATGCTTTCTAAATTGCTATGAAATTGTCGAATACCAAAAAATATAAACTGTTTTTGATTGATTTTTAATGTTGTCATCTGTTATTTTGATTTCATGTAAGTTCGAAAATGTCATTAAAAAAATTTCATCTAAGTTCGAAAATATCATAAAAAAATTAAATTATCTACAAAAAAAAAAGAAAAAGAAAAGAACATTATTTTATGCTTTCTAAATTGCTATGAAATTGTCCAATACTGAAAAATATAAACTGTTTTTCCTTTGATTTTTAATGTTGTCATCTGTTATTTTTATTTCATCTAAGTTCGAAAATATGCTGACATATGATACACAATACTGAGTGACACATACTTTGTGGTGTGTATTTCTCTGTATTTCCTGACCAGACACCAACTAAACAAGTAACATTTGAGTTTAACCTCACTGTATTTGAATAGTGAAAAATTTCAGCAGCAATACCAATAACAGAAAGTGTCACAATATTTACACTAGTAATAAAATCAGAGAGCACATAATGTTACGAAAGTGATGGGAGATTACTCTTACCTCAATATAGTTCCGGTCCCATTGACATTTGTTGAG
Organism: Sepioteuthis lessoniana; assembly: GCA_963585895.1. Lineage (NCBI taxonomy): Eukaryota > Metazoa > Mollusca > Cephalopoda > Myopsida > Loliginidae > Sepioteuthis > Sepioteuthis lessoniana. Next base: position 45,321,090 of record OY757937.1, read on the forward strand.
ACCAATTACAAATAGAATTGTCAAGACGTAAGTTAGCCATTCAAACATGTTGACAAAAGTTAAATAACTTGATCCTGCTTGATAGAATTGGAAAATCTAGATAAAAAGCAAATGCATATAAAGTAATTTGTTAATTTAATTAAAACAAGAATAAAATTATCATATCATTTACATTTATCAAATGTTTAAACATTTTGTTGATTTTTAAATCATCATATTTTATTATGAAAAGTAAATCAATCAGAAAGTGTGGCAACCACATAAAAAAGAATAATCTTCATAATTCTAAGTACAAAAAATTGCAAATGTAAATATCTATCTATCTATCTCTCTCTCTCTCTCTCTCTCTCTCTCTCTATATATATATATATATATATATATATATATATATATATAAGTTGGTCGACTGTAGACAAGGGCAACCCGAAGGCTACCCTCTCAATAGATACTACACCAGGGTGTTGGGGAGGGTGCTATTCCTTTCCATTACCCTTGATCCATACATTATAATACTGAGTGTTAAGCATAGAGGCATCAAGTACCACTTTTTGAGGCTTTGGTTTGACTCAACCAGGGATTAAACCCTAGTCTCTCAGACAATTGGTAAACACTCTATTATGCCAAGGTAACTCATATATATATAACTATAGTTAAAATTCAATGCTATAACCATTCAAAATCATTAAAATACAGTACTTAGCCTAATGAGCAGAGTGTTCGCCAAAGGTCAGGGAGACCAGGGTTCAATCCCAGATTGAGCCATACCAAAGACTCAAAAAATGGTACTTGATGCCACCTTGTTTAACACTCAGTATTTAAGTTCTTGTTGGTCAACTAACACTAGTGTGTCCATGTGTAGGAGTCCATTGAAGAACATCCCTTATGAGTTCGTCTTTGCTTTTCCAACAGCACACAGCATGTTATCTTTATCATACTTGGATGGCTTGTGAGATGGAAGATATGTAGTCATACTACTGGGTGTTTTGAGTGGGGTCTGCTTCGAAGATTTGTTCAAAACAGAATTTAGAATTCTTGTATGGTTCCCACAGAGCTTTTTATTTTTGACAAAAATATTTTTTTTATCATTTCATATATTTTGGCAAAAATACCTTTTTTATATAGTGAGTCAGTTGACATATATGAGTACAATATAGGTATGATATGAGCAAAAATATGTCCAAAAATTAGTTATTGAAGAAGTACTTGGTATGTGGTGCCTTCAATAAGTTTCCAGACTTTTTTTGTATAGGCATTTGAAATTGTCGTAGATTCTTGAAAATTCAGTATATTATTGCTATACATCTTATGAAATGACTGACCAATCATTATGATTTCAGGTTGAAATGAACAGCAACAGCAGCAATTGGAATACACCCTACTAAAGCCTGACTGTCACAGCTGGGGAATTTCAAAAATCCAATCTGGACATGAGGAAGAATGATATGCAATAAAATTCTGTTTTAGACTTGGAAAAAATGAAACAGAAACATATGGAATGCTTCAAACTGCTTTTGGAGCATCTTGCATGAATCAAGCATCAGTTTTTGAGTGGCATAAGAGATTCAAGGAAGGCAGGGAATCTGTGAGGGATGATGAGAGGTGTGGGAGGAGTAAGGAAGTCAATACACCAGAGTTGATTGGCCAAAGGGTTAGGCTTAGGGTTCTGGTTACTATGTTGAGGTTTTAAGGGAGTTCAGGAAGAGATTCCATTGGAAGAGGCCGAGCACTCTTCAAATCGGGTCAGTGGCATTTCCACTAGGACAATACACCAGTCCACAACTCCATCCTTGTCACAGACTATTTGACCAAGATGGGCATCAAGACAGTTCGTCACCCTCTCTATAGTCCAAACCTTGCTCCCTGTGATTTTTGGTTATTCCCTAAACTCAGAGGCTGTCGTTATGAGACAATTGAGGAGATGAAGAGGCTGTGACGAAGTTCATTGACACACTCACACAAGAGGACTTCCATGGGGCCTTCCAGAAGTTGTTGGAACGGTATAACAAGTGCATTGCAGCCAGAGGAGATTAGTTCAAAGGGGACTAGAGTTTCATGTGTACTATCAATAAAAGTGCTCATATGAAAAAAGTCTGGAGACTTATTCAATGATCCTAGTATATCTGTTAGTTTATTGCTAAACAAATAATCAGTTGTAATGTCATTAGTAAAGTCTTCTTCACAATCAGATAATAAATCTAAATTTGATTAATCACTTTCTAAAAATTATACAAGAAAGTTTTCATCAATAATAATTCACATCACTATTTTAAAGGAGTTCAAAAAATTGAAATATTCCTCTTAAATACAGGTAAAAAGATATCAGTATTTAGAAGATTTTCTATAGTGCCAAAATTTTTCATTTTTTGTTATAATACAAAAAGAATATTACTATGGATTAGAGAATCGGTGGAAGATAGACAATCCAGGATAGCCTGGCAAACAATAAACGAAGTAAGTAGAAGGAAGAGCACAGCCAAAGCAAAATTGAAAGCTGCAAGCCAACAAGAAAGAGTAAAACTGTGGGAACAGCATTTCAAAAATCTACTAGGAAACCCACCGGAAATAACGGATGAACCAATCACCAGAATTATTAGTAAGCAATTAGACGTTAAACTAGGTCCTTTCACCAAAGAAGAACTCAACTCAGTTCTCTGAAGAATTGAAAATAGGAAAGCTGCAGGGCTAGACGAGATCCCCCCAGAAGTGTGGAAGACTAGACAATTCGACGATATACTGCTCCGGCAATGCAACGCAGTCTATAGTCAAAATAGGATAGACAGATGGACGAAGGGATGCATCCTTCCTTTCCCTAAAAAAGGCGACCTCGGACTAGCCAAGAACTACCGAGGGATAACACTTACATCCATAGCAGCCAAAATCTACAATGCCCTACTATGAAACCACATAGAACCCAAAATAGACAACATCCTTAGGAAAAACCAAAATGGCTTCTGGAGAAATAGATCCACAACCTCACAAATACTGACCATCCGTAGAATCCTTGAAGGCGTTCGGGCAAAAAACATACAGGCAACATTACTATTTGTCGACTTTACCAAGGCCTTCGATTCCATACACAGAGGGAAGATGGAGCAAATCCTACTAGCATACGGCCTACCAAAAGAAACCGTAGCAGCGATAATGATTCTTTACAGAAACACCAAAGTGAAAGTACGTTCACCAGATGGAGACATGGAATATTTCGACATTGTTGCAGGAGTACTACAAGGAGACACACTAGCCCCGTACCTCTTTATCATCTGTCTAGACTATGTGCTTAGGACTTCGATCGACAAAATCAGAGAAAATGGCTTCGAGCTGACTAAGAGAAGAAGCACAAGGTACCCCGCCAAAAAAAAAACGGACGCCGACTATGCTGATGACTTGGCATTACTAGCGAATATGCCTAATCAAGCAGAGACACTACTGCATAGTCTGGAACGAGCCGCAGCTGGCATTGGCCTCCATGTCAATGCAAACAAAACTGAATATATGTGTTACAACCAAACGGGCAACATTGCCACACTAGACGGAGCCTCTCTGAAACTAGTAGACAAATTTACCTACCTAGGAAGTAGCGTCTCATCAACCGAAAAAGACATCGACACACGACTGACGAAGGCATGGACAGCTATCGATAGGCTCTCGATCATATGGAAATCGGACCTAACCGATAAAATGAAACGCAGTTTCTTCCAGGCAGTAGTTGTGTCAATACTGCTATATGGATGCACCACATGGACGCTAACGAAGCAGCTGGAGAGGAAACTAGACGGAAATTACACAAGAATGTTGAGAGCAGTATTGAACAAGTCCTGGCGACAACACCCCACGAGACACCAACTATACGGACACTTGCCCCCCATCACAAAAACTATACAAGTTAGACGAACCAGACACGCGGGACACTGCTGGAGAAGCAAGGACGAGCTCATAAGTGATGTACTCCTGTGGACCCCCACATATGGATGTGCAAAAGTAGGACGACCAGCACGAACTTACATACAGCAACTATGTGAGGACACAGGATGTTACATCCTGTGTCCTCACATAGTTGCTGTATGTAACCCTGAAGACCTGCTGGAGGCAATGAATGATAGGGAGAAGTGGCGAGAGAGGGTCAGGGATATCCATGCTGGCGGCGCGACATGATGATGATGATGATGATGATTACTATTGGACAATGAACAAGCAAATACATTAATTACTTCAAAATTGTCTCTCATCAAAAATAAAAGAATTTATTTTAACATCTGAGCACTGATTGTTTGGAGGAAGACATGTCTATTTAATGCCTTGACTCACTGATAAAAATGAGTTGCCACTAACTGCAATAAAACAAATTTTTATCATTCTCATTGAGTTATAGTTATATATGCATGAATGATGGGAATATCAACCATTTACAATTGAGAACAGCATTAAGAGATCTTTCCATCATATTAAGGAAGGAGAAAAATCTTTAAATGTCATTCTCAACCAAATAGCTTTTGAGCACAAATTATTTGAAGGAAGGCATGTCTATTTAATGCTCTGGTTCACTGATAAAACTGAGTTGCCACCAATTGCAATAAAACAAATCTTCATCATTTACATTGAGTCATAGTTACATATGAGGTGAGTGACAGAAATATCCACCATTTTTGTTGAGCCATACAATGACTGAACTTCCCATCATTTACAGTTAATGGCTTAAGGTCTTTAACATAAGAATATGTCTCTTGAAATGAAATAAAATAAGTTACTTACTTCTCGAAATAACATGAATATACAGAGTACAAGAATGACATAACGGCCATAGTATGGGAAAAAGGTCGGATTGACAATATTTGATGTATCACAGTAGGTTCCATTGAAATAAACAACATTTCTGTAAAAAGATGAAAAAAGAAAAAAGTTAATAAAGGTGAAATAAAAATTGGAATTGTTATCATATGTGAAAGTGATTTACATCATGGTCATAAAGCTGAAAAACTACTCACTTCTAAATATATCTGACTAACTTTAATATGACTATGTGTAATTTTTTTATTCAGATCTTATGTAAATGATAATGTACAAATTTGTCTGCTTTTATTAAGAAAACAGATCAATTTCTAAATTCCAGTGCACAAAAATAAAGTTTAAAAGAAATAATAAAAGTTTGATAATAAAGTTTGAAAGAAATAATACTTTTATGACATAAGTAATTAAGAAAAAACATAGCAATAAATTTTTTCTTACTGTTATTGATAAAACATTTTGGAATTTGTAAGTTTTGAAACACAAATTAAGTTCTGAAGGTTGTGACTAACAACTGAGATCATTTGCATAAATGAACAGCTTGTATGATTAAGAATTTTTTTTTTATATATTGAGATTAAAATGTTTAATATAACCATCAAAAATAAAGAAAACATTTCTTATAATAAGACCTTCAATCAGCACTACTCTTTAGATCCAATGCATTTTTAAACACCAAGTTTTTAAGGGTGGGATTAAAAAACACATCTTAACAGTATTACCATGTAACAAAAAGCTATAACTATAAACAGGTAATTTCTGGGAACACAGAAATATGCCATTAAATTCAAAAAGGTTAATATTTTTTGCATAGTAAACCAGATTCAAAGTTATTTACTAAGTTTAGCTTAGTTTACCTCATGGCCAGAAGTATAGAGCAGCTAGTGAGAAGGGAACTCACAAATAGTCTGCAGAGCTAATCATTACACCATGCAAAACACCCACCATTTTGTTTCTGTTAACTATATCTAAAATTTAGTAAGTGTGCATACATGCACATGTACATATACACATACTTTATATATATTGAACCAGACATGCAGGACACTGCTGGAGAAGCAGGGACGAACTCATAAGAGATGTACTCTTATGGACCCCCACACATGGCCGTGCAAAAGCAGGAGGACCAGCACGAACATACATTCAGCAGCTATGTGAGGATACGGGTTGCTGTCCTGAAGACCTACCTAGGGCGATGAACGATAGGGAGGAGTGGCGAGAGAGGGTCAGGGATATCCGTGCTACCAGCGCGATATGATGATGATGATGATGTTGAATAGTGACAGAAAGTTTTCTTTGATAGGCTTCACTTCTTACTAGCTGCCCTATAGTTAGATGGGTGGTAAACAGGATATGCACTTGTGTCTTAAGGTAAACAAAACACTCTGAAAATGCCATATGATTTATGTGGGTGGTATGCTGGAAGGAAGTATGACTGCAAGGATTGTATGAATGTCCAGAAAATTATATAACTTTTGTGAGGCTGACAAAAGAAAGACACAGGGAACACAAAAGGTTTGATAGAAAAACATATATATTCAAATAACAGAAAAAAGATACAAGAGCATCTGGTTAAACAGTAGTTAGTTGATAGAAAGCTGAGAGTCCAGTGTGGTAGTGACTATCCGTCCACTACGCAAATGGTATCACACGTGATTGTGTCACGCTGATTGGTGCACTCCCATCTGATACTCTTGTTGATGTGTATTTATGGAGGAGGGCGAGTCCATTATGTAGAGAGTACAACAATAACCACTGAATATTTTTGACTCGTGGTGAGAACAAAGGTGAACAAAGAAGCCAACAGAAAAGTAACTAGACCTCATGCTACTCTTGGCCTTGTGCCAGACAGCTCAGGGTTGAGAGGTAGAGAAAGGTCTGAGCTGTACAAGACTCGGTAAGATGAGGAAGCTAAGATGATTAAATGTCTTGAGATGATGCTAGACACACAAAGCAGAGAAGTGTGAAAAAATAGGCTTATGAAAGTAGAAGAAATGTGAAAAAACAGGCAAGCTGAAGTCAAAAGCGGGTATGATCCCAGAAGAAAGAAGAAGATCCCAGAAGAAAGAAATTGAAAGACATGTAGAAGCTGTGATGATTAGATGTTTTGAGTTGGCTCTGTACCAATCTCATGAAAGCGAAATGAAGAAGCAGTTCACTGAAGATTCCGTATCTCTCTCTCTCTCTCTCTCTCTCTCTCTCTCTCTCTCTCTCTCTCTCTCTCTCTCTCTCTCTGTATATCTTAGATATTTCTCAACTCTCCTTCACTAATAAAACAAAAAGGAAAGAAGCAGATTATGTTTTTATACATAAGCATTGTTGCTGCTCTTCCCTGTATACAATAGGTACTATTCTACTATACACTGTAAGTCCAATATTTCAGGCTTAGGAAGATCATGTCAGATACTACTAATAAAAGGCTTTTAAAACAGTAACAATTCACATCCTTTCTTTTAATGGAATGATAGAATAGTTTTAAACGAATATGTTTATGCTCTGAAGAAATGTTTGAATGTGTTTTGTACTCAATTTTTAAATGGAGTTTGTGAGCTCAGGTACAGGTCTCTGTGGTAAAGTATTCAAAATGGTTAAATATTCAAAGGATTTTAATAAAATTCAAAAAGACAAATTCAAAGACTTACAATTTTGGTGGACTTGCTTCTAAAATGTATCCAGTAAAGAAAGCAAGAAAAATTGCATAGATCAAAAAATTGAGGTAATAAAATACAGCTCCGAAGGAAAACCATTTATAATTCAGCAGTTGAATAATAACAGGATGAGCTAACAACTCTTCCCGTTGATTGTTTACCTACAAAAAATAAACAATAAGCAATTAAGGGCATATATTCAATCATTAGTGAGAATGAAAGTTTAGACATATTTCTTTAATAAATGTGACCAGTGATATATATTACAAAAATAGCTACTTAAATAAAACATAAATTTAATAAATGATCAGTTAAAATATATTGAGATACATGTTATGATGCATAATTATATAGAGTAGAAATGGGTGCAATTGAAGAATATATGATAGATGGATATATAATGAATAGATATATAATGAGTGAATATATAATGAATGGGTATGCTTATGTTACATTTTTGTTCACTTTTTGTTGTATATCAACTCTTTTAAAAACTCTTTAAAAAGTCTTCAAAATTTTTTATCTTCATGATAACATTTCTCCTGACAATGACCCATAGTTGAAACAAGTTGAGAACAATCAAAAACTAGAAATAATTGCAAAGAAATTTTCCTTTTTGTCTTATCCCTTTTTTCATCTATTATATATATATATATATATATATATATATATATATATATATATATATATCAATTAAAATCAATTCAAAGGTTTATTATTAGGTTTATTCCATGAGTAGAAGTCTCATGTTTTTTCTTTGAAATTGAAAGAGTAAAAGAAGATACTGCAGCTTAAACTTTTTTAAAGTTTAAGAAATTTCTGTTGGAAGATATTTTTGTTTTCTCTTTTGATTTCAAAGAAAACATAAGAAATTACAAGTCATGAAATAAACTTATTCCATGTCATTATCATATTCTAGTGTTTATTTCTTATAAATTTTATGAATTTTTGCTTTTAATGTGCTAGTACAGAGCCCATTTCCTATAATTCCACTGCTGATTTTACTATAGAAGAGCCTTTCATGTAATTTTATGATAGAGGAATATTAATTGAAATTAAAGAAATTTTGCTTTTTTTAATAGTCCTCACCATACAAAATAATTACAGTTATTACAGATCAGAGTATTTTTTGTTGGTTAAATAAATGTAAACAAACTATAGCTCATGTAAGATAGCCAACAAATTCAAAATATTGAAATCCTCCACTAAAAATCATTTGCCCAAATTGTATCCTGTTTAAGTTAATGTAAGAAACCAGGTTTACAAATAGGTCAGATAAGTTTTACAAAACCCCAAACCCTATGGCAGCCACTTCAATTTTAAAAAATTCTACTGATAAAGGAAAAAAAAAATCATACAATGGCCAATTGTTGAGTAACGTTCAAGTGTACCTTATGTATGTGCAATATTCTATGACCTAGGCAATATGATTTTTTTATACATTTCTACAGACTAGCAACCTATTATGAAAATACACTGAAAATTTATAGAATAAAAACCTACCATTATAAATAAAGGATGGTTTGACTTCATTAATGTCATATCTGTTGTGTAAGGATAACCTTCATAAGCCACATCAAGTTCATTTGTATAAGAATCTGAAATATAAAAAAAAATCATAACAGCTGGGTGGGGCTGAAAAATCAGGCCCTGACTGAGAGCCCAAAGTATCAAGACACCCAAAAAACAAGTCTCGTTTTTTTAAAGTTACGTCTATTGAATCTTAAATATGTATTTACCAACCCCTCCACATAGTAGGGGTTGGTAAATACATATTATACGTGGTTTTGCTCCATGTCAATGCACACAAAACGGAATATATGAGAAGAAGCTAGACAGCAATTACACAAGAATGCTGAGAGCAATATTGATCAAGTCCTGGCGGCAACACCCCACAAGGCACCAACTATACAGCCACCTGCCTCCCATCACGAAAACTATCCAAGTTAGACAAACCAGACATGCAGGACACTGCTGGAGAAGCAGGGACGAGCTCATATGTGATGTACTCCTATGGACCCCCACATATGGCAGGGCAAAAGCAGGACGACCAGCTCGAACATACATTCAGCAGCTGTGTGAGGATACAGGATGTAGCCCTGAAGACCTGCCGGAGGAGATGAACGATAGGGAAAAGTAGTGATTATGTTGATGATTTCTTTTAAATTCATTAACTTTTTTTGAGATTTACTCTGGGGATGAGGCTAAGAATATAATGACTGTATCCTCTACTGAGGGGTAAGACACCCTCAAAATGAAGTGTCCTGAGTATGACATTGAACTACATCCAGTAGTGAGGCTCTGGTTCTGAAGAGTATGGAGTACCTCTTCATTGTCATTACTCCCAGGTCCACTCAGACTCAGAGAGGCAGTACTTGTTAGGGTCCCATCTATGGATCAAACAGACCTATTTAAAAATTATTTGTATTCAATAAGATCATGCATGAAAAAAAACTCTTAAGAAACGATTACACAAAAAATGTAAATATGAATGTACAATAAATGCAATTCTTTAACTTTTAGGCATAAAATTACTCTAAACAGGTTGACATGCCATTAAAATCAATTAATCATTCTACTCTTGCCCTCAGCTAAGCTTTTCATGACTTTTCAAATTGTATTTAAATGTTAGAAAAAATAAATATTTGGCACCTTATGTGGTGTAACGGTTAGCTAGCTGGATTATCAGACCATTAGTAGTGAGTTTGATTCTCACTGGGCATCCCATACTTCTAGCCTTGTACCACATCTAAGCTAAGCTTAGTAAATAACTATAAAGAATGAATATAATTTTATGGAGGTGCCTGTGGTGTAATGGTTATCATCGCAGGATGTGGACACGACGACACGACTTCAAATCCTGGACAAGCCTGATTACATAGCACTAATACCCTTGGGAAAGGTATGAATCCAAATATTCTCCCTCCAGCTATGGGTAAACAGTAGGGCAGACTAGGTTCTTCAGCCTTGGTGAGGCGACTAATCTAGGAGAAGGAAAACTCTGAATTCAAACCTGTTAAACTCCACTTAAAAATTGACCTTGTGTCATATCCTGCCTGAGCGGAGGGGTTGGTAAATAGGATAAAGAATGAATATTAAGTTTTAAACCCAATTTGGCACTTCATGTGATGTAATGGTTACCCAGCTAGACTATCAAACCATTAGGAGTGAGTTTGATCTTTTTAAAAATTATTTGTATTCAACAGGACCGTGAATAAAAAACCTTTTTAGGAAACAAGTACACAAAAAATGAAACATGAATGTACAATGAATGCAATTCCCTAACCTCTAGACATAAAATAACCCTAGACAGGTTGACATGTCATTAAAATCAATCAATCAATCATCTTTCCCAAGTGAAAATACAAACAGTAAATAATCAACTAAAATCATTGTTTTAACCAAATAACAATCAGAATATTACAAGGGAAAAATTTAATTATTGATATGTGGGCCTTCTAATAATCTTGTATACACTATTTAAATTCCTTCCTAATTATAGGATATTGGTGGGATCAAAAATATAAATAGGGTAATTTTTGTAAAATGAGTGCTGTTGGGTTAAGATTAAAATTTGAATGGAATAGGATGCAAAGGAAAAGTCAGATACAAAATTATATGGAAATGCAACACAGATATTTACCACCCAGTTAAGAATAAGTTTTGTTATATTTTTTGCTGAACAAATAAATCCAAAATTTTACATCTTCAACTCACTACATTCATCAATCTTCATATTTCTTTAGTCTTTCTCTCCTCTAACAACTCAGATATGGACTTATAGCCAACTACCAATATATGATTCAAGAGACTTAAATGTAACTATTTAGTAAAAAAATGAAACAAATGATTGAAATATACTCTTATCTGGATAAGTATATAATTTTCATCTAATTCCATTTTTTGTACATTATAGCGGAAATAACGGAAATTTTTTTGTACAAGTAACAAAATCTGTATATGTAAAAAAAACATCATTCTGTTAAAAATTAAATTGGATATTTTTTACATCATTTATTCTACCATTGTATATACACACAAAAATTACATTATATTAATACATTAGTTTTAAAGTTCCCTACCTTGAAAGTGCTTTCTTTACAATAAGATTTTTTTTCTATTACAATAAGTAAAACTTAAAAATTATCTATTTCTGGAGTTGATCATAGCTAACTGAAATAGCAGTAAGAGATGCACATAAGGGGAGACCACTGCATATTGCTTCAATAAGGTAACTAAATCAAAATTGAATACCTACTTGAGGGATCAGTTGATTTTCCTTTCTTCCAGTTAATGTATGTATCATCCAAATATTCATAAGAGAATGTGATGCAGTGCTCATGAGTATCTGGATTACCTGTTGAGGTTACACATCGATCAAGCACTCTTCCTGCAACCTCTACAAAATTAAAATCAAAGAAAGCAAAAAGAGAGATAAGTACTTAAACCTTGCCAGAGAACCAAAAGAAGCTATGAAACATGAAGGTGACGGTGATACCAGTTGTAATTGCTGTGCTCAGAACAATCCCCAAAGGCTTTGTAAAAGGACTGGAAGACTTAGAAATCAGAGGATGAGTGGAGACCATGTAGACTACAGCATTAAGATCAGTCAATATACTGAGAAAAGTCTGGGAGACTTGAGGAGACTTGCTGTCACTCAAACTCCAGTGAAAGACCATCAGCTGATGCTGGTGTGAAAAACTTACATAAGAATACTATGATAAAAGAAAAATATTTAAAGTAAAGAAAAATCTGTTAGACAAATTCAATGTTTGGAAAACTAGGCCAATATCTAAATTATGCATAGTATTGATAATATCAGTTCAGATATAAAAAAAAAATGTGTAACTATATGTGTTGTGAAATTGGGTGATCAGGAAACTATTACTTGTTGTCACTTGTCCCCTACCAGTACTTAAAAACTGTGGATCATTATAGAAATACAGTAAGTTTTACACAATGAAGGGCATAAAAATCTTTTAATACTAGGTTGAGTCAAAAGTTTTGCAATATTTGCATATGTGCTAGTGTGTGGTATGTATATCATATGAATGAAATAGTTGAAGCCAATTTAAGTACTTGCTGTCATTAGTAATATTGTGGTAGTTGGTGCTCTGACACATTGTGCCCTGTTTCACTCAATGTGTGATTTGAAACCCACCCACATGACTATGCAACATAGTCTAATTGAAATACTTATGCTTTACATGTTCCAACTGGGCCAAAACATCATGGAAGTAATCAAAATCATTTGTTGTGCAAAAGGTAAAGGTGTAGATAATCACAGAACAGTAATCAGATTGTTCAAGAAATTTTGCTTGGGTTACAAGAACCTCAACAATCAAGCAAGGCCAAGTTGGCCAAAAACTGTGGATTTAGAGCCCGTGCTCCAAGCCATAGAGGCAAATCCGGTGAGTAGCACTTGGAAAGTATCAGGCAAGCTTGACACCTCACAGTACAGTGTGATATATCATCTTAAAGACCTCTGCAAAAGCATCCAAAACTGCTAAGTTGAGCCTCACTTTATCAAAATATTGCAAAACTTTTAACTCAATCTCATAATTTATGTTCTCTTTATTCAATGTCTTCAAGCCATCTTTCCCAGAATTTTTATTCCTAAATCATCAGTTAGTTCTCAGTCTGTGGAAAGGGTCTGTGTGTCTCTCCTGTTCTCTGTGTGTCTCTCTTGGTTTTTGTATTTTTGAATTGGAGTGCACTATATCTTGTTGGTGGGTTATTTTCATTACAGACTTTTTGAAACGTTACTCAAATTGACTTACCACAGTCAGGCTTAGAACATACCAATTGTATCTTCTAAAGAGGGATAATACCCCCCACACAGAAAAAGGGGTGTCTTGACTATGACACTAAACTATATCAGTTCTGGAGCTATGGAGAAAGTGGAGTACCTTTTCATTACCATTTACTCCCAGGTCCACTCTGACCCAGAGTGGTAGTACTTGTTAGGGTCTCATCTATGGATCAAATAGATCTGTTTGAGAATTATTGGTATTAGATGGGAATACTTGATAACTGTGTGCAAATGATTATAGAAAAACTGTTATAACGTGTACTCTGTTAAACAAAAAATAAAAGTAGTTTTCTTGATGGTAAATAATTAGACATAAAAGGCAGTCATGTTGTATTCGATAAAAAGTGTCAGTTGAATAACTCACCTATCATAATTTATCAACTATATATACATATTAGAATGAATATCACATTTTAATACAATGGGAAATACAGGTTTACCTCCACAATATTAATAAAAAGTACAATTTTTTTTAAAATGCAATGGAACATTAAAAATATAGTTAATGATCAAACATTTACAAATGAATTGAATCTCAGCATTAAATAACCTCTAAGGAGTTACTATGCCATTAAACCAATAAAGTAAATCTGACCTATCATTGAAAGAAATTAAGATACAAAGTTATCCTTTAAAAAATCCTTTGTTACATAAAGTACATTGATGCAAAAATGGTAATAAACATACCTGGCATCTTCTGGATTAATTTTCTCATTGGTGTTTGACGGTGACGTAGGTGAAGGTCCAGGGTTTCATTTCGCATCACATCCTCCCACTTGCTATGATTAACAAGCAGCATAGCAACATCACTGAAGATATAAAATGATAAAAATTATAAAATTAATGCTGCAATAATTCAAGTATTGGACACGCAAATCTAAAAAAGGTTTTTACTGAAATGACTAATCAGTTTATAATACAACAGGATGTGATCATCATCAACATATCTTTTTTTTTATTATTAATCATTTTAATCTTTACAAGTTTTTTATGCTAGTTTTAACTAGTAATTTTTCACAGAAGTCTGAATGACAGGAATTCTATTCAAGCCTACAGAGAATTTCCACATTGCATAGTGGCCAACATCCTTGACTGCAACATCATAGCAAGCAAATTCAAACTCCAGTCACACTATTGCATTAACTTTCAAACTGATACCTCTGGGAAAGGCATGAACTCCCTTTTCTCCCAGCTATAGGTTAAATAGTATCACTACTGTCCTTCTACAACGATGACTTTAGCATTAAATAAACCACAAAGGATAATATGCCATTAAACAAAGAAACTAAACTAAACCAAACCAAATCATCAGGTCTCCAGGACTTTTCTAAGTATTCTAACTGATTTTAACTGTTCTATGGTGTCGATAGTTTTGATTTTTTCTCTGATTCCCAGTTCCTTCAATCTCCTTTCAAGGCCTTTGGGGCCATTCCAAGATCTCTAACTACAATCAGAATTAACTACACCCTCAAGTTCCACAACTTTTTCGTTTATCTGGTAAAGTCCAGGTGTTTTCTAGTTTTCACTTTCTTTCATTTTTATCTGGAGGTCTACTAGAATGACAAAATTCAATAGTTCTTTTCTTCTTGTTAATTAAGACTAAGCCTCGTTAATATTTTATGTACCGTTAAGGTATCAAAGAGAATTTAGATCCCGCCATGGTGAAAGTTGACAAATGCAAGAAACTCTTTTTAACTATCCAAAGGTTTATTGACTTATGCAACTTGTAGGTAGTCGCCGGAAGAAAGAAAGAGAGTATGGAAATTGAGATGGACACGACAGCTAGACAAAGATAAACCACATATCATGGTGAGAAAAAGAGAGCAGACACAGACTTGAATTTTTTTTCTGGTTCTAACACGCTTGTCTGCTGGGTCATATCTAGTCTAAGACCCCCTTTGGAGTGCACCCAAAAAATTAGGGCTCATAAACTTTTGTCTCTTTACATTTTCATGGTTGGTGTTCAACTGTATGTCTTTATTTTATCACGTTTCACCGTCAACTACCCAAAAGACACGAGTTGTCCCCTCCTTGTGTCGGCAGGAGAAACATCAACTTCCACCAGCTCCACACATGCATACAAGATATTGGGATTTCCAGTTTTCTCTCGTCATTTTTAACTACAACAAGAGCCTTGGCCATGCCATCCGAAGACTGTTTTATTTATCTTTTCATTTATTTGTTCAATTTCAATTTTTTATTTGCCATTCGATTATGTTACATAACTTTCTCATGACAATTCTAAAATTTTTAGCCATAAAATTTTTTAAAACAATATTCCTAACATTGTTGGCTCACCAATATATGTAATCATTTAACCATTAATCCTTAGTTGTTAATTTGGGTTCTTTCAGAAATAAATTCTATCGAATCGATACTTTCTATCATTTCTCCATGACAACCATAAGAATACATAGAAAACAATACAACAACAAAAAAACAATAGAAAAAATACAATACAATTTAAAAGAACAAAGTGAACAAAGGAAGGTGCAACACGTTAAATAGCTCATAGTTCATTAATATTTATTTTGTTCTTTGTTTCATTCTCCTTTACTTTTTCTTTTCTCTGTTGCTAAAGTTGATACAGTTTTCCTTTTTTATTTCCAAACAAAGTATTTTTTTTATTTCTTTAATCAATATCTTTCTTACTTCACTAAATATCATTCTTTTCCTTCTTTTTTGTTCATGCTCATAAATTACTTCCTCTCCCTTTTCTTTCTTTCTCTATCTCTTTTCATCTCTTCTTTCCTCCTCCATTCCTTCAAGCCCACATATTCAGGCTGTAAGTTGATAATACACTCTAACAGTTATCTGCATAAACAGAAATTTCAGCCTGCCTGCAGAACAAGGAGTTTTCTTTATAAAGTGGTCTCTTTTTTTTTCTTTGTTTATCTTTCAAGACTTCTCTATCTGCTGCTCACCAATTAATGGGATGTTTTGGAGGGGACCTTTCCCAGTCAGTATTGACATTTCTTCTTTCCTAAATTCATTTATTCACCTCATTGTCAACGTACAGATCCAAGACATCATCTGAGACCCAAAAAACCTGGAGAAATCACCCACAAGTTGAACTTCCCCCAAAAATATTCACTGCCTTCAAACAAGCAGAATGGATGTCATTTATCTCTTAACTTTGTCAAAACTCAAAAAATGTAGGCTCCAAAGTCTTACAAAAACCATCGTCTAACCTAATTTCTATGAGACACTTTCCAAACCGGATATCTCAATTATGAAACAGTGGGTCTCTCTTAGAAACCACTTCATTACTGTAGATCCAAAACAATACCCAACATGGATGAAATCTCAGATAATCAGGCTCAAAATCAGACTGAACTGAACAAAAAACAGTAAGGTGACCAACACATTAAAAAAAAGCATATTATATTTCCTACTTTTTCCTCTGTCATTTATAAATTTCCCTCCTCCTTCGTTTAGCTTTTCTTTCATCTTCTTTTCTTATTCTAAATCACAGGCACAGACTACAGAGCTTGAATTAACCAAGGAAAAAAAAATTAGAAATGTAGAGAAGCACTCACCTAAATCTAATTGGTAGTATCCTTGCTTTTTCCTTTTTTCTTTCTTTCTTTCCTTTTTTTTTTTTGAGGTGGGAGGCTATTCTTCTAAAACATGGGGTCTTGTATTTCTTTCTCTTCATTCTCTTCTGTTTTTCTTTGTTTTTGTTTTTTTCAACACATGGTCTCATATTTCTTTCTTTTTCTTAGATTCTACTGCTTTTTCCATTTTTTTCTACACATGGTCTTGTATTTCTTTCTTTTCTTTCGGTTATGCGACATTTTTTTCTTCTTTCTATCTTTACTTCAACACGTGGTCTTGTATTTCTTTCTTCTTCTTTGTTCACCTTTCATGTTACTTCCTTGTGTTTTCCTCTTTTTTTTTATGCTTTCACCTCTTTTTCCCCCCTCTGCCTTTATCTCCCCCATGAGCCCACAGGTTGTTTCCATTATATTTCTTAGCCAACCAACAGTCTATATATTTCTCATTTTTCTTAATAGGTCACCTTTTGTCTCCTTTTCTTCATCTAATGTTTTTCTCTTCTGACTTGTACTTTCTTGCTGTCTTTTCTTTCTTTCTTTTTTTTCCATAAACTTTCATCTTCTTACATCCTCATGGCTGGCGTTCAACTGCATGTCTTTATCTTATCACGTCTCACCATCAACTCCCGAAAAGACACAAGTTGTCCCCTTCCTTTCACCTGGTGCCAGTGGGAGAAATATCCGTTTCTGCCCGCTGGGCCTATGCATACAAAATCTTTGAACTTCCAGTTTTCTCTAGTCATTTTAACCACAAGAGTCTTGGCCTGGCTGTTCAAAGATTGTCTGCTTTTTTTTATCTATTTATTAATTTATTCAAGTTCAATTTTCTATGAGCCATTCAATTTCATTATATTTACTTCTAGTGGTTTTTCATCCCAGTTTTATTATTATTATTATAATTGCTGTTATTATCATGATATTCCTTCTCCTCCACCATTGTTTTAATTGTAAATTTTTCATCTTACTAGCTTCACATGATACAAATATAATAGTTGCAAATAATGAAGAAAGCAGCCCAATTCACTTAGCTGCCCAATATAATAGGACAAAGTATGTGTATTTTTTAATTGGTATATTGAATAGATAATTGTTACTATTTGTCTAATAGACCCAAATGTCTGGTTTTTGATAGTTCTTGCCATCATTCCCAAGTCCACTCTGGCCTGGAGAGGTAGCACCTAATATGGTCCTATCTATAGGTTAAATAGAACTAATCTGCATACTTATGCTAAACTGAATTGTTTGAAATGGAACTGTTTTTGACATTGAAACTGTACTTATGCTAAACTGAATTGTTTGAATTAGAACTGTTTGACTAAACTGAATTGCTTGAAATAGAAATGTTTTTGACAAACTGTGTACTCATGCTAAACTGACTTGTTTGAAATAGAACTGATTATTTGTATAAAAGCGGATTTTGCATTGAATAACCTACAACAGTTGATATGCCATAAAATCTAAACAACGAACAAACAAACAAACCAACCTATCAACCAAGAAAGTGCCACAAAAAGATCCTTCCTTCATATCTCATTATGGTTCTCTCATTCAGACATGCATATCCTGTAAATGAGCCCTCACTTGTTACACAAACACATGCAGTGATATCCATGCTTACATATGCTGCATATTAAACCCCATTATGGCTCTATCTACAACCAGTCCAATAAAGGATACTTGCCTACCCCAAAAATTGCATCAACAATAAGAACTATGAGCCACACTTCAAAGCTGACCTTCATTTTTCCACAACCACAGCAAACAAGAATACAAGTCTATATTCTAAGCCCCCAACTTCCCTTTTTATTGTCTTTCTATGTACTCTTATGGTACTCTAAAAATGAACGTTTTGCCCTATAAACATTTCAGCTACATTGCTTGTATATTCATCTTAAATGAACTGATGCTTGTTTGTTTACCTTAGTCTGTTATCATATTTTTCTGTCACTCAACCAAGATGGCAAGGTATACAACATTATCCTCATCAGGACAGCCTTCTCTTCTCCTCCCTTTTTTATACCTCCTTTGTACTACCATACATGAATAGAACATTAGGCCAGAAAAGTAGGTTTAGCATGTTAGGACATGTTGGGACATCAATTCCTGTAGGTCTATGGTTACTTGGGTGTTAGTTATATGAAACCATAAAACTTCATATCATTAATCTTCCTTATCAGATATCAGAAATACCTTTCTAGTTATATTACTATTAATCAGAATTGCTAGATTTTATGACAATAAGAAATTCAGTTTATGTTTTGTGTGATATAGACATACCAATACCTGTCAAGAACACAAAGCTAATTTATAAAAAAAAAGAACTATTAACAAACAGTATATTCATAGACAACCAGACATTAATAAGAAACAGCAATGTTTCTCACTTGGTACCTAGAAGTTAGGAGATTATTTAAAAAAACATAAATGATAATAATTCAATGATTGAAATATTTCTTAAAATATTCTAAGCATGTAAAACTATTAAAAATGAAAAAAATCAAACCTTAGCAAAGTTTCTTCTACAAGCGTGAATCAAAAGTTTTGCAATATTTTGATAATATGTGACACAATTTGGCAGCTATGGATGCTTTTGCTAAGGTCAAGAAGGTGACAAACCACATTGAACAGTAAGATACTAAGCTCACCTAATACACTTAGAGTTTGCCAGATTTGTTGTTATGGCTTTGTGTTGGATATTGGCGTGAATCCCCCCTTGACATTTCAATGCAACTGGGAACAAAAATAACGGGAAATGCACCTGTTATCTATGGTAAACAGGATGGAGGTTAGTCATCTGAATTTCTGAGACGAAGCTTGATGATTTTTATCATTGAGGGTTTTCAGATGATTATCTTCATCTTTATTGTTATTTCCACAACGTTTCAGCCGATATGTCCTCCAGCCTTCTTCAAGTATTAGTCAAACTTAGGAATCTACACGGAACTTCGAACTATGTCCTTTATTGAATCCATGGGGGTCACCTGTTCTGATTCCATTAGTCATAACCTGGTACAAGTGTTAAGTATTTCTGTATTGTTACTTGCCTGCAGCCAGGATTGAACCTGCAACCTTCAGATGATTGTCTCATTAGAAGCATAGGGAACCAACGCCTATAACTGTTATGCTATGAGTCCTGCATAATAGTAATAGGTGTTGGTTCAACATAGTTCAAAGATCCATGTAGATTCCTGAGTTTAACAAACACCTGAAGAAGGCTGGAGGACATATCAGCCGAAATGTTGTGGAAATAACAATAAAAATGAAGACAATGGTCCGAAAACCCTTAATGATAAAAATCAGGATAGAGGTGTTCCCTTGGTGGAAATGCTATGTAAATTGCGTGGATGGCATACTAGAAGTAGGCATATCTATATACAACATATAAGTAACAGGTTGGAGGAGATGTGACCACGAGAATTTGCATGGGTGTCTGGAATATTATATAACCACAGAGATTTCAACCTGAAGAGGAGAAAGGCTAAGAGGTTTCACAGAAGATCCAAACTGACCACCCCTATATGGGCTAGCTTAGCCGTCTTCAACTCTCTCTCATTCTTACTATCCATACATTTTGAATAATAAAAGGAAAAGTAAAGAAGCTGATTATATTTTTATACATCAGTGTTTGTTGTTATCTTTCTCTGATATACAACATTGGAACACAATCCTTGGTTTTAGGCCTACTTGACTTTGTTACATATTGACTTTTGACCAGCGAGTTAGTGTGAATTTCAAAAAATTGGATGTGCAGCTGTATCTTTAGGTAAAAAAAGGACAGCAGAAATGTCACACGAATTGCATGGGAAGAAATGTGTGAGCATCAGGAAAATATACTATGGGGGAAGTTTTTGTCCCCAGCAGTCATTCAGAGTTGACAGTCAACAGAGTAGACACACCAGGCTGTTTTAAGCACCAGTCCAGAGGCAATGGCCCCCAGGTGGAGAAGCATGTCCTGTATCAGTCTACCATGAAAGAAACTCAAAGAAACAAGGCTCTGAATATATCAGTCTCTACCTGATGTAAATCATTGCAGATCCCAACCGACTCTCTTTTATACAGCTGTTTCACCATGACTTTCATAAATAAAAAAGAATTTATATCTTTATAAACAAGTGTTATTGCCTCCTCATTTCAGGTATACTACATTATAAACAAGTGTTATTGTCTCCTTATTTCAGGTATACTACATTATAAACAAGTGTTATTGCCTCCTCATTTCGGGTATACTACATTATAAACAAGTGTTATTATCTCTTTATTTCGGGTATACTACATTATAAACAAGTGTTATTGTTTCTTTTTTTCGGGTATACTACATTATTGGCCAAGTGGGTAGAGTGCTCACCAATGGTCCGGAAACCTGGGTTCAATCCCAGGTCACATCATACCAAAGACTTTAAAAATGGTACTTGATACCTCCTTGCTTAATACTCAGCAATATAAGGTACATATCAAGGGTAAAGTGGATCAATCCAGGGAAAGGAGTAGCACCTTCCCTTACACCTCAGTGTAGTAGCCATTGAAAAGGAAGCCTTCTGGTTGCCCTTGACTACGGTCGCCAACTTTACTTTACATACTACATTATAAACAAGTGTTATTGTCTCCTCATTTCAGGCATACTACATTATAAACAAGTGTTATTGCCTCCTTATTTCAGGTATACTACATTATAAACAAGTGTTATTGTCTCCTTATTTCAGGTATTAACAGAATTGGAACAGTCTACCCGTATGGTTCAGTTTGAGATTCTGTGTGGACTCTCAAGTTTGACATAAAAACTTGAAGAAGATCGAAAGAAATATCAGCCAAAACATTGTGATTATAACAATAAAGATAAGTCAAAAGTCCAAATATTCTAAGAAATAATAATTATCAAACTTCATCTCAGAAATTTAGACAAATAATAGCTAATATAGTTTTTTACTAAGGTGAGGTTAGTTGTAGCACAAGGCTAGATATGTGGGGCACTTAGTGAGAATCAAATTGACTAATAATGTTCTGCCTAAGTAGTTTATATGGTTATTTACTAAGGTTAGCTTAGTTGTAGCACAAGGCTAAAAGTATGAGGCACTCAATGAGAATCAAACTCATTAGTAATCATCTGTTCAGATACCCTACATAAGCCAAAGATTAGAAGTAACAAAAACAATTTATCAGTGAGAAGTTGCTTAACATCAGTTTGTAAATAGCAACATTTGTTGACCAATAAACCAACCACAGGAATTCTATTGGTTAAAACTTCTTTTGCATCAAACAGCCCACAAACAGAATTAATTGACTATTTTCTTTATAAAAAACAACTTTCAGTGACTTAAAACTAATTTTTTGTTCTAAACACTAAACTGCATCTAGTTTTGTGAGCTCTAAGGAGTGCAGAGCCACTCCTTTTTGCCATTACTCCCAGGCCTATTCTGAGCTAGAGGGGTAGTACCTGTTAGGCTCCCATCAATGAGTTAGATATACCTATGTTTGAAAATTACTTTTACTGGATAGTGATAAAGAGAAAAGATGATAGCTTTCTGTACAGAATTCATTTTGAATATGAGCATTGATTATGTTGGCCGAGCAGGTCTGTCTTCTTAGAGAGACTAGCTTGCAATATACCTCTATTAACACATCTTGTACATCTTGTAAAATAAACCCTTTTCATTGAAAGTTACAATTTGAGTTATTCCAATAACCCACCCAGTAACATTACAATAGATAGAAATACTTGAAACCATATAACTGTGTGCAAACAAATAATTATTATAGAAAATTTTTTTTAAATGATTGGAATGGAAAACTGAAAATATAAAATTGTGATTGTAATCATTTACAAATTAATCAAATTTTGGTATTGAGTAACCCATAACAAGTTGATGTGCTGTTAAACCAAATCAAACTTAAAATTATCTTTGATGATTTGGCATTATTCTGAATTACCTATAAAATCACATCTGTTTCTCTGGATACCATAAAGAATATAGAAGAATTATATGAAAATGAAAATGAATAAATGTGCCTTACGGATGATTGTTGTCAATGGCCAAATCCAAACAATTATTTCCATCAGAATCACATTGTCCAATATTGGCATCATAGGAAAGAAGAAGGTTCACCATTCGACAATGGCCACCTTGGGCTGCAAGGTGAAGTGGTGTTGTCTAAAAGTAAAATGAAATATTTTGAATTTAAAAAAAAGGAAATTCAGTGTTCGCCAATGGTCAGGAAAACTGGGGTTCAATCCCAGGTTGAGTCATACCAAAGACTCAATAAATGGTATTTCATGCCACCTTGCTTAACACTCAGCATTATAAGATATGGATCAAGGGTAAAGTGGAGCAATCCAGGGAGAGGAGTAGTGCCCTCCTCTACACCTCAGAGTAGTAGCTATTGAAAAGGAAGCCTTCAGGTTCCTTGTGACTGTGGTCACCAACTTTACTTTTACTTCTATTAATAATTTTGACTAATACCTGGGTGACTCAAAAGTTTTGCAAAATTTTAATACATGCTAGTTTGTGGCATGTATATTATGTGACCAAAGCAGTTCAAGCCATGGAAGATACCCACTGTGGTTGGTAGTATCACAGTAGTTGGTGCACTGACACGTTGTGCATTGCTTCATTCTGTGTATGATTTGAAAGCCACACATATGATACGTAACCTGATTCAGGAACTTATGCTTTGCAAGTTTGAACTGGGTCATAACACTACAGAAGCAACCAAATTCATTTGTTCAGCCAAAGGTGACAGTACAGTTGATCACAGAAGAAGGAAATTACTGAATGAGTAATTCATACTCACCAAAAAGTGAGCAGAGAGACAAATGCTACTCTTGCCATTATCATTCCACAGAGTAACTCTACATAATGGGATTTTCTTCATTGAATGAAAGTTTTAGCCTTAAGCCTTTTCTTTTCAGAAAAATTGTATTCGAATCATCAGGAGAGAATGTGCGCTGTTTCGGGGCCTTCCTTGAAATAGTGCACAGTATAGTAACCAGACTGAAATATTGCTCAGGTTGCAAGATCCTTGATGATCAAGTAACATAAAGTAAGCCCAAAACCATGGATTCTGAGGCTGTATTCTAAGTCATAAAGGGAAATCCAAGCATGACTTGGAGAGTATCAGGTGAGCTCAGCATCGGGCAGACCAGTGAGGTTTGTCACCTTTATTACCTAGGCAAAAGCAACCAGAGTGGCTGAATTGTGCCTCACATTTCTAAAATATTGCAAAACTTTTGACTGACCTTAGTATCATATTTCCTTCTTACAATTTGTTTACCACAATTCATCTAGTTTGTTACAACTAAGATAGCAAAGTATGCATTGGAAAACAAGAAAGCCAATGGCCAAATCCAAACAGTTATTTCCATCAGAATCACATTGTCCAATATTAGCATCATAGGAAAGAAGAAAGGTCACCATTCGACAATGGCCACCTTGAAAGTAATTTGGAAAACAAGAATATGCATTGGAAAACAAGTTGCCAGTGAGAGTCAAATTCACATCTTTTTGTCTTAAAAATGCCTTATTCTACATAGCAGCTACTTTACCAATAAAGCAACAAGAGCATGAATAGTACCACAGAACACCAAGTAACACCCATAAAGCTACTCAATATGTAACATAGTCACCAATGACTGCTATGTTGGTGATGGGTAATTGTCTGATCAGGGAGGAAAAACACAAAGTCACAACTCATCTCAAGTGTTAGGACCTCTGGTGCTTTATTTCCTCTGTTCAGTTTCTGAGGCCGTGGAAGTAGGTGAAAACAAATGGCAGACAATATGCAGGGGTACTTTCTTTGCTCTAGCAAGATCCAACTTTTTATGTATTTTTGAATCCTTCCTCACTCTCTGTACAAGAGAATTCTTGTCTCCTCATTCCCTAGCTACTAAAAGAGAGAGCCAATAGAAGAAAGTAATTTCTCTTTTATTTGGGTTCACAGAACACCCCATCCTTAATTCTGCCTCACACAGAGGACAACATCCAGCCAACTTCACTATTTTGTTGACAGAACAAGTCTTGGTTAACTGCTGTTTCCATTCAGAGGTGCTTGATAAAGCTTGGGTTCTTGAACTGTTAATTTATCTTTCTTCTCGCTAATGCCTTTTTTTGATGACTTATCTATTCACTCCCTAGTAACATTCACTTACAATGTTACAAACACCTTCATATCCAATTTACACACTAGTAGCATTAAGTGTACTGTCTCATTTTCTTTTACATGAAATACTTAATTATAATTATAATAAATTTTTACTGGTATTATCCTTCATCATCTCATTAAATGAATTTACATTTGGAGTTTTTTCTATTTTAACAGTTGCTATTTAAAAGGTATTTAAAGGATAGAGAGATACATACACACACACTGTAGATAGGGCCTAGACTATACCTACTACATTCCTAGCAGAAGGGTAACACCTTTCCCAAAAAGGGTATCCTGGGTATGATACAAAACTACATCTTATGGTGAGGCTCCATCAGGGTCCAATCTATGGGTAAAATAGATCAATTTAAATGTTTGAAATGATTATTGATACATTAGCTCTTAAACATTAACGTTGCAACTAAGAATCAAGTGTTTACCTATTTAAAATGATCATGAAGATATATTTTTGTACTGAATGATCATGAAGATATATTTTTGTGCTGAATGATCATGAAGATATATTTTTGTCCTGAATGATCATGAAGATATATTTTTGTACTGAATGATCATGAAGATATATTTTTGCCTTGTATATAATTGGAAACTATAATTATTTAACTAAATTCAACACTAAATACCATGGTAGGCTGAAAAGTTCTTAAGTTGACCAAGATACTTTTATGGAATGTGACCAAAAGAGGTTTATTTTTCAACATAGTCAGCCTTACAGTCCAAACACTTCTTCCATCAGAGTTACACGTCTTGGATCCCATTATCAAAAAGTTATCAACAGCAGAAATGACATCATCATATGGACCTTTTTCAGCCCATCCTCATAATCCAACTCGGGTTGACATGCCATAAAAACCAAACAACCATCTCACACTAGCTCAGTCAGCTGGGGCAATAGAATATGCAAAATGCATTTCTGCAGAGGGATAAGACCTCTCCAATGAGTGTCCTGGATATGACACAAAATAATCAGATGGTGAGGCTCCAGTCCTAGGGCTTTGGCAAATGCAGAGTACCCTTTCATTGCCATCACTCTCAGGTTCACTCTGACCTGAAGGGGTAGCCCCTGAAAGGGTCCTATCTATGGGTCAAATAGAACTGTTTGACATTTAACCTTGGTGCAAACAAATGACTGATGTTAAATTGTTACTGTTACATAGCAATACTTGAAAACATTTAACTTTGTCCAAACAAGTGATTAATAGTAAATAGAATTATTTGTATTAGATAGAAATACTTGAGACTATTATACCATGCACAAAAAACATGTTTACAAATCATATATACTTAATATGTATGTATAAAGAGGAGTTAGCATTGAATAACCAACAGTGGTTGATATGCCATAGAAAAAAAACAACACACACATATTAAAGAAAACATAACTACCTTTGTTTTATCAGCTGGGTCCACAGGACAGTCAGAATCTAAAAGGACTTCTGCAATGCTTGTCATTCCATTAGCAGCTGCACAATCAAGTGGTGTCCACAATTTGTTGTTTCTACAGAAGAAAACTCCATCAGATCAACAATTAAAAAAATCAACACAAAGACAATAAATATTTTTGAGAAAGAGAATACTAAGGAATAAGTAAAAGGTTCAGTAAAAAAAGATATCAGTTCAATAGAATAAAACTTTTACACAAAACTACAATTACATTTGATACATTGATAAGTATATGAAGTATATTCAAAAAGCATCCTCAATATGTACCAGATTTAGCACTATGCAATTTTTTCTTGTTTCCTAAACTGAAAGTATTTCTCAAAACTAAGATGTGAATGTGAAGGATATTAAATGAAATCTATATCAAAAGAAATTTCTTAAGTGTTCAGATCAATGGAAAACTAATGGAATAAATGTGTTTGCCAAACTGAAAATATTTTTAAGGCATATATTTCTGGATGCAGTATATATTTAAAAATCCATATCCAAGGAGTTTCAGAGGTGCTTCAACTAATCCTAAAGGAACTATTTTAAAGAAAATTCATTATACAATTCTGTCTAAGCAAATATAACTCAAGACATCACATAGTTGAATTCTGATTTTGATTCTAGGAAAGATGATACACTGATAAACATATTGCTTAAGTAAAAACAAATTAATCTCAGTACTTACAGAGCACACACATCAGCTCCAAATTCAATAAGAACTTTTCCTACCATGTCATGTCCATCAATGGCAGCAATATGAAGGGGAGTGTTGGAGTCCTCATCTTCACTCTTCACCACTGATTTATCCTGTTTTACCAGTAATCGTACCACACTATCAAAATTGAAAACCATAACATTATCAACAGATCACAATACAACCAATATGTGAGTATGCATGTGTGTGTGTGTGTGTGTGTGTGTGTGTGTGTGTGTGTGTGTGTGTGTGGATATATATATATCCTAGGGTGGTTTGGTTTGGTTTGGTTGTGTTTTATGGCATATCAACCTTTCTGGGTTATTCAATGCCTAATCCCGTTTATACATATATGTATTATATACATATTACTGCACAGGGGCTCATGATACAATGTTTATGAATGTAGGAAATGGACACAGCAATCCAAGTTCAAATCCTGGACAAGTTTGATTGCATTTCACTAAGCATTAATACCCTTATAAAAGATATGTATCCAACTCTTCTCCTTTCAGCTATGGGTAAATAGTAGGACAAATGGAATTCTTTAACCTTGGTATGGCAACCAGTCGAGAAGAAAAACTCTGAATTTAAACATGTTCAACTTTGATTAAAAAATTGTCCTTGTGACACATTCTGCTCACACATAGAGGTTGCAGAAAGGTTAATAAACACACACACACACACACACACACACACATACATACATACATACATACACAAATATATATATATATATATATATATATATATATATATATATATATATATATATATATACCTGGGAGACTCAAATGTTTTGCAATATTTGTATATATCCTAGTTTATGAAATGTATATCAACTGACCAAAGCAACCCAAGCTCTGGTAAGGTACCCATCTGTGGTTGGTAGTATCATAGCAGTTGGTGTACTGACACATTGTACATTGCTACTTAGATAAACTCACAACATAGTCTAATTCAGGAACTTATGCCTTACAAGTTTGAACTGGGCCATAATGCCACAGAAGCAACCAAAAACAATAAGTAAATGTGAAGCTAGTCACAGTACAGTAACCAGATAGGTTACAAGAACCTCAGTTGTCTGGTAGGCCTAAAACTATGGATTCCTAGGTTGTGCTCCAAGTCATAAAGGCAAATCTGGTAAGTAGCAATCAGAGAGTATCCAGTAAGCTTGGCATCTCACTGCCCAGTTTGATTTGTCACCTTATCGACCTCAGCAAAAGCATCTGCAACAGCTGAATTGTACCTCACATAACCAAAATATTGCAAATCCTTTGATCCACCCAAGTTTTAACTCTGTCCACAACTTTTACCAGGAAATTAACCCCACCATCTTAAAAAATACACAGTTTTATTTTATTTATTATTTAGATTGATTTATTTATTAGCGTTGTCTACATCTTGTGCTTTGGTGGGATTATTAATAAAAAAATATTCTGTTATTAAATCTAAATTAAAGCATATACTAAAACTTGAGCAATATTTTACTCTACATTGTAAGCCTAAGAGGAGATATCACTTTCCTCCTCCCACAAAGAAATATATTTTATTCATACAACAAATCAACAGTAAAAATGTATTAAACAAAAACACTTCGGTAGTCACTGAAGGAAACGTTTTTTAATTAAGTAATGCTTCTCTTCTCAGGATCTTACAACAAAGACAGTGATAGTTTTGAAGGAGTTTAAATTGATTATTTTTTCCTATTTTCAAAATACAAAATTGGCTTAATGGTCTGGGAGACTGGGGTTCAATCCCAGGTCGAGTCATGAATTTAATATTTATAAACAAATATTGTGTCCAGTCACCTAGGGATGTAGAATACACCGACTGCATCTCTGAAATATCTCTGCAGAGGGGTAAGACCCATCCCTCCAATGACTGTTCTGGATATAACTCTAAACAATTTGATGGTGAGGCTCCAGTAATGCTGGAGCTTTGGGGAATGTGGAGTACCCCTTTATTGCCATTGCTCCCAGGTACACTTTGGCCCAGACTGGTAGTACCTGATAGGGTCTTATCTATGGGTCAAATAGAACTGTTTGACATTTAAACTGAGAGCAAACAAATGACTTCTGCTAAGTTGAAATGTTTGAAATAGAACTGTTTATTCATTTAACAGTGTGTAAATATATGTATGATTTTTATTTGAATTGTTAGTGTTAAATAGCAATACCTGAAAACATTCAACTGTGTGCAAACAAATTATTAATAGTAAATAGAAATATTCATATTAGATAGAAATAAATGAAACCATTTAACTGTGTGCAAAAAATGAGCATAGGCTCATTTAAAAATGTTATCAACAAAATTTGTTTCGAAATCATATATCTAATATATATGTATAAAAAGGATTTGGCATTAAATAACCCACAATGGTTGATATGTCATAAAACCAAACCAGACCATTAAACAAAGAAACCAACCAACCATTAATATCTATTATGAACATATCCTCTTTCTTACATCTATCTGGCATACCCAGGAAATATGCACACTATTGACAACACATTTTACAGATAGGGAGATCCTATTTTATTAATGTTTAATCCAAATTTATTCTCAGTTTTTTATCTATTTTTATTCCCAGCTGGTTTTTGGTATTTCTTATATCCTCCTCTCAGATATTTTTGTAGATATCTTTTCCTTAGGGATTTGCTACTTTTAGTTTTTACACTTTAAACTACAAGTCAAATTTTCAAAAGGTTAAATTATTAATAGATCTAAATGAAAAACATAATCATTGTATATAGCAGGGGTGACCAAACTTACTTAATGTAAGAGCCTCAAATGATAAAGCACAGATGTTTGAGAGTTGTAGAACATTAAAAAAAATTTACACAGATTCCTAAGGAAAAGATAATAAAGAGGAGTAGTAAAAGGCAAACATGGTTTTCACAAGTTCTTATTATAACAAACCACATATTTCTTAGTCTAGATTCAGGTTGAATTAAAGATGAATTTATAAGTATAGACTTTGCACATGGAATTTTGTATCATTTGGATGACAGAAATCAAACTCAACTTTATGAGAAATAGCGAGAAAAAAGCGATACATTTTCCAGTTGGCATATATACCTTAGAGACACAGAATCAAATAAGTAGATTACAACAAACTTATCTTTATAGAACAAAAAATCTGCTATTTCAAATTCTCTAGCCACACATGAGGCTCACAAGCTGTGGTTTGCCCACACCCAGTATAATAATTAGTTTGGACACATTTCTTTTTCTTTATCCCAACTTTTCAATTAAGAACCATTGAGTGTCAGTATTGTTCTGAAAGGTCATATCTGGCCATGAAAATACATGAATCTCCCTTCTTATAAATATCATATCTGATGTCTTTGGGCCACATTCTCATAAATCAGTGACTTTCCACTAAACTCGTTTCTTTGATCATACTTTCAAGAAGCAGACAGATGGAGGCACCAGGAGTGACATTTAATAAGTGGGAAAGGCATGCCCACTTGGAGGAAAATTCAACCTTACAGTTGCCTAGTCAGCTGGGGATGTAGAATACAATGACTGCATCTCTGCAGAGTGGTAAGACCCTCCGCCAATGAGTGTTCTGGATTTGACATTAAGATGGAGAGGCTCCAGTCCTAGGGCTTTGGGAAATGCGGAGTACCCCTGCATTGCCATCGCTCCCAGATCCACTCTGGCCCAGAGTGGTAACACCAAATAGAGTCCTATCTATGGGTCAAATAGAACTAAACTGTGTATTTATGCTAAACTGAATTATTTGAAACAGAACTGTTTTTGTATGCTAAACAGAATTGTTTGAAATAGAACTGTTTATATGTTTAAAAATGGATTTGGCATTAAATAACCTACAATAGTTGATATGTCATAAAACCAAATCAAACCAAACCAAACCCAAACAACATTCAGAATAAAATAAACACAACAGGAAGTTCAAAGGATACATAGCTGAAATGTTTGGATAAAATAACAAAGAAAGAGATTAATCCAAACTGACCTATGTACAATTAAAACATTGTTTTTAAAAAAAAAATTCATACAAGAACTGTCTAAAAACCAGACATTTGAGACTAATGGGCAAATCGTAGCAGTCATCAATTCAATATAGCAATTTTTAAAAGATATATACATACTTTGTCCTACCATTTTGGGCAGCTAAATGAATTGGGCTGCTTTCTTCATCATTTGCAGCCATTATATTAGCACCATGTTGTAGAAGAAGCTAACAAGATAAGAATTTTAGAATTAAAATGATGGCATAACAACAACCATAAAAAATCATCATCATCAACAACAACAACAACAATAATAATAATAATAATAATAATAATCTATATTATAAGGATACAAAACTGGCATATCATAATAATATTTTTGTTATGGTAATATAATAAAATGCCTAAACTTTGAGAATAAGGTAATTTATTAATAATTCACAATATTTTAAGGAGGGTTAACCAAAGAGATAATCAAAATTTAGCCATTAAATAGATATTTTCTATAGAGTAATTGCATTGTTTTGGCTCTAGAGGTATATTTGTCTCTGCCTCCCACCAGACAGGACTTGACACAAGGTCAAATGACCCAAAGGTCAGATTATAGTGGAGATTAGAGGTTTGGAAGGATTGCTTGCATGTACTTTTATAGAGTGAATGGGGTAGTGATTCAGGTTAGTTAAAATTAGTTTAGACATGCATCAGTTGCTCTGAGGACAGCTCCTCTTCTCTCTCCCTGACAAACACTTAGGCCAATGTGTTCAATTGTAAATGTGATTACTCATTCAGGATAAGTAAACTTGGCCAGTGAAATATGGATTTATGTATCACAGATGAATACCCACATTTATAGGGGGTGTCCTCGTGGTGTAATGGTTAAAGCGATGGACTGCTGAATTGTAGTACGCGAGTTCATACTCCAGTCACGCTATTACGTTAACTTTCAGGCAAATACCCTTGGAAAAGGTATGAACCCCCTAATCCTCCCAGCTATGGGTTAAATAGTACCACTACTGTTCTTCTAGGAGAATGGCTTTGGCATTAAATAACCTACAAAGGTTGATATGCCATTAAACAAAGAAACCAAACCCAACCAAACCACATTTATAATAAATAGTTATCCATTAAGTCAGGGAATTGAAATAATAAAGCAAGTAAAATGAAATGAAAGAAATACTGGTTAGAAAAATTAATTATATTGACAATAGTTCAAATAAAGAATTTTAATTATATCATTATTCTTTTTGTTTAAAATATAGTGTTTATTTTTCCACCAAAACCTGTTATTTCATGCCATAAACATAATTCAACCTGATAAAGAACAATGTCAAATCTCCCTCTCTCTCTCTCTTTCTCTCTCTCTCTCTCTCTTTCTCTCTTAATCACAATTAATGCTATCAAATCAAGAGGGCACCCATTTTGGTGCAATAGCAAGCTGGTTTAGCAATAGTTAGCAATGTGCTACTGAAAAATAATTTTGATCCTCACTGGTCACACCATATTTGTGACCTTGTGCCAAATCTAAGCTACACTTAGTTTTTACAAGACTTACAATCAAGGTCAATTGAAAAGTACCAATTCCCACCAGATCACCAATGTTAAGCAGTGCTGAGCTCCAGATGATGGGTGACCATTTAGTAAAAGCAAGTACTGTAAGCTAAGACATAGGCATCAGTCTAAATATAATCCTATTTACCAACCCCTCCGCTCAGGCAGGATATGACACAAGGTCAATTTTTAAGCGGAGTTTAACAGGTTTGAATTCAGAGTTTTCCTTCTTCTAGACTAGTTGCCTCAACAAGGCTGAAGAACCCAGTCTGTCCTACTATTTACTCATAGCTGGAGAGAGAATAATAGGATTCATACCTTTCCCAAGGGTATTAGTGCTATGTGAAATGCAATCAGTCTCGTCCAGGATTTGAACTCGTGTCGCCGTGTCCATTTCCTACGATGATAACCATTACACCACGGGCACCTCCTTAAGTCTAAATATGATAATCATAATAATCAATTGCCAATGTTAAGCAGTGCTGAGCTCCAGTTGATGGGTGACCATTTAGTAAGTACATTTAGTACTGTAAGATAAGACATAGGCATCAGTCTTAATATAATAATCATAATAATCAATTGCCAAAGCAGTGCTGAGCTTTAGATAATGGGTGACCATTTAGTAAAAACAGGTACTGTAAACAAAAAAAGGCATGGGCATCAGACTAAGAAAACCTTAATGAATAACAACACTAGCAAACATGGAAGATAAAGCAAAAAAAAATATTACACCTAAAAACTGCTCCTGTTTATGCTCCATTACATACAGTAAATTCAAACATTTCTAAGTTATCTGGCTTGAGGTGCTGGTTATGTAATGGTCAGTGTTGTAGAAAATGGACATGGCAACCAGAGTTCAAAACCTGGACAGGGTTGTTTGCATTTCATATAATGCTAATACTCTTTAGAATGGTATGAATTCAACAATTCTTCCTTCTGCTATGGGTAAATAGTAGGGTAGACTATGCTCTTTAAATTTGGCATGGAAACCAGTCAAAGAGAAAGAAAGAAAACTCTAAATTCATACCCGTGAAACTCAGTTTGTGTAGAGGGTTTGGGTAAATACACATATTCAATGATTTCAGAGTATCTGGGGTGAGACTAAACTGTCTTTTGATGATGAGATTCCAGTTTTGGAGCTATGGGGAATGTGTAGTATCCCTTATTACAATTACTCCTGGGTATACTCTGACTGAGGAGTAGTACATGCTAGGGTGCCTTCTATAAGTCAAATAGAACTGCTCAACCATTTACTTAGGATTATTATTATTAGTTACTTGAAATCAAATGTCTGTATGCATCTTATTTGTATTTGATAGGAATACTTAATATCACATAATCATGTACAAAAATCTCTAAAGAAATAACTACACAAAAATTGTAAATATGAACATACAATGAACATGATTCTCTAATCTCTAGGCATAAAATAACCTTCAATGGGTTGATATCCCATTAAAATCAATCAATCAAAATTTTCAGAACTACCAGTTTCCTGAATAAAGTTCATTATTAACATATGGTAAAAATATAATAAAATCATATTTACCCGAACTATTTCAACGTAACCCTCTTGTGCTGCTATATGTAAAGGAACATTTCCATATTGATCACTCACATGGATTTGATTGCTTACAATAGGATTTTCCAGAAGTTTCTATAATTATAGAAAAACAATACAATAGTTTATCAAAACACAAGCAAGGTGGTTCAAAATTCAGCATTTTTGATGAGCAAGAAAAAAGTTAATATTGATCAAAAAGATTACAGCACATAATGGTGTCCAAAAAATTTATCATTCTGCCAGGTCTTGTATAATGTGCCACTCGAAGTAATAAACTCTTAGTACCTTTGTTTTAGAAGAAAATTAACTCTTTATAAAAACTTGTGATAAGATAACTTATCTATTGATTATGAACAAAATCAATTATATCAGTATATTTAGGTATCTAACCTTTAAGGCTTCTAGGTGATTTTCTTCAGCAGCTAAATAGACAGCTGTTTTCTCTGATTTATCCACAGCAGTGTGATCTGCAAAAGCATCCATCAATATTTCAATTGTCTCCACATGGCCCCTGAGAGCTGCTAACAACAGCGGCGTGTAGCTGTCACGGTCTCTCCTATTGATACGAGCCCCTCTAGAAGAAAAATAAAAGAATGGGAAAGTGTAAGTGACACAATAATACTTTTATATACCATAAAAAAACAATGCAATTTTTTTTTAATACAGCATGCAAAATTAACTTATACAAACTCTGTCCAATAGAAGAGCTATTATATTTGAATATATATATATATATATATATATATATATAATAAATAAATGAATATATATTAGATATATGTATTTAAATCATGGAATTTAGACTGCGACCCCTGGGTTTCATGGAGTTTTTTGCAAAACAACAATCATCAAGCAGTTAAGAAAATGAAATGAATTGAAAATCAAAAAAATACAGTCAAAAAACCATTGGGATTTTGTATGATTCTTTACGTGTGGTTGTAAGTGTGTGAGTGTGTGTGGGTGTGTACATATGTGTGTGTGAGTTATAGTTGTGTATTAATGTGTGTTTGTATGAGTTTAAGTTAAGCTACAAACGCAGCGCGTTGTATAACTGGAGGTAAATTCATAGGTGTATCTTAATTTTTTGTTACATTATTTTATTTCCGTGTGTGTAGGTGACTATAGCTAAGGAACAAAACATCATCATTGCATGTCAAGGGGAATGAATTTGATTTGTAAGCATATTTAAATGGTTATATTATGGTAGACCAGAATCACAATGGGTATAAGTATTATTATTATATAATAGCTCTATCCTAGATATTGAGCACTCTCCATATTATATTGCACTTGGTTTGACACAAACCCACAAAGTGATTTAGTGACAACTAGAACTGTTATAATATATATATATATATATATATATATATATATATATATATATATATATATATATATATTATAACAGTTCTGGTTGTCACTAAATCACTTTGTGGGTTTATATATATATATATATATATATATATATATATATATATATATATATTTCTTCAACTAAATGGAAAAAGACAATAGGGAAAATCAAATTGACATGTTTTACAATAGGGACAGCTTCCTCTGAAATGAAATTCTATTTTAAAAAAAAAAGTTTATACATGACATGGGGAAAAGAAGCATATCTTTTTATTTTTGATTAAAAAAAGAACAAAATTTGTCATGTGGAAAGTATGAAGGTGCTTAGAAAGTATATTAAAACATTTGGCTTTTCTTTATGGAAATCCTATTTCATTCAATCGATTTTTAACAATTCTGTCACCAACGTTTATTTTTCTTTTAACCAATTAGTATTTCATTTGTTTTGCTGAACAATTTTATTGTAATGTTGCAAGTTTGATTTTTTGTCGCCACTATTGTAATGTTACTGAGTGGGTTCATGTGATAATAACTCGAGTCATAACATACAATGAAAAAGGGTTTATTGTACAATGTGTTAACAGAGATATATTCCTAGTCTCACTAGGAAAGCTGATATTTGTCTCTGTCTCCAACCAGACAGGACTTAACACAAGGTCCAATGACCCAAAGGTGGATTATAGTGAGGACTAGCAGGGGAGGGGGGATGAGCTGAGGCTCAAGCCCAGCTAGACTATGCTGGTCATCAACCCACTTAGTGTAATGTGGGCCTGATGAGCCTAGCTGGACATGGACCCAAATCTGGGTCCAAGCACATATGCTTGATTATAGCTTCAACTGGACAGCAAGGTCCAGTGCTATACAAGGGTGACAAAGGTGTTAATGATGCAGCTTGCCTACCCGAAGGGGGCTCAGCCGAAGCTTGGGGCCTTTTGGCCTCAAGTCTGCCATGGAACATTGACCATCCAGCACAAATGCCAGACAGTCCACTGAAAAGCCTCTGCACAAAGCAGCAGTAGGTCGAGTTTGTCTCGCAAGGAAAGCTGGCCATCTGGCCAACAAATATAGCTGCTTATATTCAAATAGAACTGTCCATTCCAATACAAGGGAGTATCATCTTTTCTCTTCAACAAATTTCAAAACTATTTTCAAGGCATATTGCTTTCTGTTTTCTATCCTGACACTTTGATGTCTTTTGTGGTCAACCAGAAGGTTTTCCATTTTTTAATCACCCCATTTCTTGGATATTTGCACCAAATGTCAGGGAGAAATTAGTTCTTTCTTTTTTATTTTTTATTCATAAATCTATTTTTTGTTTTTAGGAAGAAAGTGGAGAGATTTTATTTATTTTACAATTTTCTGGGGAGCGTAGCTTTTAAATTATGGATGAAGAGTTCATTTATTTATTTCTTTTTTATCCAGTTTTTTTTTCACACATACATAAAGGATATATTTGCCAATCACATGAAAAGATGCCAGGGCCTTTAATAAAGGTTTCGTAAATTTACATAATAAAAACTTGGCACTTATGAACCAGATTGGCCACATCTAAAAAAAATAGAAATCAATTTTTTTCACGACTAATTTTATGGTGCTTAGCATTCAGGACACCTTTATCTACACAGGTAATTTATCAGATTTGAAATGAGGGTTCTGTTTATAATATAAATACAATGTAGAAATGATCTCTGACTTGCATAGTCATGATATATCTTTTCTTTGTTTTTTATTTTCACCCTGTTAGTTGGGTTTGAAATACACTGACTGTATTCCTTGTAGAGTGTTAAACACCTCATCCAGAAGAGCTCCCCTGTGTATGATAGTAAGACACATCTGGTTGTTAGACTCAAGTTATGGGGGTCTGGGGAGTGTAGAATTCCCCTTTATTGCCATTACTCCCACTCAGACCAGAAATGGTGGTGACAGTTACAGTCAGATCAATAGATCAAATAGATCTGTTTAAAAATTATTAATATTAGATAGAAATACCTGATATTACATTACCATGAACAAAAAATGTAAATATAAATGTACAATGTATAA
This sequence comes from Sepioteuthis lessoniana, assembly GCA_963585895.1. Lineage (NCBI taxonomy): Eukaryota > Metazoa > Mollusca > Cephalopoda > Myopsida > Loliginidae > Sepioteuthis > Sepioteuthis lessoniana. The sequence continues at coordinate 45,358,659 of OY757937.1, forward strand.
TATATGCAATTCACTAACCTCTAGACATAAAATATCCTCAGATTGGTTTACAAGTCATTAAAATCATTCACTCAATTAATCAATCATCTTTTTTAACTCATTCGTCTCAACTTTGTTTCCCATGGGGGTTCTGTTTATAATATAAATACAATGTGGAAATGATCTCTGACATGCATGGTCATGATATATCTTTTCTTTGTTTTTTGTGCTAAAAACTCTTTTCAAAAATAAATCATATGAGAAAATGTAAGAGCTAGGTTATTTCTTTATTTCTATTTAAATTAAAACAACATTCCAATAACTCAAGGAAAAAAGTCACCATTGTTTGTTCAAATTGTTTACAAATTAATCATTGCTTTTGAATATGTTTTTCACTCATGCAAGTTACTAATCAACACACCTGTTTAGTCAGTTTAATAGGTAAGCTAGAGGAATAAAACAAGTCGGTAGATGTGCAAGATATATTTTAAGGTGTATCGAAGTGCACCAGATTTGTTCGACAAATAGAAATTAGGTTAGACAGCTAGAAATAGAGACAGAGTACAGCAAACAACCACATAAAAAAGATTACCACTCAAGGCTCCATGAGCAGAGGCATTTTAAAAATTCTAGTACATGACTAGTTTAATGAGTGGCTAGAAAGGTTGTTGCATCAATCTCCTGAGAAAAAAAGAGTTTCCTTGTAGGTGAGGGCCTATGTAGCTGCCTTTATTAGAATCTTGGGAATTTCACAAGACAGTTGGCCATGACAATTGCCCTGCCAGTATAACACAACACAACTAATACATAGACAATTTCACATATATCACATATATATCTATATAACTTTACACAATGAGCTTGCTACTGTTGATGTTTACTTTTTCACTCTAACTGTAAAATTGTTTTAGTTTGGTCATGGCATGTTAACCCTTGTTTGTCAGGTTGTTGTTTTATAAACAATTATATGGTTTCAAATAATTAATGATGGTCATTTAAAAAATGTGAGCTTTAAGTAACTACTCTTAGTACAAATAATTTGCACCGTTTCAAGTTTTTCTATCTATTACAAATAAATTACATACAGTTTATATAGTTTCAAGTATTTCAAGTCATTATATGGCTACAAATAACAAACAATAATAATCCTTTGTAAACAATTATAGCTTGAAATAACTATTTCTAATAAAAACACATTTAAATGGGTTCATATATTCCAATCTAATACTAATAATTTTCACATTAATCTATATAATCCATACATAGGATCCTAACAGTTACAATCATTCCAGGTCAAAGTGGAGCTGGGAGTAAGGGCATTGAAGTAATGACTCAATACTCCCCAGAGTTCCAGAACTAGAGCCTTACCACCAAATGCAGTATAGTGTCATACCCAAGTTGTCCCCTTATTTTCAGAGGTGGAGGATGTCTTACCCCACTGCAAGTAATGCAGCCAGTATATCTCAAGCTCTGCTAACAGACAGACAATAGAAAAGGGTACCTTGCATGATGTAAGGATTAGTGTGTTAGACTAGCACAAAAATAACAATATAGGGCACTCAGTGAGAATCTAACTCACTAACAATGGCCAACTAAACTAAGCTAAGTAAGTGATAGTGTGCTTTGTATAGTAGAATGGTTAGCAAGCTTGGCTAGCAAAACATTGTTAATGAATTCAGTTCTCACTGGATGCCCCATACTTTTAACTTTCTGTTAGACTAAGCTAAGATTAGTAAATAACTACTCTAATACTGAAAAATCAAAATCTAATGTAGGAGGCACTATTGGTGTAATAATATAGGAAATGGATTCAGTGACATGAGTTCAAATCCTAGAGGAGACTGCATTTCATTTTGCACTCATGTCCTAAGGAAAGACACAAATCCATCTTTTCTTCCTTTAATTACAGATAAATTGTAGAGAAAACTGAGTTTTTAGCCTTGGTATGACAACCAGCTTAGGAAAAGGAAAACTGAATTCAAACCAACTGTACTCCACTTAAAAATTGACCGTGTGTCACATCCTGCCTGGAATTACTCCCAAAAAAGATTATGAAATTAAAACTCTAAGGTGTTCACCATTGGGTTTTTTCTTTAGCATTAAGTAAAGTAAAGTTGGCAACCTAAGTCAAGGGTGACCCAAAGGCTCCCTTTTCAATAGCTACTACACCAAGGTGTAGGGGAGTGAATTCCCTGGATTGTTCCACTTTACCCTCGATCCATACCTTATAATGCTGAGTGTTAAGTAAGGAGGCATCAAGTACCATTTTTTGAGTCTTTGGTATGACTCAACCTGGGATTGAACCAAAGTCTCCTAGGCCATTGGTGAACACTCTAACCATCATGCCAATGTCCAGTACATTACTAATAACAGATGAGATGCAAATCATTTTTTTTATTTAATACCTGAACTTCCTGGCTACATAAAGCATTTCTAAAACATAGTAATTTAAATTACTAAAATTATTTCACCCACTCCACTGTGAATTTTTGAATAAGTTTTACAACTCTTTCCATTGTTTCCATTGATAAATCTTTTGTTAAAGCCTATCTCTTTTCAATTATATATGTCTAACCACTTGTTCAGGTCTACAAGTACCGTCCTTTGACTGTAGACCAATTTGCATAAGTAGATTTCTGCTCTTATTTTCTTTTAGGAATGCAAATCACAAGATCATTCCATAAATTTTTTCTCACTATTTGATTATTCCGTTATATTTTAGAAAAAATCATATCATTAATTTCAATAATTTAATCTAGTTTATATAAGGAATATTTTATGAAGCCAGAATGTTCTGCTATTAAATGAAAAAATGTTTTGCATCTTATCTGTTATTAGTTTATTTACTGCAAAATAAAATAAAAAAAAACAAGATGAACATGCTCTAAGTGGGCTAATTCTATCATTTTATTTTTACCAAGGTTAATAAATAAACAGCAAATAAATAAAAATATTGGTGGACAGCAGCAAATAAAGGGATCAGGATGACTTCACCAAAATTAATGACAACAAAAATAGGATCACAACTCTACCATTGATCCTCAACAAAAATATTATAAACTTCAAAGTGATCTTTTGCTATACACTTGCATGTAACATGGAACTATTCTTCTAACTTCAAGGAGATGCAATGATGATGTGGATTGATATTAAATTGATGCTGTTATTATAAGAACTTTCATCTTCAGAATATGATCTTCAATGGAAGTAATCTTGTATGCAATAGATTTCTTCTGGTTCCCTATTAGAAAGGAAGTAAGCTCAACATAGAAGGGCATTGAAATTTTTGTTCTGATAAAAAGATAAGGTTAGACATAGAAAATAATACTTTAAAGTGAGTGATATATTTATGTCAGATTTTAGATTAAGACTTCCCATTGACTGGGCCGAGTCAGCAGGAAATACAGAATACACCGACTGCATCCCTGCAGAAGGGTAAGACTCCCCCCAATGAGTATCCTAGATATGACACTAAATAATCTGATGGTGAGGCTTCATTAATGCTGGAGCTTCTGGGAAATGCTGAGTACTCCTTCATTGCCATCACTCCCAGGTTCACTCTGGCCTGGAATGGTAGCACCTGATAGAATCCTATCTATGGATAAAATAAAACTGTTTAAAATATGTACATATACTAAACTGAATTGTTTGAAATATAACTGTTTTTATATTCAACTGGGTATAAACAAATGATTGATGTTTAATTGAATTGTGAATGATATATAGTAAAACTTGAAAACATTAAACTGTTTGTAAACAAATGATTAATAGTAAATAGAATTATTTGTGTTAAAAATAAATGAAACCATTTAATTGTATGAAAAAGAATGAGCTCAGGCTCATTTAAAATATATCAACAAAATGTATTTAGAAATCATATATTTAATATATATGTATGAAAAGGATTTGCCATTAAATGACCTACAATGGTTGATATGCCACCAAACCAAACCACTCAAACTGCTCACATTGACTAAAATGTAATGGTTGATAGAGAAAGAGAGATCTATATATCTTGGAATGAAATTCGTTGGAATCTTTTATTTCTCTCTTGTTTCCTGTTGTTAATTGTTATCTATATCAGGACAGATGATCATTAAATTTTATGAATTTCTTATAATTCACATTTTTGAAAGTAATTGATTTTGGGAGGTCATGTCATTGTTTATTAATTGTCTTAGTAGACAAAACCATAGGCACTAGTGTTGCCCAGTCAGCTGGGGCTGTAGAATACACCAACTGCATCTCTACAGAGGAGTAAGACACCACCCCGCAACAAGTATCCCGGATATAACATTAAACAATCTGATGGTGAAGTTCCAATAATGCTGGAGCTTTGGGAAATGCAGATTACCCCTTCATTGCCATCACTCCCGGGTCCACTCAGGCATGGAATGATAGCTACCTAATAGGGTCCTATTTATGGGTCAAATAGAACTAAAGTGCATACTTATGCTAAACTGAATTGTTTGAATTAGAACTGATTTGACATGTAAACTGTGTACTTATGTTTAACTGAATTATCTGAAAAAAAACTGTTTTTTTTTATGCTAAACTGAATTGTTTGAAAAAGAGCTATTCTGACATTTAACTGTATGTAAACAAAAACTATACTAAACTGAATAGTTAGAATTAAAATTATTTGAATTAACTGAATATCTTAAAAAAATGTTTTTGACAAACTGTACTTATGCTAAACCAAATTGTTTAAAATAGAACTGTTCATTTATATAAAAATGGATTTGGTATAAAATAACCTACAAAGGTTGATATGCCATAAAACCCAAACAACCCAATCGCCCTGTCGGCTGAGGCTGTAGAATATGCTGACTGCACCTCTGCAGATATGTAAGACCCCCCCCCCCAATGAGGCTACCTGTTGGCCATGGGTGGTGACTCATAAGGCGCTAGGACAGATCCCTGGTGGTTGAGCAGTCATTGATCCGGTGACAGAGTGGTCAATGGCTTGCAACACATCACTTTGGCCCTTACTTGGTCTGACGGGCGGTCGGATCAGGCCCGATCCGATCAATCGGCTGGTCCCGACATGCCCTAGCATGTGGTTTTGTTTGTTTTTTTTTACTTTCCCGATTGTATCATACAATCTGCTCTTGTGGAACTATTTGATCTACTTTTGCGGAACTATTTCCGACCCTCTTTTTTCCATATGTGCTAGAAGGCGGGGGCTGAGGGTCAATTGTACTGAGGTAGGACTTATGACCGCTGTGAGATTGTTGTTTTTTAAAAAGCATAATTTGGCAGAGGCTCAGAATCATACTCTTTGCATGAGTATACTGGTTTTGTATCCCCGTCTCAGCCAAGGCGAATGGGTTGCCCCCTTGGTTCATTCCCTTCTCAAGTTGGAGTCCATCATGGCTGGTGGAGCATAGGACCAGTGAACAACAATTACCAATCATGGCTTTTTCTTCATCAAAAAAACTGAAACGTACCCTAACGGAAACTGAATCAGACTACGAAGGTGTGGCAAGTTTCCCCAGATTCATAATAATTGAATCCACGGAAACGCCAATAACAAACTTATCGCCTTTTTTAATTGAAAAGGTAATATCTAGTAATATGACGCCCGTCCACATAAAAAAACTAAAAAATCAAACTTTGCTCATTGAAGTAGATAAAAGGAAAAATGCCGATTTCCTACTGAAAATGACAAAATTCCACACTATAAACGTTAAAACTTACCCTCACAAATCCTTGAACATAAGTAAAGGGGTTGTAAGAAGTAAGGAATTGTCATTATGCACAATTGATGAAATAAAAAAAGAAATGAAGAAACAAGGTGTAACAGAAGTAAAGAGAGTTGCAATCAAAAAAGAGGGTAAACTCATTGAAACAAACACCTACATAATGACATTTGACCAACCTAAAATATCGGAGAGGATAAAAGTAGGCTACACAATGGAGAGAGTTGAGCAATTCATACCCAATCCATTGCGTTGCTACAATTGTCAAAAATACGGCCATCACGAAGATAATTGTAGAGGTCGAAAAGTATGTGGCAAATGTGCACAACAAGATCCTGACCACCATATTGACAACTGCAACAATCCGTATAAGTGTGCAAATTGCGGAGGCGATCATCCCGTCTATGCAGGATCCTGTGATAGTTGGAAACTGGAAAAAGAAATATTGGGAATCAAACACAAGAACAACATCCCATTCAATGAAGCGCGGAAAATGATAGTAGGATCTAAGACCACTGCCTACTCTCAAGCCGTCCAGCACAATAAAACCCAGTATAATTACGAGAGGATAGTAAAAAAATTGATTCAGCTGGAGTCGGGCAACTGGGAAGGCTATATCAAGGAAATAAGAGCCTCCCTTGATATTAACAAAATTTCAGACACCAACTACAAAGGCAGATCTTGTAGCAGACAAAGTGAATACACCTGCACACTCACACACCTCCACGGTTTAGACCGATCTCGAAAAGAGCATGGAGCTATCACCAACCACACAACCAACTAAATATGTCACGGAGAAATCCCCTTCTAAAACAAGACCAAAAGATAGGAGATCCCCAATAAGACCACCTAATTCTACAGATACCTCTCCAAACAAGAAACTACAAAAAGACAAGACAAAAATTAATCCAAAACAAAATGAAAATGTTGACGCGAGTAACAAATTAAAAATTTTAGAAAAGATGGAAACAGAAAACAGCCCCCCAAGTACATAAACATAAAGGCCATAAAAATAAACGATCAAACAGTCCAGTTCTAAGGCCTAACAATGAACCACAAAATAATCCAGTGGAACTGCCGTGGAATCAAAGCCAATAGGAGCGAACTGCTCTTATTGATGACTCAACAACAACCTGCCATTGTCTGCCTTCAAGAAACATTTCTGAAAACCATTGATGATATCACAATAAAAAAACCCACCAAAGTTACAATTTCATCAACAATATCGGTCATAGAGCTTCGGGTGGTGTCTCAATCCTTATTAGGAACGACATACCTCAAAGCAAAATCCACCTCAACACTCAACTCCAAGCAATAGCTGTCAAAGTGACTTTACACAGAACAATTAATATCTGCTCTCTATATATTCCGCCCCACGATGCCATAAATGAAAGTGAAATCAACAACATATTACAGCAACTACCCACACCTTTTATTCTACTTAGCGATTTTAACAGCCATAACACCATGTGGGGCTGTAGAAGCACAAACCACAAAGGCCAAACTCTTGAAAATATCATTAACAGTAATCATCATCATCATATCGTGCTGGCAGCACGGATATCCCTGACCCTCTCTCGCCACTCCTCCCTATCGAGAGAGGGATTAACAGTAATAATCTCTGCCTATTCAACAAAAAATCACCAACACATCTGGATCCATCAGCTGCTACCTACTCAGCCACTGATTTAACCCTCTGCGACACTTCATTGTTCCTTGATTTCACCTGGAGGGTGTATGAGGACACATGCAGGAGTGACCATTTCCCAATTGTACTCGAGAGTTTGCACCCTCAAGACGACGACTTTCCCCGGTGGAGGTTGAATAAAGCTAACTGGGAAGAATTTCACTCTCAATGTCAGAAACACCTCATAGTAAACAATACCAAAACTATTCATGAATTCTCCAAAAAACTTATAAATATAGCTAAAACATGCATTTCACACAACCCAACAATTCATAAACGAGACAGACCTTGATTCAGCAAAGAATGTAAACAGGCTATTCGCCTACGACGAGCAGCTTTGCGGAAATTCAACACTGAACCCACAACCTCCAATTTAATCTCTTTTAAATTCCACCAAGCTAATGCTCGTAAAATTATCAGAGAAGCCAAGAAAAAATCCTGTCAAAATTACGTGAGCAAGCTAAATACCTCTTCTAACATCAAAACGGTTTGGCTCATGATTCGAAAAATAGCTGGTAAAAAACAATCAACTCCACTAAAACACCTCTCCGTAACAAACCACAAAATAACAGGTAAAAAGGCCATAGCAGATCTACTTGCAGAAACATTTTCTAAAAACTCCTCCAGCCAATTCAACACAGAATTCTATAAAATCAAACCCACCCTCAAAAAGAAAAAAATAAAGTTCTCTTCAAATAACTCTGAAGAATACAATAAGCCATTTACCCTAACTGAACTAGTGGACTCCATAAAAAAAATCTAACCACTCAGCTGTCAATCCTGATGAAGTACACAACGAGTTCCTCAAACAGCTACCAGATGAATCGGTCAAATGCCTACTAAAGCTATATAATAATATTTGGGTGAACGGTACTTTCCCAGAAACATGGAGACAATCAATAATTGTCCTGATCCCCAAATCAGGCAAAGATACATCGAACCCGCAGAATTATCGACCCATCGCATTGACTAGCTGCCTTTGTAAGACGATGGAGCGGATGATAAATAGTAGACTGACGTGGTATCTCGAGACAAATGGTCTAATAACAAATATGCAAACAGGATTCCGGAAAAGAAGAGGAACCATAGATCATTTGATACGACTAGAAACCTTCATCAGAGAAGCCTTCATAAGAAAACAACATCTGACGGCAGTATTTTTTGACTTAGAGAAGGCTTATGACACTACGTGGAAGTATGGTATTTTGCGGGATCTCTATAATCTAGGCTTAAGAGGAAGACTGCCGATGTTCATAAAAAACTTTCTCTTCAAAAGAATATTTAGGGTACGCGTGGGATCCACCCTTTCAAACTCATAACATCAAGAGGAGGGTGTTCCGCAAGGCAGCATCCTCTCCGTTACTCTCTTCTCCATAAAAATCAATCACATTGTAAAATGTCTAACCCCCTCAATCAACTGTGCTCTCTACGTCGACAACTTCGTCATATGCTATCAGGCCACTTATATGAACATAGTAGAGCGACAACTTCAACTAAACTTAAACAAAGTAAATAAATGGGCAAGAGAAAATGGATTTAAGTTCTCCCAGTCAAAAACTAAATGCGTGCATTTTTGCTCTCTAAGGAAAATGCACAATGACCCTCTCCTAAAAATTGATGACTCCGAAATACCAGTCGTTAACGAATACAAATTCCTCGGCATAATATTCGATAAAAAACTTTCATTCATCCCACACATAAAATACCTAAAAAACAAATCAACCCGTGCCAAACAACTTCTGCAAGTCGTTGCCCACACAGAGTGGGGAGCTGACCGTCAGACTCTAATTAAGTTATATAGAACTCTTCTCCGCTCTCAACTCGACTATGGCATTTTCGTATATAGATCTGCCAGGAAATCATATCTGAAACAACTTGACCCTATTCACCATGAAAGCTTAAGACTGGTATTAGGGGCATTTAGAACTTCCCCAGTTGACAGCTTATATACCGAAGCTCACGAAGCACCTCTACAGATCAGAAGTGAAAAATTAGCCCTCCAGTATTACACCAAACTTAAATCTTCTCCCTCTAACCCAGCATATGACTGCACCTTTGATCCAAAATACAGACAATATTTCGACCAAAAAGAAAAATCAATTAGACCATTTGGCCTCCGTATGGAGCCTATTCTCAAAGAAGCCACCATTCCTCTAGATAATATCCATAAAAGCATCTTGCCACAAATACCACATTGGATCATTGAAAATCCAAAAGTTAACCTTCAACTGAATCAACTCCATAAAACAAAGACACATCCCTTCATCTACCATGAAAAACATCAAAATATCCTCCAACAGTATCCCGACTATCTATGTATCTATACAGATGGATCCAAAGACGACAACAAAACAGCATGTGCAGCAGTCTTAAACAAAATAATAAAAACAAAAGCGCTGCCAATGGATAGTTCTATTTTCACAGCTGAGGCCTGCGCAATAGACTTGGCTCTCGACATTATCTCGAAAGAAAAACACAAAAAATTCATCATATTCTCAGACTCGCTCTCTGTCCTGTTATCATTAAACAACAAAAAACTAGAGCACCCACTTATTATCAAACTACTTTGCAGACTACACTCAACATTAAACAAAGAAATCGTTTTTTTTGTTGGATTCCAAGCCACATTGGGGTGAGAGGAAATCATAGAGCAGACGCGGCAGCAAAATCGGCTTTAGATTTGACCCCTGACAAGTACAACATCCCATACACCGATCTGAAACCGAAAATATATAATTTCCTCCATAAAAAATGGCAACAATGCTGGAATAGAAATACCAGCAATAAACTATTTCAGGTCAAACCCTTTTTGGGAGAATGGCACCCAGCCTTTCGAAAATCGCGAAAAGAGCAAGTAAAAATAACGCGATTGCGTATTGGTCACAGCAGACTTACGCACTCTTTTATACTCAAGCAAGAACAGCAACCACAGTGCTCGACATCCCAAACGCCCTGCACAATCAAACACGTTTTCATTGAGTGTAAAGTTTTTAATGACACCAGAAAGCGCTATTTCCACGCAAATACCATGAAGGACTTATTTGAGAACATCCACATGGATAATGTCTTGTCGTTCTTGAAAGAGACCGGGTTGTACCAGAAAATATAGATTTGGTTACAATCCCGAAAACACAACAAAGTAATCAACAGAAAGCAAATTATTGTTGAATAGATTTATGCTTGTGTTGGTAGAAATAGTAGTGAGAAATAAAAACAAAAACAAAAAAAAAACACTATCATCACTAAATAACCTAATGTCACATAGAAATACTTGCAAATACTTACTCGTATGCGAGTAAATGAGTTGTATAGTTTTAGTATGGTATGATTAAATTATGTGTCTGCAAATCGTACATACATGTAAACAGGCTTTGGCATTAAATAACCTATAGAGGTTGATATGCCATTAAACCCAATCAACCAACCAACCAACCAAACAACCCAACCCAGCACTTGAGATTATTTAAGCAAATAAGACAAAACATCTCAACACTCTCATACTGCAACCATACAGGTAGTCTTTAAGGGATAAATACTTAAACAGAAAACATACAAAAGATAAAATACTTACTTATCAATAAGATATTTGGCCACTTCATGATGATTGTAAAGACAAGCTTTATGCAGTGGTGTAGACTGTTCTCTATCAAAAACATCTATTCTCGCATCATGTTCTATAAGCAGCTGAACACACTCCATGTTACCTGACATCGCTGCCAGGTGAAGAGGCATTGAATTATCCTTTTGTACTGAATTTACATCAGCCTCTGCAAGTAAAACACAATTAAAATCTTAAATTTGACTTTATATATATATATATATATATATATATATATATATATATATCTTATGGTACATGCATCCTGGACACTTCAAATAAGTACTCAAACACAAAAATGATTTCTTTCAACCTCGATGAATGTTAATGGACTTCACCTATCAATCTTTGAAGCTTTTCTCATTGTTATATACTGACCCTTGACCGAGCCGTCAATCAAGAGATGCAGCTGTGTAAATAAGCCGAAGAAGAGTGGAAGCAGGTTGGTGTTAAGAAAGAATATAGATAGGGTGCCCGCGGCTGTCAGGCAGTTGGGACAGGAATGCCAAAGTGAGAACCAGCTTGCAGAGGGCTGGGCCTTTAGTGATCCATGGTTGGGCAACCCAAGCCAAGATGCAAAAGAAGTGCTGCTCTGGTCGAGAGAACAACTTGGGTCAATATAGCAGTCCGTCCCTGTCTCCACTCACCTCTCACACACAACAAAACATCACCCTTTTGAAAATAAAGTGTGAGAGATTTAATTTTTGTAAAGAAGTGTATTCATTCATTATTGAAGTCGTCATTATCAGTTGATTATGTTTCCGCATATAACTGTATATGTACACGTGTAGTTGTATGTGGCTATACAACACTCATTACTAAATACCAAACTGAACTATGAATAAAAAAACAGTTTTACATACTACTTCTTTCTAGCAAACCCTTTGGAATTCAGCAAGACAATACCATTACCTGTACTGACTCTGCAGGCTTACAGTGATTTTTTTCCCTTCCTTGCTTATTTTTGGTCACTGCTCAAAATTTAAATTCCTCTTACATAGACTTAAGTATCTCAGCTATAATTATCTGAAGAGACATGATCCAAACAAAGGGTCCCTTTTTTAGAATTTCAAAATATTTTAATCATTTTAAAAATATATTATTAATGTTAAACATGAATAAAGTTTTAAAAGCTTTGTTTATATATATATATATATATATATATATATATATATATATATATATATATATATATGTGTGTGTGTGTGTGTGTGTGTGTGTGGACAGAAAGAGAGACAGACAGAGAGAAATATATCACATATATGACACTAAACCATCTGACGATGAAGCTTCTGTACTGCTGGAGCTTTGGGAAATGCTGAGTACCCTTTCATTGCCATTGCTCCAAGATCCACTCTGGCCCAGAGTCCTATGTATGGGTCCTATCTATAGGTCAAATAGAACAGTTTGACCTTTAACCAATGAAAATAAATGACTTATGCTAAATTGAATTGTTTGAAATAGAACTGTTTGATCATTTAACTATGTGTATCAACAAAATGTGTTTACAAATCATATATTTGATATATAAATAAAAACAGGATGTGGCATTAAATAACTAACAATGGTTGATATGCTATAAAATCAAACCAAACCAAGCCAAAAACATACTAACTGTACATAGTGGTTGAAAAAATATTTCTTTCAACCTGGATGAAGATGCATTTTTATTACACTTTCCATTCTGCCCACTTCCAATATCATGAATCAACCACATTAAATATTATCTATTTGTTGGGAAGTGTAAAAGTAAAAGTAAAGTTGGCAACCAAAGTCAAGGGTGACCCAAAGGCTCCCTTTTTGATTGCTACTACACCGAGGTGTAGGGGGGGTACAACTCCTTTTCCTGGATTGTACCACTTTACCCTGGATCTGTACCGAATAATGCTGAGTGTTAAGCAAGGAGGCATCAAGTACCATTTTTTTGAGTCTTTGGTAGGACTCATCCAGGGCTTGAACCCAGGTCTCCCGGGCCATTGGCGAACACCATCATGCCAATACTGAGAAAACTTCATGCCAATGACCTTTTCTCACAATTATGGTAGGGCAGACTGGCTTCTTTAGCCTTGGTTTGGTAACCAGTCTTGGAGAAAAATAACTCTGAATTCAATTTAATTTTACTCCATTTAAAAATTGATCTTGTGTCACATCCTACCCATGGTTGAATAAATACATAGTTGCTTAAATATTGCCTTTAGCAGCCATTAAGCTAATCCCCTTGAGAAAAGTATGAATTCATCTCTTCACCTTAAAGCTTTAGTCTTGATAAGGCAACCAGTCTTGAAGAAAAACTCTGAATTCAAACCAGCTGTACCCTGCTTAAACATTAACCTTGTGTCACATCCTGTCTATGGCAGAGAGGATTGGGTAAATAAGTACTCAAACAAAAAAATGATTTCTTTCAACCTTGATGAATGTTAATATTTATTTCATAACATTTAGAGCCTTTTTCATTTCTTTCTTTCATTCTGTCCACTTCCTGTATCATGAAATTTATCAACCAAACTTGATATTATCCATTTGTTCATAAGTGTCAATTGGGAAAACATCCCATCTCTCACATATTTGCAGAGTTTGTACTCAAAATTAATCTCAACCAGGAACACACATTCATCATTGGAAAATGACATAGCTGATACAACACAAATGAATAGATGCAAAAATAAGGCTGTCATATGACACAATTATTTCAATTTTAATATATTGTTATCGCTGAATATAACATTGGCACATGACTAATGCATAAGATTTATGAACATGTAAGTTTGTAAACCTACTCTACTATTTCTAGTATGTAAAAAAAAATATCAGTTTTTCAGTATAGGAAAAGAAAGTCTTACTTCTTTGTAAACATGTCCGTACAATATTTGTGTTACCCCCATCAACAGCTGCATGTAGACATGTCTTGCCATCAATATTTTTGTCCCAGAGCAACTGAAAAATGAATAAACATTAAGATAAACATTCATTCAAATTTACAAAGTAAAGCAAAGTTTCACAAAGGAACTTTTTGATGAAGAAAATATCTCACTTTCATTTATATTATCAATTTTCTCAACTTATGTCAAGAAAGCTGATAATAATATTGTTGTGGACCAGTAAAAGGTCAGGAAGAAAGACAAGAACTCAGGATTACATGAAACAAGTATATTGAATGAAAGTATAAATACAGCATAGGTAAAAGAGTGTTGAATGTCAGTCTGACTGCCAAAGTGTTAGGGTGGAGTTTTTATTTCCGAAGAGATACAACTCTCAGTGAGCACAAGTGTTAGGCTGGAGTTAACTCAACACTGAGATGAATATTCTCCCGGTATTCATAGTAATAGGAAGAGTTCGTTATAGTCCATAAGGTAGGTACCATAACAAATATTATAAATAAAAAACCACAAATTTTATCAAACATTTGTTGAATTCATTAGGACTTGTATGAGAAAACATCAACCTAAATAAATGTGGAAAGCACTGAACTCTTTTAGCTATAGCCAGTACTGAAAAATAAAGAAACATGATGCTTCAAAATGTTTTACTCTAAAATTTTATTCTATCATTCCTACAAGTAAAAATATGTGGCCTCTAGGTGCAAGTACAGAGTGTCTCAAAATAGATGCAACTCATTAATATGATAATGATTTATTACTGAGACAAGAACAATGGTGGTCATTTGGAATATGTCCAGTAAAAAATACATCCTTTGAGCTAGAGACATCAAATTAATGTTTTTTTTTAAATTGTTGTTATATCAGCTTCTTGGACATACAATCTTGTTTCTTGTCTCAGTAATAAATCATTATCATATTAATGGGTAGTATCTATTTTGAGATAGTTTTGAATGATATCTTCAAATAAGTAGTGACGCAAAATATTTTCCTCTCTTGTCTAGGGCATTGTGATTGAGGATTGATAGTTGTTATGGTATACTATTTTCAAATCTGAAAGGAAAAAGAACACAACATTATTACTAGTAGAATTATTAGCAGTCACATGGGTCCCATGTATATTGAGACACCCTGTAGTTAAGTTTTAATGTAATAGAATAAGATATTAAATCAGAAAGACTAACAAAACTAAATTAGAATGCATATTAAAAGATTAGGAAGAAGACTGGCTAAAGTGCTGGCTAAAGTATTGGCTAAAATTAAACAAGTTCAAACTCCAGTCATGCTATTATGTTTACTTTCAAATTAATACTCTTGGAAAGAATGTAATTAGTATGAAGATAAAGCCAACAGTACTAATAATATAAAACAATTAATAACTCTTCAAGACTGATGTTTTTATAAAAAAAAAAAATCATGGAAAATGTGAGGTAAATAACTAAGGGAATCATGACATCAGTGGTGATTTAGTTTCACTTACAGACAAATAATCCACATTATGATAAGATGTGTGGCTATATGTTTGTGTCTTGTCAGGTGGGACTCCTGTTATAACCTAAAAATTATAATGGATTCATCCATGTGAAATAAAGTAATAGAAATACCATAAAAATAAAAGGGAAGATAGCAGTGAAGAATAAATCAAACTAGGTCAGAAATGCTGCTTATTTGAAAAGCGAGTTGAAAGGGTGAATGTGTAATTTTTCTATCTTTCTTTGTTTAATGGCATATCAACCTTCATGAGTTATTTAATGCCAAATCCATCTTTGTAAAAGAACACCAGTGATACTATTTAACTCAGGGCTGGGAGAATAAGAGGGTTAATACCTTTTTCAAGTGTGTTAGTATGAAAGTGAATGTAATTGCATGACTGGATTTTGAACTCACTTCAAGGCCACAGCTCAGCACTTAAGTAGTTATGCTAAGATGTCTCCCTGTAAATGTATGAGTGACTGAAAGAGTCACTGAGTGATAGGATTAAAGAAAACGTGATTTAAAGAGTGAATGAACACTTTAAAGTTATGTGGGTTAAAACGAATAGAAATGTTAAAACATACAATATGATAAGAAAAAGTGAGGAAACAAAAGACAAGGAGAGATGAAAGAAAAAAAGAAATAAACTAAAAAAAAAAAAAAAAAGATAAGGAAAATTTTCACTGGATAGGAAAGATTAAAAATAAAAGAATTATAATTTTAGAATTTCAAAAAATCTATCAATATAATTTTATTTAGTTTATTCTTCTAAATGAATCATCTCATAAAAATTCAAACATATCCATTGAGTTCTTTTTTTCTTTTTTTTTCCAGTTAATCATGAGTACTGTTATAAATTGCCTCATAGGAAAAGTGTATAAAGACTTCCAGAAATATGTATTTCTGAAGCCAAAATGTGAAAAAAATCCTGACAAGCAAATTTAAATAGGCAGGAAATGGTTCCAAATTAACACAAGATAAAAAAAAAGATAGAATTTCACAAAACATTTTTCTGAACCAATCAAATTTGTCTCCTCAAAATTTTAGAATCACTTTTTGGGAGCCTGTTTACAAACATAGATAAAGAGGAAAACTGTGATCAAACTAATAACCATCAGATGTTTGAGCAACCTAGGTCACTAAGAATGGCATAAGAATTATAACAGACAAATATAAAGACAGGTATTAAAAAGGACTTTGCTAATTTCTTTTCTTGGACAAAACCAAATGAACTTATCAGTTTTCTATTAAAAAAAAAAAAAGTAAACATCACCTTCTTGTGAAAATAAAAAATGTAAATTTTGTACATAAAATAAATCATTAAATCAAGACATGCATTACAATTTCTTCATATTTTCACATCTCATCTAATCAGCAGCAAGAAAAAAAAGAAAAGGTAATGAATATGTATTTACCCAATCTCTTTGTCACAATAAGGATGGGATTGAAGGAGAGTAAAACTGGTTTGAATTCAGAGTTTTCTTTCTCCTTGATTGGTTTTGTAACCAAGACTAAAGAACACATTATGCTCGACTATTTATCCATAGTTGGAGGGATAAGAAGCGGATTCATGCCTTTCTCAAGGGCATTAGTGTTATGTAAAATGCACACAGCCTCATCCAGGATTTGAACTTGGGTCGCTGATTCTATTTTCATTCATTATGCTAAGCGCATCTCCAAAGAGAAAAGGTACGGAGTAACACTTTTCTTTCTTTTTCTTTATCTCT
Source organism: Sepioteuthis lessoniana (assembly GCA_963585895.1). Classification (NCBI taxonomy): domain Eukaryota; kingdom Metazoa; phylum Mollusca; class Cephalopoda; order Myopsida; family Loliginidae; genus Sepioteuthis; species Sepioteuthis lessoniana. The sequence continues at coordinate 45,375,701 of OY757937.1, forward strand.
GGCATTTTTCTTTGGAATATGAGTCTCACCTACCAGTTACAGTAGGCTATATATATAAAAAAATATTTGCTGAAAACTCAGTTAAATGACAGACTGAACTTAGAGTTTATATAACTTTTACAATGTCACTGGAAAAAAAAACATTATCATCAGATATAATAAATAATCATATATTTTGTATCGCCAATGTCCCAGGAGACTGAGGTTCAATCCCAGGTTGAGTTATACCAAAGACTCAAAAAATGGTACTCAATACCTCTTTGCTTAACACTCAGCATTATAAGATATATATCAAGGATAAAGTAGAGCAATCCAGGAAAAGTAGTTGTGCCCTCTCTAACACCTCAGTGTAGTAGCTATTGAAAAGGGAGCCTTCAAGTTGCCCTTGACTACGGTCGCCAACTTTACTTTGTACCACAATAATGCTATATTTAGTATGTTCAATCTATAGGTAATAATTGTGGAACAGAGATAGTATTATATATAGAGAAATTTCAGTGATTTGTGTTTGGATAGAAATTTACTTACTTCATTTGCGACCATCCATCCCCTTTGTTCAATTGTTTTGTCAAACAGCAGTTTTACAAGTTCTTCACATCCATAGAGGCAAGCATAGAATAATGGGGTGCAGTTTTCATCATCAAAGCATTGGACATTGGCACCTTTGTTAAGTAATTCTTGAGCCACAACAATTTCACTGAAACGGGCAGCAGTGTGCAAGGCAGTCATCTTTGTCTTGTCTGTTTTCTGTTACAAAAAACATAAGAAAAAGATAAAATTTATGATTCCATTATAGCTGAAGCCAAAATGTTATAAAACCATTAGTAAAGTTAATTAGTTGATGATCTTGTTATTTATATCAATTAAGCTTAGTTTAGTATGGTTTAAAGGCATAAATGTGGAGTATCAAGTCATTTTGTTAAAATTATCATTGCTAACAATGTAATATTATTGTCGTAATTTGTTGATATTTAAAAATATAGTATTTAATTGAATTTCATCATCATCATATCGCGCTGGTAGCACGGATATCCCTGACCCTCTCTCGCCACTCCTCCCTATCGTTCATCGCCCTAGGTAGGTCTTCAGGACAACATCCTGTATCCTCACATAGCTGCTGAATGTACGTTCGAGCTGGTCGCCCTGCTTTTGCGCGGCCATGTGTGGGGATCCATAAGAGTACATCTCTTATGAGTTCATCTCTGTTTCTCCAGCAGTGTCCTGCATGTCTGGTTCGTCTAACTTGAATAGTTTTCGTGATAGGGGGCAGGTGGCCGTACAGTTGGTGTCTAAAACTTAATATTTATTCTTTATAGTTATTTACTAAGCTTAGCTTATATGTGGTACAAGACTAGAAGTATGGGACGCCCAATGAGAATTAAACTCACTACTAATGGTCGGATAATCTAGCTAGCAAACCATTACACCATATGAGGTGCCAAATATTTATTTTTTCTAACACAATTCAAGAGGTTATGAAAAATTTAACTGAGGGCAAGAGTAGAAATATGATTGATTGATTTTAACAGCATGTCAACCTGACAAGTGTTATTTTATGCCTTGAGGTTAAAGAATTGCATTCATTATACATTCATATTTACATTTTTTGTGTAATTGTTTCTTAAGAGACATTTTTTTGGGGGGTTACATGGTGTTATTGAATACAAATAGTTTTTAAACAGATCTGTTAGACCCATAGATGAGACCCTAACAGGTACTACCACTCTGGGTCAGTATGAAACAGGGAACAATGACAATGAAGAGGTACTCCACACTCCCAAGATCTGCAGAACCAAAGCCTCACTATCAGATGCAGTTTAGTGTCATACCCAAGACACCTCTTTTTGGGGGATCTTGACCTTTTTCAGGGTATACAGTCAATATATTATAAGGCCCACTGACAGAGCTGAGAAAACAGGGAACAATGACAATAAAGGGGTACTCCACACTCCCTAGATCTCCAGAACCAAAGCTTCACCATCAGATGCAGTTTAGTGTCATACCCAAGACACCCCTTTCTGGGGTATCTTACCCTTTTTCAGGGTATACAGTCACTGCATTATAAGGCCCACTAACAGAGGTGAGAAAGAGTATGAAGTACTCATGAGGACTGATTTCACTAACAATCATCTGCTAGTATATTGTGAACCATTACATCACTTTAAGTGCCAATTTGAAATGTAGGGAAAAGAAACAAAAAGTTTCTGGCATATATAGTTGATTATATATTCAAGAAATTAAACCACAAACAATAAAAGTTATATGGTCATCCTGTTTTAAGGTCATGCAATAATGGCATGGTATGATGCTACATCAGTGTTTTAGGAAATTCTGGGAGTTTATTTTATTTCAATTAACATAAATACCTTGTTGTACATAAACTCTAAGATAATTATAATTATATGATTAAAGCAGTATTCTGTGCCTGAATATATTGATCTGATTTAGACATTGAAAATTTGGTACAAAGCTTCAATACTATTCTCATATATCTAACAAAATTCAGTATATGATATAAATGGGACACTCTACTATATGGTACCTTCATAAGTGTTCTGCTTGCCCAGTCGGCTGGGGGTGTAGAATACACCGACTGCACCTCTGCAGAGGAGTAAGACCCCCCCTCTCCCAAACAAGTATCCTGGATATGACATTAAAAAATCTGACAGTGAGGTTCTAGTAATGCTTGAGCTTTGGGGAATGCAGAGTATCCTTTCATTGTCATCACTCCCAGGTCCACTGGTAGCCCCTGATAGGCTCCTATCAAATAGAACTAAACTGTGTACTTAAGCTAAACTGAATTACTTGAAATAGAACTGTTTTGACATTTAAACTGCATACTTATGCAAAAATAAATTGTTTAAGATAGAACTATTTTTGATTTTGAAACTCTACTTACGATATACTGAATTGTTTGAAAAATAACTTTTGACATTTAACTATGTGTAAACAAAAACTATATTTATACTAAACTGAACTGTTTGAATTAGAACTGTTTAACTAAACTGAATAGTTTGAAATAGAAATGTTTTTGACAATTAAACTGTGTACTTATGCTAAACTGAATTGTTTGAAATAGAACTGTTTATTTGCATAAAAATGGATTTGGCATTAAATAACCTACTAAGGTTGATATGTCATAAAACCCAAACAAACAAACAATAAGTGTTCTGTTCATTTTTGTTTTAGTTTAATGAAGAGATTGAAAGCAGTATAAAAGCAGTAATGTATTCTTTGTTATTTACTAGTCTAGCATAAAAGCCTTAAGTTGCTTACACCCTGCTGTTAATAAATGGTATGGTCATCTACTTAAATACTGAACAGGCTCATTATTATTTAACTTTGGAGATCTATTGGGAACTGGTGGATCATGCTATTTTTTTTTTTTTTGGTATACAATGCACTGGTGGGTCAGTTCACATTAACAAAAAATACAGTATGATCCACAGGTGAGTCATAGCATATTAAAAGTGTTAAGTGTGACTAGGCCAAAAGTCAAAGAATATTACATTCTTCCAAAGAAACAAATATCCAAGAATTAAAATCACTATTAACCATTAAAACTATTTTTTAAGCTTCAGTCATTTTTTTTAAATAAATTCTTCATAATTATGTACATTTCTTCAATCATATTTACAATGGAAACCAACTCCTTTATCTAGTAGATGTCTGAAAATCAAGTATAATATCAAACTCTATACAGTATTTCCCATAAACATGTTTTTACAAAAATATCCATTCTCTTCTCAACCCTAGAATCTCTTCAAGTATCCCAAGTATCTCAAATCCTAGTCTATTTCTTCTCATCCCTAGTATTTCAAATCCTAGTCTATTTCTTCTTATCCCTAGTATCTCAAATCCTAGTCTATTTCTTCTCCTCCCTAGTATTTCAAATCCTAGTCTATTTCTTCTCATCCCTAGTATCTCAAATCCTAGTCTATTTCTTCTTATCCCAAGTATCTCAAATCCTAGTCTATTTCTTCTCATCCATAGTATTTCAAATCCTAGTCTATTTCTTCTCATCCCTAGTATTTCAAATCCTAGTCTATTTCTTCTTATCCCTAGTATCTCAAATCCTAGTCTATTTCTTCTCATCCCTAGTATCTCAAATCCTAGTCTATTTCTTCTCATCCCTAGTATCTCAAATCCTAGTCTATTTCTTCTCATCCCTAGTATCTCAAATCCTAGTCTATTTCTTCTTATCCCTAGTATCTCAAATCCTAGTCTATTTCTTCTCATCCCTAGTATTTTAAATCCTAGTCTATTTCTTCTTATCCCAAGTATCTCAAATCCTAGTCTATTTCTTCTCATCCCTAGTATCTTAAATCCTAGTCTATTTCCTCTTATCCCTAGTATTTCAAATCCTAGTCTATTTCTTCTCATCCCAAGTATCTCAAATCCTAGTCTATTTCTTCTTATCCCAAGTATCTCAAATCCTATATTTCTTCTCATCCCTAGTATCTCAAATCCTAGTCTATTTCTTCTCATCCCTAGTATCTCAAATCTTAGTCTATTTCTTCTCATCCCTTGTATCTCAGATCCTAGTGTCTTGCTTTTCAACCCTAGTGTCTCAGATTCTAGTATCTTGCTTCTCAACCCAAGTATCTCAAATCCTACTATCTTTTTTCTGAAAGCCTAGTATCTTTCTTCAGTGATAGTATCTCAAATCCTAGTATCTCTCTTCTCAACCCTAGTATCTCAAATCCTAGTATTTTAAGTAGAATTTCATAATATCCCAGCGAAAGTTACACAATCAAAAAAGATACTATTTGGCATTATCTATTATCAAATTCTACAGCATTGAAACTGTAATTAAAAATATGAATATGGAATAGTCCAAAAATAAGTATACTCCATATATACTGACACAATTTCATTTTTGTTACAGGGATGTTGAAACTTTCCTTTTGGTAGCATGATGTCAATACAGTAAAGTTTGATGAGGAGGATGACGATGATGGTAGTGGTGATCATCATTATTGGTTTTATTATTATTATTTACTCATAAGAGTTTTTCACATCAGCGTTAGTTGATGGTCTTTCATAGGAGTTTGAGTGACAGCAAGTCTCCTCAAGTCTCCAGGACTCTTCTCAGTATTCTGGTCATTCTCAATAATGTATTAGTTTGGATGATCTCTACTCGGCCACCAACTTCCAAGTCCTCCAGTCCCTTTAGTAAACCTTTAGTTACTGTTCCAAATGCACCAATTACAATTGGTATAATTGTCACCTGCATGTTCCATAGTTTTTTCAATTCCCAAGCAAGGTCGAGGTACTTATCCTTCTTTTCACATTCTTTCAGTTTTATTCTGTGGTCAGCTGGGACAGCAAAGTTGACAATTTTGCAAGTTCTCTTCATTTTGTTGATTATTATTAGGTCTGGTCTTCTGGCCGAGATTAGGTGATCCGTGTGTATGTCAAAGTCCCATAGGAGTTTATGTGTGTTATTTTCTAGGACAGGTGCTGGGTTGTGCATATACCATTTGTTGGTATGGTCAAATCCAAATTTCTTGCACATTTCCCAGTGGATCCCTTTGCCGACCAAGTCATGTCTAGTCTTATATTCCTTCTGCACTAATTTGCTGCATTCACTGATTATGTGATTGATGGTTTCATCTCTATTACCGCATTTATTATTATTATTATTATTATTATTATTATTATTATTGAAAATGCTTCATCTAAAGATAAAAGTAGGTAAAACAACTGTTTTTTTCAGAAAGTATTTTTAGTAGTAGTATATATGCTTAATAATATATGCTTGATAATAATTATTATCAGTGGTAGTATTTCAGGCAAAAAATGACCAAAAAGAACTGATTCCATTAAAAATGCTCTCTCTAATGTCATGTAAATTTTAATAAACACTCAACTGTTTTTTTTAGTTTCTCATATTCCTTCCACACTCACTTTCATCATTTGCTTGCCTTTGTTAATCTGTTCAATACTTTTGAGTTTCTTTGGGTTTTTTTTTCAAATTTGGTTACTTACCTTTTCTAGCTTGATTACTTTTTTCTAATTATTTCTTAACTAATTAACTCTCATTCCCTGCATCAATCCATTTTTTTAGTTTCTCATTTTTTATAATTCCATATCAGGTTTTTTATTTCGTGTCATTTCTCTCTTTTAGATCTTTTCTTAGTTTTCTTTTCCTTTTTCCTAATTAGAGATGATGTAAAATTTTACAAATTAGTTTTCTCATTCTTTTTTTTAAATAATTTTCTAGTCTTATTTTAGCCTTAAATTTACATTTAAGTTTGTAAAACTTAAACTTACATCAATTTCAATGGATGTAAAACTGAGCAGATCCCGTACAGCTGTATCGCTACCTCTCATGCAAGCATAATGGAGGGGAGTACAGCCATATGTATCCTGGCAGTTGATATCAGCTCCTTTTTCCACCAAATATTTGACAGCACTTTCTTGGGATGACTCATCTTGGTCCTTCAAACAAAAAATAAAACAAGATGAAATATTTTCAATCATTTGACAGTATGAAAAAAAAATTCATCTAAAAAAAGAATGGATTTGGCATTAAATAACCCAAGAATGTTGATATGTCATTAAATAACAAACAAAATTATTATTTGACATCAACAAATATGATTATTAAAAGAAATGTAGATTTTGCTTTTAATACATAAGCTTATTATAATTTTGTTAGATCATTCAAAGTGTGCCACTGGTACCATATAACCCAGGATTGTTATTATCAACTCTTGTTCCCAGACAGCAATTGATACTGGTTCATACAGAGAAATACCAGATAACAATTGATACAACTAATATGGTGCTATGTCAGCAATTCAGGAAACTCCAGGAGCTTATTTTACTTCCATTAACATACAAGTTTAAGTTTTGCAATATTTTGATAGTATGAAACATAATTCAGCATCTTTGGATGCTCTTACCAACAACATGAGGTAACAAACCACACTGGACTGTGAGATGCCAAGCTCATCTGATACTTTCCAAGTAATACTCAATGGAAATGCCTCAATAGTTTGGCACATAAGCACAAAATCTATGGTTTTGGACCAACTTGACCTTGCTGATTTTCAAAGTTCTTTCAAACCAAGCAAAATTTCTTGAAGTATCTAATTACTGTACTCTGACCAACTATCTGATTACTGTACTCTGATCAACTATCTGGTTACTATCTGTTTACTGTACTCTGATCAACTATTTGGTTACTGTACTCTGACTAACTATCTGATTACTGTACTCTGATCAACTATCTGGTTACAGTACTCTGACTATCTGATTACTGTACTCTGACCAACTATCTGATTACTGTTCTCTGATCAACTATCTGGTTACAGTACTCTGACTAACTATCTGATTACTGTACTCTGACCAACTATCTGATTACTGTACTCTGATCAACTATCTGGTTACAGTACTCTGACTATCTGATTACCGTACTCTGACCAACTATCTGATTACTGTACTCTGATCAACTATCTGGTTACAGTACTCTGACTAACTATCTGATTACTGTACTCTGACCAACTATTTGATTACTGTACTCTGATCAACTATCTGGTTACAGTACTCTGACTATCTGATTACTGTACTCTGACTAACTATCTGATTACTGTACTCTGACCAACTATCTGATTACTGTACTCTGATCAACTATCTGGTTACTATCTGTTTACTGTACTCTGATCAACTATCTGGTTACTGTACTCTGATCAACTATCTGGTTACTGTACTCTGATCAACTATCTGGTTACTGTACTCTGATCAACTACACCTTCACTTTTCACGCAACAAATGATTTTGATTGCTTACTGGATATTATGGCCCAGTTTGAACACATAAAGCATAAATTCCCAAATTAGACTATGTTGTTCATTCATCTGTGCAGCTTTCAAATCACACACAAGAGGGAAGCAATGACAACATACTAACTGCCATAATACTACCAACCACAGCAGGCACCTTCTATGGCTTGAACTACTTCAGTCATATGATATATATGCTGCAGACTAGCATGTACCAAAACACGGCAAAACTTTTGACTCACCCTTGTATTTGAGACAGATCTACACTCTGAAAATCTGATATGCAACTTTGATACTATTCTCATATATCTAACAAAATCCAATATATGATACAAACAGGATATTATACAAATGACCTGTGGGACCCTCATGAATATAGTAATACTCTGCCCATCCCAACATTTTGGACAAAAAACAGCAGAAAAAGAAAACATCTTCTAAAGAAAACAAAAAAATAAATATAAAAAGTATAAGTATATAAAATGACTCATTAAATCAAAACATATTTCTTCATATTTTTTCATACCATTTAATCAGCAACAAGAAGAAAAGGAAAAGTTGGGGAGTTTTTGCAGTAAATTGCAGCATACAAGTCAACTACAAGATTTTTAACTCAAAATGCTGGGTTAGATCTATACTAGCTGTTAAAGTCAACCCCCAAATATATAATAGGCTACAGTGACATTCCAGTTAGTGTTTATAGTCAGTACATCAACTGTTGGAAATGGCATACAATATAGAATTAATATAACACTGAATTAGTATTACAGTTTTATTATTCTATGCTAATTTCTGTGTTAATTTGTTCAATATGTTCACCAAACACAATTTTAGGTTGGAAATATTCATGGCAGTCAGCTGAAGTTACGATAAGTAGTGTATATTGATTGTTAAGAGTCCTATTCCACTGGTTATTCATTCAAGTTTTACATATACAGTCTCAGTCATAATTACTATGTGCCAATAAAAAATGAAAAATAGACATTATCCATTTTTCCTTTCTTTCTTCCTTTCATTAGATATACCAACTACCCACCATTTAAGTAAAAATAATAATAATTATTAATTATAATTATCAATTACCAAAAATATCAATTATTGATACTCTGTGTGTGTGTGTGTGTGTGTGTGTGTGTGTGTGTGTGTGTGTGTGTGTGTGTGTGTGTGAACATGGAAATATGAAAACAAAATATTCATAGGATGTTTTTCATATATGATGATATGCTAATGTTTCAGTTTTTGTTAAACCATCATCAGGGTGATTAATACCAAATGTTAAAATGTTTCATCCAAAAAATATTTTCAAATGAAAAAATGAAGAAAAAAAAGAAAAAATCCCAGTATTTTATTATAATTAATAGTGTTCCATTTAAAAAAAAAATATAGTGAGATCACTAGTTGTAGTTGAATATTTTATTTCTAAGGGATAACCTATTTGGAATTGAATTTTTTTTTTATTCTAAATTTATAAGAATTATGAATTTTTTTTTTAAATTTCAAAAATAATGTCTATGTACATAGTTTAAAAATGATTCAATAAAAGACTGAAACATCAGTATATTATCATATATAAAAAATACATCCTCAAAATACTTTTTTTTCATATTTTTATATTTACATACCATCAGATTTATATCTATTTTTCTTTTATATATATATATATATATATATATATTACAACAGTTTATGATTGTCACTATCTCACTTAGTAGGTTCGTGGTAGACCAAATGCAGTATAATTTGGAGAGGGCTCAACTTTATTATATTCAAAGTTATTTTTACACTTACTTCTTCATTTTCTTCAGCAGCTTCTTCAGCAGCTTCTTCTTCTTCTTCTTCTTCTTCTTCTTCTTCTTCTTCTTCCTTTTCCCCTTCTTCCTGTTCCCCTTCTTCATCTTCTCCCTCTTCCTTTGTGGGTGTGGTTTTCTTTGCACTTTCCTGTTTATATTTTGCAGCAAAGTGCAACGGATATGCCCCATAGGCCCCAGGGTCATTAATATCTATAATAATAAGTCACAATGTGGGGAAAATTGAAAGTAGGTACATCAAACTCTCTTGACTAATGATAAAAAATGTATTCATTTGATACAGCAAATATCTGTTTTTCAAAATAATCTCCTTCTTTGTTAATACACTGTAAGTCTGTAATTAATCAAGTAGATCAAACATTATACTGTAAAAATTTCAGTTCAAAATTCTGCCAATAACTATATCAGCCTACAGACATATTGCTCCACTCTTACACACAAACACATTAATAAGTCTATACAATAACGATCAAAAGAGCATCTATTTGACACAAAAACATATTTTTAAACATAATTTCCTTCTTTGTCAAGGAATGATGAATATTAATTACATAGAATAATTTATTTATTTGTTTGTTAGTTTGTTTAGGTTTATGGCATATCAACCTTTGTAAGTTATTTAATGCTAAATATATTTTTATACAAATAAATAGTTCTATTTTAAACAATTCAGTTTAGCATAAGTACCCAGTTTAATCGTCAAAAATATTTCTATTTCAAGTAATTGTGTTTAGTCAAGTAGTTCTATTTCTAACAATTCAGTTTAGTACAGTTTCAATGTCAAAAACAGTTCTATTTCAAATAATTCAGTTTACCATAAGTACAGCTTCAGTGTCAAAAACAGTTCTTTTTCAAACAATTCAGTTTAGCATATAAAAACAGTTCCATTTCAAACAATTCAGTTTAGCATAAGTACACAGTTTAGTTCTATTTGACCCATAGATAGTTCTATTTAACCAAGAGAGCGGTAGCACCCTGTCAGTTGCTACCACTCCATGCCAGAGTGGACCTGGGAGTGATGGCAATGAAAGGGTACTCCACATTCCCCAAAGCTCCAACATTGCTGGAACCTCAACATCAGATTGTTTAGTGTCATATCCAGGACACTCGTTGGGGAGGGGTGTCTTACCCCTCTGGAGAGAACCAGTCAGTGTATTCTATAGCCGCAGTCAACTGGGCAAACATAGAATTAACGTTATATTGTGAATATTTCAAATCAAAAGTCAACTAATAACTATAAATCAGGCTACAAAATTAATGACACATATCCAATGAAGCCAATTAGCATTCATGAATATATCATAAAGATATAGAATAAAGTAGATATGAATAAATGTTTATAAATATTTATCTATGATTGATATTATGTTTACATTTATCTATGATTCATATATAATAAATAATTACAAATGATAATCTATTATATTCATAGAATAGGACATGAAAGAATGTATTTGAAATGTTACACCATGTCATCATCTCAAATAAACAAAAGACCATTCGATTTTGATTGTGAGAAAAGAAAGGGAAGAAAAACAACATACTACACATTAAACAGAAGGAGAATAAAGCTTTTATTATTTATGTATATTCATCATCATCATCATCATCATCAAGTTGTGTTGATCTCATGGAGTTCCCTGGCTCACCATCTATCCATATCATCCATCACTCTTGGCATGTCCTCCAGATTGCATCCAGTGTCTACACAAAGCAGATGCATGTAAATCCTTACTGGTCACCCAACACTGGAGCATCCCTGTGTAAGAGTCAATAAGAAAACATTGTTTATGTGTTCATCCTTACTTCTCCAGCAGTACCCGATGTATCTTGTTTGTCTTACTTGGATGGTTTGTAAGATGAGGGGTGAGTGGCTGTATAGTTGCTGTTTTGTGGAGTGTTGCTTCCAGAATTTGTTCAAAACAGCATGTAGCATTCTTGAGTAGTTCCCACTTAGCCTTTTCTCCACGTGTTTCATTAGAACCTAGGGGTTGCATTCATACAGAAGTACTGTCATATTAACAGCTTGGAAGAAATCCCATTTTTTGTAGACAAAAAATTGATTTAGTAATGTATTTAAAAAAAGCTTATAGTATGTATAGAATTTATTGTATTTTTACAATAATATAAGTTATTTGAATCCAAATATTTTCATAACCTCAATCTGTTGTTGAGCTCATTATCTTAAGCATTTCCATGGTTGAATATGAATAAATTAGATATGAATAAAGATATATATAAGTAAAGTTGGCAATCGAGGCCAGTCTGAAGTCTCTCTTTTCAATAGCTACTACACCAAGGTGTAGGAGAGGACACTGCCCCTTTCCCTGGATTGCCCCACTTTATCCTTGATCTATACCTAATAATGCTGAGTGTTAAGCAAGAAGGTATCAAGTAACATTTTTTGAGTCTTTGGTATGACAACCTTGGGTCAAACCTAAGTCTCCTGGATTATTGGTGAACACTCTAACCATTATGCTAATAGACCGGTTCTTAGACATAAGTAAGTAAAGTTGACAACCTTTGTCGAGGGTGACCCGAAGGCTCCCTTTTCAATAGCTACTACACCAAGGTGTAGGTGAGGGGGCTACTCCATTCCTTGGATTACTCCACTTTACCCTTGATCGTGGGATTGAAGCCTGGTCTTCTAGACTATTGACAGACACGTGAATATGAATAAATTTGATATAAATAAAAACATATATAATATATAATAAAGGTATAAAATAAGGATGTATTGTTACAAACATTTCTTCCTTTTTGCTTTTTCTCACATTGGCAAGAACTGCTATGCTGGACAAAAGAGGAGAACAGTATGAGTGACACTGGCCTTCAAGAAGAAGGTGAACTGTTCACTAGGGAAACATCAAAAAAAGGGTGCATTTTATAAAAGGAACTTAAAAGGTTCTAGCATAGAATAAAGTTTAAGTGGAAACTATAATTGATAACATTTACTGTATTTCTTTCATCTTATTTGTGTTTCTTTTTATCACAACTTAAAAGATTGTCATTTTAAGATCATCAATGATCATTAGGTAAGCCTAATGGATCAAAATTAAAGAATAAGCCTATGATAAAATTTGAATTCATAAATTTTCTTTCCATGACAGTGCCTTACTTAAAAAGACCAACCAGTAGGAGTCATCTAAATCTAGTTATTTTCCTCCTTCAAATGCTATATGCCACCATCTTTTTTCTTTACATTAAGAGTATTACATTAGGAATATTATATATAATATGGGTTGAATTTCTTAGATGAAGCATAATCAATCATTAATTCTTGACTAATATTTCTTTCATCTTATTTCTGTTGTTTCTTACTTCTCAACACCTTGATTGTTATTTGAAGATTACAAAGTAAGAAAAGTGAATTGAAAATAAACGATAGACCTTCTTTTTTGTTCCAATTTGTTCTACCTACTAATACAATAATAAAACGGTGGCCTGGGAATTGTGATAAGAAAAAAAAAACAGAAATAAGAAGAAAGAAATATAAGTCCAGAATAGATAATTGGAATGTTTCATTTAAGAAATTCAAATACTACTGAAACTTTACTGTAGATCTATATCTTAATTTGGCCAAATACAGCTTATAGTTAAAGTTATCGTTTATAATAATAATAATAATAATAATAACAATAATAGATTTTACCATGCAGATACATAGTACATGCACAACCCAGAATCTGTCCTGGAGAATGAGATGCACAAAGTTCTCTGGGACTTTGAGATACAAACATATCATCTGATCTCGGCCAGATGACCAGACCTAGCGATAGTCTACGAAAAAAAAGAGAACCTTTCAAATAGTGGATTTTGCTGTTCCGACAGAACACAGAGTAAAAATTAAAAGGAAAGCAAAAAGAGAAATAAGTACTAGACCTAGCTAGAGAACTAAAAAAAAAAAGCTACAGAACATGAAGGTGATGGAGATACCATTTGTAATTGGTGGACTTGGAATAATCTCCAAAGAGACAGGAAGGCTTGGAAATAAGAGAACAAATGGAGACCATCCAGACTACAGCATTATTAAGATCAGCCAGAATACTGAGAAGAATCCTGGAGACTTAAATTGTCTAATTGGAATCATTTTAAGACGAGGCTTCTTAATGTGAGAATTAATTTTTATTTATTGCGGACTTTTCTGTCCTCATCTTGATAGTTTTTTTGTGTTGTTTCTTTCTTTCACTATGTTTCAGCCAAATTTCACCTCTGGCCTTCTTCAGATGATTTTTACCGTGACCTCGGATAGGAATGATGAGTCTTGTAACTGTGCAATAGACAACAACTATGGAAGGCAGTAATTACTGGGGATATGGTTACAAGACTCATCATTCCTATCCGAGGTCGCGGTAAAAATCACCTGAAGAAGGCCAGAGATGAAATTTGGCCGAAATGTAGTGAAAGAAAGAAACAACACAAAAAAACTACCAAGATGAGGACAGAAAAGTCCGCAATAAATAAAAAATTAATTCTCACATTGAAGAGACTTGCTGTCACTCAAACTTCAGTGGAAAACCATCAGTTAATGCCAGCGTGAAAAACTCTCAAAGGAGTAATAATAATAATGATAATAATAATAATTACATAAAAGCTAAAACAGATAAAACTCAGAAAACAGCAAGTGTAGGCTATATGGAGAGAGAGGTGAAACAATCAATCACATAAAAGTGAATGCAGTAAAGTGCTACAGAAGAAGTATACAAGCAAGCATGACTGGAGAGGAAAAGTGATCAACCGGGAATTGTGCAAATAACTTACAACAAATGGTATATGCACAGACCAGAATCTGTCCTTGATAATAAGACAATCAAAATTCTCTTGGATTTTTAGATAAAAAAGACACTCAATCCAGGCCAGATGACTAAAACTTGTTATACTACTACTTAAAAAGAAAAGAGGGAGAATCCCCATGGTTAATGTACTGGACTGCAACCTCAAATTAAGCAAGTTCAAAATCCAGATGTACTATTATGTTCATTTTTAGACTAATTGCTGTGACTGAAGTTATCAATAACAACATTGAACATACAGAAGGTTAACAATTGGTTTATTCTTTTTGTACAAGGAAATATGTTAGATGAACCAGACATGCAGGATACTGCTGGAGAAGCAAGGACGAGCTCGTAAGTGATGTACTCCTGTGGACCCCCACATATGGCCGAGCAAAAGCAGGACGACCAACTCAAACATACATACAGCAGCTATGTGATGATACAGGATGTAACCCTGAAGACCTGCCAAGGGAATGAATGATAGGGAGACGTGGAGAGAGAGGGTCAGGGATATACGTGCTGGCCGCACGACATGATGACAAGGAAATATAAAATGAATCAAAAAGCGTAGTAATAAATTACTGTAAAGCAAGAATAGCTCTGGAAGGAGGGCCTAAGCAATAAGCAATAAACTACAAACTGTCACAGCTACCCACTGTCTGTATTTATATATTTAGTTGGATGAATCCAACTTCTTGTAAGGGAAAATATCCTCCCTCATAACACTAATGCTCTAGGGAAAAGTATGAAACTCCTTATCCACCCAGCAATAGGTTAAATAGTATCACTACTGTTCTTCAACAAAGATGGCTTTGACATTAAATAACACACAAAGGTTGATATGCCACTAAACCCAACCCAAACTAAACCAAAAAGCATTTATCAGTAGACTTTGCAAGTCTTACAGACTACAGAATGAAATTGAAAGAAAGCAAAAAAGTGGACCTAGCCAGAGAATGGAAAAAACTATGGAATACAAAGATGACAGTATTATTAATTATATTCAGAAGCCTTGGAATAATTCCAAAGAACCAGGAAAAGAGACAGAGAGCTAGAGAACTGTGAATAGATTTACATTGTCCAGACCATAGGACTGCTAAAATTGGCTAGAATACCAAGAGGAGTTCAGGGAAATTAGAAAGACTTGCTGCCACTTAGACTCCAATGAAGATCATCATCTAGTTCTGACATGAAAACTCAATGGGTATCATAATGATGTGTACTCTTTAAAAAGAGTTACATAAAATATATATATGGATACATTTTGTGTCTTATATATGTGGACACTGTAATAAAAGTTATGTGACAGATTGTTCTTCCTATAAATCTTAGCAACTTCTGCATGTTTTTTTATTCCTTTCTTTCTAGACTTAATAAAGTCAAGAACTTTCAACTTTTTATCTAAAGGAAGTATTTTACAGATTTTGTTTGACCTATTTGAATTGCCAAAATCACTACTCTTTCATCCTGAGACTATCATTTAGTGAAATTTATGAATTATTTATTTCTGACTGACCAAAAGTAACTGAAACCATAAAACATAAAAACTATAGCACAGGAGGCACTGTATATCTCAATTGACTTCAATGAATTTTATTATGAGAACATCATAAAATATAATTAGTAAATCTCTTTTCTGTTATGTGGATTTATCTTTTATAACATCAATTATGTTTTGTAATTACTTTGTGTAAATTTTTAATTGAAAATAAAGATTGTAAAATCAACATTGTTAAAAAATATGAATTAGTAGAAAGGATTTTAGGATTTTTTAAATTTGCTATGTCTATGATTCAAGTCTCGACTTTTCACCCATTGTAATCATTTACTTAGTTTAGCTTAATTCGACACAAGGTCAGAAACATGGGACACCCAGTGAGAATTGAAATCACTAACAATAGTCTGCTGCTTCAGCTTGTTAATCATTACACTATGTGAGATGCCCGAATTCATTCTTACTGTAGATTTTAGCAATCTCAAAATATTTTTTTCTTTTTTATCAAGTCAAAAATTTTCAACATTTCTTTAAAAAAAGCATTTTACAGCTTCTCTCTGATATATTTGAATTGTCAATATCATCACTCTTCACCTTGGGACAATTATTAAGTAGAATTATCAAGGGTAACTGAAAGCATAAAAAAAGCCATGCCATGGGCTGTGTTGTATATCCAGATATGCCTCAATGCTTTCGTTATGAGATCATTGTGAAGATATTGAATAAAAATAGACCAATGAGAACAAATAAAGAAAGAAAAGATCACTAATAGTGGTCATGACAATGATGTCACCTTACTTTATAACAAGCAGAGATAAATGGTGCCTTCAATAAGTTTCCAGACTTTTTTTGCATAGGCATTTAAAATTGTTGTAGACTCTTGAAAATTCAGTATCTTATTGCTATACATCTTATGAGATGACTGACCAATTTTTATGATTTCTGGTTCAAATGATCAGCTACAGAAGCAATTGGGGAATTTCAAAAATTCAATCTGGACATGAGGACACTTTAGAAGAATGATATGCAATAAAATTCTGTTTTAAACTTTGAAAAAATGCACAGAAACGTATGGAATGCTTCAGACTGCGTTTCGACCATCTTGCATGAAACCGAGCATCAGATTTTGAGTGGCATAAGAGATTCAAGGAAGGCAGAGAGTCTGTGAGGGATGATGAGAGGTGTGAAAGGAATAAGGAAGTCAGAAACACCAGAGTTGATTGGCCAAAGGGTTAGGGTTAGGGTTACTATGTTGATGTTTTAAGGGAGTTTAGGAAGAGATTCCTAGGGAAGAGGCGAGCACTCTTCAAATCGGGTCAGTGACATTTCCACCAGGACAATGCACCTGTCCACAACTCCATCCTTGTCACAGACAATTTGACCAAGATGGGCATCAAGACAGGTCCTTGCCCTCCCTATAGTCCAAACCTTGCTCCCTGTGACTTTTGGTTATTCCCTAAGCTCACAGGCTGTTGTTATGAGACAATTGAGGAGATGAAAGAGGCTGTGACAAAAGTCATTGACACGCTCACACAAGAGGACTTCCATGGGCCTTCCAGAAGTTGTTGGAACGGTACAACAAGTGCATTGCAGCTGGAGGAGATTACTTCAAAGGGGACTAGAATTTTATGTGTGTACTATCAATAAAAGTGCCCATGCAAAAAAAGTTTGGAAACTTATTTAATGACCCTCATATGTTGTCTTACATTCTAAGAAAATAATAAAACATAGGAAAGGGTTCAAACACACTCCTCTGGCTGAGAGAGGATCATTTAATTTAATTAAATCTAAATAGGTTTAGCTTGCAAATCCCCAGCTAAAAATCTATAACAGGATCACTTCCAAGAGTTGATTCTTTATAGTGCTATTGTTATCATTGCTGAGTGGATAGATATATCTAAAAAGTCATTGATAGCAAATAAAAAAAAATCATTAAACAAAGAATTATGGATCTTAACAGTCTATTCTGTATACAGACAATCAGTGTTTGCAAGTCCATTGACATAAGTAATAACTCATTTTTTATTTTAAATACACACGCACACACACACACACACACAACACAAGCACAAGTTGATGCATAATATATATTATATTATATATATATATATATATATATAATATATATATGAAGAAATATTCAACTAATTTGTAATTTTTAAGCACCCATAACACAATATACATACACAAGCATTAATAGATAGATAGATAGATAGATAGATAGATAGATAGATAGATAGATAGATATTCTTCAATCCAGTAAATCCGTTGTATATATGAGGAGGTGAGCAACTGATTTGTAATTTCAAACACATACACATACATAAACACAAACATTTACACTGATACATGCATATATATATATTATATATATATATATATATATATATATATATATATATAAGAGGTGTGCTTTGTTTAATAGTTATTGTTATAGGAAATAGATGCAATGAGCCATCTTTAAATTCAGGACAAGGATGTTTGCTTTTCACTTGAAGTTAATACTTTTGGGAAAGGTACACATCTATATCTTACTCCAGCAGTTACAAGTAAATAATACTGAAGACTAACTCCCTAGCCTTGGTATGGCAACCAACCCAGAAGAAGGATAAACATTGAATTCAAACCATCAATACTTTGCTTAGAAATTACCTTATGTCACATCCTTATATATATATAAGATATCATTCAATCCAGTAAATCTGGAGTAGGGAATAATTCCATTCAGAACAAATGAAATATTAAAAAATAGAATATTAAATTTAGATAATCCTGGTAAAGAACTCAATGTAAATAAAATCCACAGAGCAAATAATTTTTTCTTTGTTGCTTTTTTGAAGAGGAAAAAAAAAAAAAAAAAATATATATATATATATATATATATATATATATATATATATATATATATATATATATATATATATATAAATGGAACCAAGCTCAAATCCTGGATGAAGCTGATTACATTTCACATAGCGCTAATAGTCTTAAGAAATGTATAAATTCAACTGTTCTCTCTCCAGCTATGGGTAAATAGTAAGACAGACCAAGCTCTTTAATTATGGTATGGTATCAAGTCTATGAGAAGAAAAACACTGAATTCAAACCTGTTAAACTCCACTTAAAAATTAATCTTTTGTCACATCCTACTCATACAGAAGTTAGGGAATATATATATATATATATATATATATATATATATATATATATATATATACACACACTAGCTATGCCTATAAAAATTCCTTGGAATACATGTATTATAATTGGATAAATTTAAACCATACATAATATTTTCAATATAAATTGTTCTTAATTTTTATTTTCATTTTAAAACTTGGTGAATTAATGACAACATATAAACCTAATAAAAATATGTGAAATATATTCTTATGTTACCAATAAAATAAAAAGATTCAAAGGAAAAATTGAAGCTTTAGTTTTGTGAAGTAAGTAGCTCATTTTTGCAGGTAAATATATTTATCTTATCTTGAGAGAAATTTAGTTTTAAAGTGGGTGATACAATTTACAATAAGGCTGATGGAGGTAAAAATGTCATATTTTTAAACAGATCAATTTGACCCAGAGATGAGATCCTAACAATTACTATCATTCTGGGTTAAAGTGGACCTGAGAGTACTGAGAATGAAGAAGTGACTCTACACTTCTCATAGTTATACAACTTTAGTCTCACCACCAGATGCAGTCTGCCCTATTGACAGAGGCTGTAGAATTTGCCAACAGTACTTCTAAAGAGGGGTAAACCCTGCCCCAACAAGGCTTCCTATTGGCCATAGGTGGTGACCTGTAATGTTTCAGGATGTGATCCTGGTGGCTGAACACTCTTTGGCCTAGCAACCAAGTGGTTAATTGACTTGCAACACTTTGGCACTTACTGGGCTAGATGGGGTGTCCTCATGGTGTAATTGTTAAAGAGATGGACTGCGGAATCGTAGTAAGCGAGGTCATACTCTAGTCATGCTATTACGTTCACTTTCGTACAAATACCCTTGGGAAAGGTATGAACCCCCTTACCCTCCCAGCTATGGGTTAAATAGTACCACTACTGTTCTTCTAGGAGAATGGCTTTGGCATTAAATAACCTACAAAGGTTGATATGCCATTAAACAAAGAACCCAAACCAAACCTTACTGGACTAGATGGGCAGTTGGAGAGGCCTGATCCGATCGAGTGGCTGATCATGTCAAGCCCTGCTACTTAATATTATTGTCGCAACAATATTTTTCTATTGCTCTTATGGCAAACCTAATCCTTTTTTATCTTAAAGGTATTAAAAGGCAGTGACTGAAGGCCAATTGCAACAAGATATCAAATTTTGAAACCATTTAACTGTGTGTAAACAAATGATTCATATAATTAAATGTGTGCAAAAAATGATTAACATTAAATTAGATTGGAATATTTCATAAATAGAATTACTTGTGTTAAATAGCAATACTAGAAAGCATTTAACTGTATGCAAATAAATGATCTCTAACTCATTTTAAAATAAAGATACCTACGAAGTATTCATTTATAAATCATATATATATATATAAATATATATCATAACTCTGTTGGTTGTCACTATCTCACTTTGTGGGTTTGTGGCAAACCAAATGCAATATAATTTGGAGAGTGCTTAATACCTGTGATAGAGCTGTTATATAATAATATTACAATATAACATATCTCATTACCATGATACTTATGGCATTTGGGCCCACCATACTCCTTCACCTATTATGCTTACAAATCAAAATTTTATTTTCTTTATAATACAATGATGATATTTTGTTCCTTGGTTAAACTCATCACCACACACACACACACACACACACACACATGCACACGAATATATAAAGAAACAAATAAATTTTTTTCTCAGTCAAACTGTTGTGACTCTGAGTATACATCGCATCTCATACATCCAGGAGAAAACCTCAAATTTATTGCATGGCACATGTAGCTTCATACACGCACATACTAAATATCACTTATACTTCCACATACAATAATACAAAAATATAACCTACACACACACACACACACACATAAAGACTTGTACATAATTCTAACGTTCTTTTGACTGTATTTTTCGATTTTTTCGATTTCTTCAGCATCTTTCATTCTCAGCCTGATGATTTTCATTTAGAAAACATCATGAAATCTTAGGTTGCAGATAAGCTTCTATGCTATTAAATATATATAAAAACTAATATATATATACTTATATATATATATATATATATATATAAAGGATTTGGCATTAAATAACCATTAAGGGTTCATATGCCATTAAAGCAAAAAACCTAACCTAACCATATGCAGTTTAGAATGACACCTAGAACGCCACTTTTTGCACAGAAGGAAAAGGTCTTATCCATCTGCAAAAGATGCAGCCAGCATTTTCTAAGCCCTAGGACATCACTTGGGCCAGTCAAATGACCAAAGCTCCATGTGATGTGGTGATGTTTGTTTTAAAATACTAAGCACAGTGTTATCAATTGCCAATTTGATGAACTGGAACATGCCAGATTCAGATTCAGATTGATTGATTTTAATAGCATATCAACTAGTCAAGGGTTACTTTATGCCAAGAAGTTAGAGAATCATAATCATTGTATGTTGATATTTACATTTTTTGTGTAGTTGTTTCTTGAAAGGAAGCTTTTTTGCACAGTCCTATTGAATACAAATAATTTTTAAACAGATCTATTTGATCCATAGATGGGACTTTAACAGGTACTCTCACTCCA
Source organism: Sepioteuthis lessoniana (assembly GCA_963585895.1). Taxonomy (NCBI): domain Eukaryota; kingdom Metazoa; phylum Mollusca; class Cephalopoda; order Myopsida; family Loliginidae; genus Sepioteuthis; species Sepioteuthis lessoniana. The sequence continues at coordinate 45,397,328 of OY757937.1, forward strand.
AGTCACCGTCAACCTGGGAGCAATAGCAATGAAAGGGTATTCCACACTCCCAAGATCTCCAGAACTGGAGCCTTATCATCAGAGGCAGTTTAGTGTCATACTCAGGACACTCTTTTTAAAGGGAAGGAGTATACTGTCAACATATTCTCAGCCTCCACCAACAGGGTATAGAACATGTTCGTTTAAGAATTGTTCAGAGAAAATAACATTTTACAACTCATTATATTGTGACATTGAATCTAACTTTTTTAAATCCTGTAGCTGAAAAACATTATCATGTTTTAAACAGCCCTCAAAAATTATAAATATTGTACACAGACCTATACCACATATTAAGATCTGAATAAATGTAGCATTTTTTTTTTTAATGATTTTTTAAAGTCAAATGTTGCTTTTTATTAATCATTATTAATTATTTTCTAAAGACTCGATCCTAAAAATAGAGAGGTACACTAGAACATTACTTTCATAGAAAAGGTGATTGAGTTTTAAAAATTTTAAAAATATTAGTTTAGAAAGTTTCCTCACCTGCCCAAGGTAAACAAAAAATATTTTTCTCGCCATAAGAAAAAAAATTAGGAGCATTGGGTGTGTAAACAAATTTTTATTCAGCTTTTTAAAAATCATCTATTCACTCAGAACCTAAAAATGTAGCTGTCAGACCAGTTTTACTTAGTAATTTCTCAACCCACAAAAAATTCTGATGCATTTCACTTCTTTTTAGGATTTTACCTCTTGTATTATATTTAGCCCATAAATAAAAGTTCAAGCCAAGAAGCACAATCAGTCTAACATTTAAACATAATAAGGAAATCACAGTTCAATAAACAAAGTTTTATCATAATTTTTCCTTTCAAATATAATGAAAAACACCCAAGAATATAGTCAATACAAGGCAAAATTATTATTGATAATAATAATGATAATAATAATTAACAATGTTTCACCAAAAAAATAAATAAAGTATTCTCTTCACATTACTAGTGTATAAAAAACAATAACAATAAACATAATATCAAAAGATGAGAGATGAAGTATTAGCTAAGTTATAGGTGGGATTTAGGCTTCTTCAATAACAACTGTTCTCCTAGCTTACTTAATAAAGCAGCTGGCATGAATAACCAAGCTCCCCTAAGCCAAAAGGATACTTAAGTCCAAGAGATCTTATTGTCTCACTGATATATGCTGTTCAACTTTCTAACCCTCCCACCAGACAGGACTTGGAAGCATTGTCATTATTGATAATTTTTTTAGTAATATTTCTTTTAGCTTATTTCTCTTACTTTTTATCGTAAGTCTCCAGTCATTTTCATATTTATTCAAGAACAGTTAAACAAGAAACTTTAATCAAAAATAACAAATAAGCACCAAGCAAAATATGAACTTGCAACAAGGATTCTCAGTTTCAGTGAATGTTAGTTGTCTCATTTCATTCTTTACCTATTCAATCTGTTTTATGGATAATGCTTGAGTGCATAACAAGATTGCCTACACAGGGGATTTGTTTATTGTGGTGAAGGCTCATGTAGAACCATTCACACATTGTGGATGAGTTGATGACAGAAGAATGTGGTACTAGAATGCCATAGATTCTTAAACAACTCTCCTTGGGCTCTGAATTCAAAGTTTTTTTCTTCTCTTAGACTGATTGCCTTAATAAGAGTAAAGAACTCTCTTCCCTACAATTTATCCATATTTGAGAGTAAAAGAAGGATTCAACCCAGTTAGCTGGTAATGTAGAATACACCAACTGCAACTCTGCTGAGAGGTAAGACCCCCCTCCCCACTACAAATGTTCTCGATATAACACTAAACAAGCTGATGGTGAGGCTCCAGTAATACTGAAGCTTTGGGTAATGTAGGGAATGACTTCATTGCCATCACTCCCAGGTCCACTCTGGCCTGGAGTGGTAGTACCTGATAGGGTCCCATCTATGTTTGACATTTAAATTGAGTGCAAAAAAAGACATGCTAAATTGAATAGTTAGAAATAGAACTGTTTGATTATTTAACTGCGTATAAACAAATGACTGATGTTTAATTGAATTGTTAGTGATACATAGTAATACTAGGAACCATCTAACTTTGTTGACTTATGTTTATAAATCATATATATTTAATATATACGTATAAAGAGGATATGATATTAAATAGCCTACAATGGTCAATATGCCATAAAAACAAAGCAAACCAAATTATATATATTCAATATATATGTATAAAGATAATTTGGCATCAAATAACCCACAATGGTTGATATGCCATAAAACCAAACCAAACGAAATTATATAGATGTAATATATATGTATAAAGAGGATTTAGCATTAAATAACCTACAATGGTTGATATGCCATAAAACCAAACCAAACCAAATTATATTGATTTAATATATATGTATAAATAGGATTTGGCATTAAATAATCAACAATGGTTGATATACCATAAAATCAAACCAAACCAAATTATATTGATTTAATATATATGTATAAAGAGGATTTGGCATTGAATAACTTACAATGGTTGATATGCCATAAAACCAATGCAAACCAAAAGGATTCATGCCTTTCTCAAGAGTCTTAGTATAAAGTAAAATACTAACAGCTTCATTCAAGATTTTAAATCAACTTGTCAAGTCCATTTCTTACATAGATAACTGTTTCACAACAAATGTCTCTCACTGATCCCAAAAAACTTTTTGGTCATAGGTGTGCTACTCATGTCGTACGTCTTGGGTAGTAATAGTCAGGCAGAGTCCATCTCTTTCCAGGTCTACAGCTGGTCTAAAGTCAGACCAGTTGTTATGTCAAAGTAAAAGAGGCCAGTCTGCCCTACTATTTACGCATAACTGGAGGGAGAATAGTTGAATTCATACCTTTCCTAAGAGTATTAGCATGAAGTGAAATGTAAACAGACTCATCCAGGATTTGAACCTGAGTAGTCCATTACCGATGATGATAAACATTATGCCACATGGTATTTAACATAGTCTTGCACACAGGCCTCAGATTGCTTACTAGCATGTAAATAAATCAACAACTTTTATTGGTGTTTAAAAACACCTAAAGAAATGTATAGTATTTTTGTTGAGAGCAATGTAAAAGCTGATAAAATGTTTGTTCTTGTATATATATTTTACTATTTGAATTTCTTTCAATAAAGTCAATGAAAACATTCTTCAGATTAAAATACAGAAAAGATCTTTTGAAGAAATTATCTTGAAAGTTTTTACATCTGTTTAAGTGTCAATGTAAATGTTTTACTTGGTTAATGAAATATGAACAGCAGTGATTCTTGGCAAAAAGTTTAAAGTTACAGTGATAGAAAATACAAAGTTCCACATTACTCTGTGATGTTATGCATATTGTGTATTGAATGACACAGATATTAACATGAGTGACAAAAAGGTAAAGACAGATTGAGATCATTGCTTACATCTGACTGCACCCATATGAATCAAATGCCAAAGTCTTTGTGATATTACTTGTTGTATGATAAAAGATTTAGTTTCTTTACAAAGTCAGTCTTGGCATTTCATTTCTGCTGTTTAACTGCTAACTGGTTTAGTCCTTGCATGTAAGTGTTGGGTTTTATGTCAGAGCCATTAAAGCTGTGTCTCAGCATGTGTATACCACAAAGGTTTGTTGGTCAGTCATGGTATGACTTCAATAGACTATTACTACTCTAATGAATTCAATCTCTACTAAGGGACTAACATTTTGGCTGGACCAAGCTAAACTCTCTCTCTCTCTCTCTCTCTCTCTCTCTCTCTCTCTCTCTCTCTAATTAATTTTTCTTGAGATAATTTATTTTTCTACATTTGAAGAAAAGGTCACCATTATTTACAAAGCTTTGCTTCGTCTAACATACAGACCTCAGGTTTTGGAATTGTCCTACGTTAATTGTAAAGTAATATTCTTCTTAAAGTGTTTGCTTTTTAAGTATTTAACATATTTATTTCCATAGGGTTTTTTGAAGTCAGTTCAGATAAAAATATATAGTTATATTTTGCTAAGGGACCTCATAATCTCTCAAGTATTATTTGCTTTGCTTTGATTTCCTGTCTGTTCTCTGCCTCCTTTTGTAGAGCTCTCTTTAGTCTGTTCTTGTTTCCAAAATCATACTTGTTGTTCCTAAATGGTTATCCATCTTAGTACTGAAGAGGCTCATCATTGCTTAACTTCAGTGATCTAACAGAAACCAGTGTTTTCAGTATGCTTTGGCCATAAGATGTATCTATTTGAACTTGAATATCAATGTTTTGTGGCCTTATTAACTCTTGATGGTGGAATCCATAGGTATACACTATGGAAGTACACTTAGCATAACAGTTATCATTGTGAGAAATGGAATCGGCAACCCAAGTTCAAATCCTGGACAATGCAGCTTGCATTTCACTTCATGGTAAAGGAAAAGGTTTGAATCCATCTGTTCTCCCCCACCCAGCTATGAATAAATACTATGGTAGACTGTTTTTTTAGTCTTGGCAACCAGTCTAGGAGAAAGAAAACTCTGAATTCAAACTAGCTATACTCTACTTAAAAATTGTACACAATAGCTTTTCTGTTGATTCTTAGAATTGCAGCAGCTGATATTTGTACTGTTACCTAGAAGTAGATATACTTGGGTGACCTAAATTCTGGCCATGAAATCCACTTTTGCCTTGCCAATGAGGCTATTAAATAACAAATTAAGAAATTTTAGATTTTGAGCAATAACATAGAGTGGAACCCTCATAGATATGGGGGGTGCATAGGGTTTCATATGTTAAAGAATTATTGAAGATGTATCAAGGATCCCAGGTTGAGTCATACCAAAGACTCAAAAAGTGGTACTTGATCCCTCTTTGCTTAACACTCAGCATTATAAGGTAAAGATCAAGAGTAAATAACCAGATGAAATCTAAAATTAGATTCACGGAACGTAAACGTTTTTTTGTTTTGGGGATTACTTCAGCATAAAATTAATTTTCATTTAATTGACTGGTTGAATAATGTGCTTAGGTATTGTTATTATGATACTGTTGATTTAGTTTGGTTTCTTTCTTTTAATGGCATATCAACCTTTGTGGATTATTTTATGCCAAAGCCATTCATGAAAAAAAACAGCAGTGATATTATGATGCTGATAATTTGGTTTGGTTTCTTTATTTTAATGGCATGTCAACATTTTTAGGTTAATTAATGGCAAAGCCATCCATGTAGAAAAACAGTGGTGATATCATTTAATCTATAGCTGGGGTTCATACCTTTCCTAAGGGTATTAGTCCAAAAGTGAATGTAATAGTACGACGAGAGTTTGAACTCACTTTAGGCTGCAGTCCAGCACTTTGTCCATCATGCCATCAGGACTCCCCCAGATGCTGTTGAGATGCATGACATTTTCATGCCAGTTTACTTTTCATTTACAATCAGCTTAGCCATTTGAAGCCAATAAGTAAGTTGGCGACCATAGTCGAGGGTGGTACAAAGGCCCCTTTTTTGATTGCTACTACACTGAGCTGTAGGGAAGGGTGCTACTCTTTTCCCTGGATTGCTCTACTTTATCCTTGAACCGTACCTTATAATACTGAATGTTAAGCAAGGAGGCATCAAGTACCATTTTTTGAGTCTTTGCAATGACTTGACCAGGGATTGAACCGTCTCCTGGGACATTGTCAAAATAGCTGATTTTTTTATCTTAGTATCATTTTGGACTTTCAAGAGACAACTTATGGTTATCTCTCTAAATAGTTGTTATATAACAAGCACTGGCACTTTTTTTTAAATAATAATATCAACTACCTTCTAATTCTTATTTTTTAACAAATCACTGGATGAATATTGATAATATTCAGAAATTACAAGAAATGTCATTATTTTTGTCACTTTACTAGTATTTCTTTTATTTTTCTTACTTGTTTTCAACTAGAAGTAGTGATAGATGTAATAGTCTTAAGTTGTCCAAACTTCTTAAATAAAACATTGGCATTATTGTTAATTTTTTTACTAGTATTTAAAAAGAATTTTAAAATGCAAAATTGGAATTTCAAAATATAGATATATCCTCAGATCATGTTGATCAACAAGTCAACTGAATGGCATGGCAGGAAAAATCAGCACTGGATTTATATATATATATATACACACACACAGAAGGGCTTGCAGATTTAGTCAACAGAAGTCACAGATGAGAAGTTTCAGATTTCAAAGACAGGAACAGGCTAAGGAGAGCTCTGCAAAAAGAGGAAGAGAGCAGACAGGAAGTCAAAGCAAATCAAAAAATACTTGAGAGATTATGAAGTCCCTTAGCAAAATATAACTATCTTTATCTGAACTGACTTCAAAAAAATCTATGGAAATAAAAGTTCAAGATTGAAAAAGCAAACACTTTAAGAAGAATATTTCTTCACAATTAATGTAGGACAATTCCAAAATTATGACTGAGAGAGAAAAATTCAATTCATTTCTACAGTCTTTGAAGAATCTGTTTATAGAAAAGTAAGTTAGAAAGGTTCTATAATACAATCTTAACATTAAGCTTGGTCATTTTGTTAAAATTAAAACTTATTCAGTAGAAAGTTTACAAACAGGTTCCTGTTGTGATATTGTTGATTCTGTTGTAATTCTTGATAATAGGGAAGACATTTAGAGTCGCCACTTTCCATTAACCAATATTTGCAGTAGTATATCCATGATATACAAACACTGAACTTAACAGAAGGGGAGTCTCTCAGCCATCGTGGTTAATGAGCTAATAATAAATGAGTTCAAATGTCAGTCACACTATTACTTTCACTTTCAAACTAATACCTTTGGGAAAGGCATGAACCTCTTTATCTTCCCAGCTATGGGTTAAATAGTACCACTACTGTTCTTCTACAAGGATGACTTTGGCATTAAATAACCCACAAAGGTTGATATCATTAAACAAACAAACCAAACCAAACAACAAAAGGAAAAACAAGATAAGCTCATTTATGCATGCAATAGCATTTAATATTTTATATATACAATATACATACCAATATACATAACATATTAAAAGAAAGAATATACAAACATATCCCAGAAGCTAAAATTATATACATATTATTTCATGGACAAGCAATATATGAAAGAGTTACAAAATGGTATAAAGCTTACTTGATAAGTGTAGTGGTAAGATAGCCATGTGGCTTTACCATACCCTGGCAGAATCAAAGACAATATCTCTACTGTTCAAAAAACAGGCCAAAAAAGGTTAAGAATGGTTTTGTGGAACTGTCCTGTGACACCATACATTATGACACCGAACATCCAAACAGACATGCCAATTCTCTAAGGGAGATAAGTATTTATTTCATCAATAATTCACAATCCCCCCCATGTGTTATTTGCTTCTCCTGACCACTGAAGAGTCCCTCTCCACAATAATCCCACTCTAAACAGCTCTGTAATGCAGTAGGCTACAAAATTAGATTGAATACTGGAACAAAAGAAACTAATGAGTTGGGATGATTATCATCATGTCTATCTATTCAGAAAGGAAAGCATAATAGAAAAAGATAGGCACAGATTTCATATGTGCACACCAAGAATGAATAGAGCTCCCTCTTACTGCAGATAACTTAAAAATAGATGTTGTTTAATCCATTTGTTTTTGTTTTAAATTGAGTTTCTTTTTTAAATTCTTTTCTATCTTGAGTTCATTACTTTTTTTCTCAGGAAGGAAAAAAACATCACGCAAGCAACATTAAAATCATCCAGTGAAAGTGAACTTTTTTCGAAACATATATCCCTTATCTTTTCTCTCTTGGTATCCACTGCGATTTTGGCAATAATCCTATTTACCAACCCCTCCGCTCGGGCAGGATATGACACAAGGTCAATTTTTTAAGTGGAGTTTAACAGGTTTGAATTCAGAGTTTTCCTTCTCCTAGACAAGTTGCCTCACCAAGGCTGAAGAACTCTGTCTGTCCTACTATTTACCCATAGCTGGAGGGAGTATAATTGGATTCATACCTTTCCCAAGGGTATTAGTGCTATGTGAAATGCAATCAGTCTCGTCCAGGATTTGAACTTGTGTCACCATGTCCATTTCCTACGACGATAACCATTACACCACGGGCACCTCCATTTCAGCAATAATATGTATTTGTGATAAGCTTGTACAATAAAGCAGAAAAATTTCTAGCAGTCACAGATCTATTTCCTTTCACAAATCAGTGCCCCCACCAAGCAATTCGGCCACACACTGACCAATCAGGCGCAGAGCACATTGATTCCTTTTTCCTCTCTAGAACTATTTTTTCAGCTCTTTTTGGTTGTCAGCTGACAGGCAGAGAACACCTAGTTAGCAGCCAAGACAGACTTCTCTCGCATCCTCTGCTACAGACATTCCACATGGAACACCTTCATTGAAGAATACGCTGCTACTAGCTTCACACACAGAAGAACCAGCCTTGCAGACAGTCACACGAGCTAGTTGCTACAGTGACACACTTCCAACAAACTCAAGGACCAACATACTAACTGGCGACACCAAAAAAAACCTTTTCTCACTCTGATTTGTTTACTTCTGCTACTATAATAAACCTTTCATTGACGTGTTTTCAAAGAAGTTTCGTTATTTATTTATATTGTCAATTAATTTATAGTGTTATGGAAAACTAACCATTAAAAACTCTAAAAATTTTACAATCTAGATCAATTAATACAAGGGTTGAGTCAAAAGTTTTGCAATATTTTAGTCATGAGAAGCAGGATTAGTTTTTGCAAAGGTTGTGAACATGACAAATCACACAGGACTGTGCGATGCTAAGTTTGCCTGTTGCTCTAAAAGGGCTAGTTGCTGGATTTGCCTCTATGACTTGTAACACTGCTTTGGAATCCACACCTTTAAGACAACCTGACCATGGCGTATCATCATCAAGGTTCTTGCAAATTGAGTAAAATTTCTTGAACCATCTAGTTACTGAAATGTGATCAACTGTGCCTTCACTTTTTACACAACAAATATTTTTGGTTGCTTCTACAGCATTACAGTCCAAACTCATAAGGCATAAGTTCCTAAATTAGATGATGTTGTACAATTATCTGTGCAGCTTGCAAATCACATATGGAATTAAACAATGTACCACATTTCAGCACACCAACTACCAACCATAGCAAGTACCACCCTTGGCTTAAACTGCTTCAGTTACATGATATACTTGCCGTAAACTAGCACATACTAGAATATTGCAAAACAATTGACTCACCCTTGTATAAAATGAAATGATTTTAAAAATGATGGACCAGGTATTAGTTGAAATAACAATAATAAGTCTTATTCATATCATTCATAAATTATAAAGTATTAAAAGTTGAATGTTTATTGTGAGGTATTACAGTTGGAAAAATTATATTACAGTTCAGTTGATATGTAGACAGGAAGTAATATCTTTCTGCAGTCTCATGAATGTCAATGTATAAATATTGGTGTCTATAAGAATGAGCAAATACAAAGCATTAAAAATAATGGTAAATCAAATTTACTGTTTTAAATTTGCAATCATGTTAATTTTCTTATAGAGAAATATTAATTCAACATAGCTTGGTTAAACTGATGAATGCCATAAAAATTGAATAACCAACTGCGTCCTTCTATGTCATCTTCTGGCTATCAAAATTTTGTGTAGGAAGTTTTGGTCTATATCAGAGATACCCAAACTTTTCAGACTGAGGGCCACAAAGCATAACTTAGGAAAGTCTGGGGACACAATCTTTAAAAAAAAAACAGAAAAAAAACTGCAAATTCACATGGTAACAATCTGTGGTAGAGTGGCTAAACACCCTTTCAGTACTCTACCTGATAGACTGGCTCATAGTGTTGTATATTGACCTTCGACCCAGCCAAACATGCCATTCCAAAGTGATGCACCGGAAGGAAGTGACACATTCCGATGGCAGTTATGGGAAGAAATCGTGTAGGCGGGTTTGGCTGACAATATGGGACAAGGTAAAATCCCATGGTACAGTAATAGACTGATACACTGGAAGAGAGTGACCTGTGAACTGCATGACAGTTATTTCCGCTTGATGACAATCAAACATGCCATTCCAAAGATATTGAGTGGGCGATTGAACTATTATATAACTCGGTGAAGACAGGAAGTCTGCTAGTTTGGAGATCAGACCCATTGGTGACAAGATGCGGTAGAGGAAGCCAGAATCCAGCAGAGAGTGGGCCCCCGGGCCTCCGGTTGAACAGCCCTGAAGAGCGAGAAAGACACAACGCTGATGGTCATAAGAGTGGGGGTCAATATATTGCAGTTCTGTTCGGTCTCCAAATCCCTCTCACATACAAACCCTTTCAAATAAAGTGAGAGGTATATATTTTTCTAAAAGACTGTCTTGTTGTTATGATTATGCATGTACATGTGTTTATGCATGCATCAGTATTATATGAGTATACAACAATAGCCATAAATAGCCTACAATTAAAGACTTCGAGGGTTAATTTAATAAGCTGATTATATTTGAACTGATCTTACTTTGTTTGGCTATACAGCATTTTGATCCTCCTCAATATCTGGTGAATTCTCTTGTTAATTGTTTGTAACTTATTGTACTGTCTTTAGCAATCATTCTTCTCTGTGTATCATCCACCTTGACAATATAACACAATCATAATTTATTAATGAGATATTTGATGGTGTTTGCCATCACAAAAAGATATAATATCAGTGTTAAATGAAAAGTTTGCCCAGTCGGCTGGGGCTGTAGAATACACTGACTGCACTTCTGCAGAGGGGCAAGACCCCCCCCCAATGAGTGTCCTGGATATGACACTAAACAATCTGATGGTGAGGTTCCAGCAGTGCTGGAGCTTTGGGGAATGCGGAGTACCCCTTCATTACCATTGCTCCCAGGTCCACTCTGGCCCTGAGTGGTAGCACCTGATAGGGCTGTATCTATGGGTTAAATAGAACAGCATACTTATGCTAAACTGAATTGTTTGAGTAAACTGAATAGCTTGAAATAAAAATGTTTTTGACATTTAAACTGTACTTACATTTAAACTGTGTGCTTATGCTTAACTGAATTATTTGAAATAGAACTGTTTTTCAACATTAAAACTGTATTTACACTTAACTGAATTGTTACATATAACTGCTTTAATAGTTTGAAATAGAAATGTTTTTGAGATTTAAACTGTGTACTTATGCTAAACTGAATTGTTTTAAATAGAACAGATTATTTACATAAAAATGGATTTGGCGTTAAATAACCTACAAAGGTTGATATGCCATAAAACCCAACAAACCAAACCAAATGAAAAGTGCATTAGACAAGTTGGTTTGGTTTGGTTTGGTTTGGTTTCTTAGAAGAACATCAGTGATACTAACCCATAGCTGGACGAATAAAGAGGTTCATTCTTTTCTCAAGGGTATTAGTCTGAAAGTGAACATAACAGCACAATGAGAGTTCAAACTCACTTACTTCAAGATCATAGTCCAGCACTTTACCACAATGCCAAGGAGACCTTCCCCATTAAACAAGTGATTATTTGACAGTTGCAAATGCAAAATACTCTAGGCATTCTTCATTTTCAAGAACAATTGTTCACAGCAGTATGTTGTGCCAAACATGCCCATTACTGGCTGGGTGTAGGTGATAAGGTTGGGGAATAATCCAGGCAGATACACATGGTTCTTATAGAAATTGAGGATGTGGCAAGCACGAAACTTGGACTTCAAATTTTCTAAACTTCAAAAGATCAATAAGTTCTATCTGCAATTCTAATGATACTTCTTCACAGTCAACATCAAAAAGTGATGAGAAATTTTGAAAGTTTGGTGAAGGGCCACACAGGTGATCCATGAGCTGCATGTTGGGCCCTCCCCGTCTTTATAGACTGTAGATGAATGAGAGAAACTGTTCACTAATTGGCCAAATGAGTTTGTGAAGTAATTACGATATAAATAATAAGAATTATAATTTAGACTTTTAAATGAAACTCAATTTCAATAATCAAAATCAAAAAATGCTTTCTTAAGAATTTGAAATTCATTCTCTTTGCAGTATTATAATCGTTCCAAAATTTTTCTCTTACCTGATCCATAATCAATCAGCAGTTTAACTATTTCTATGTATCCATAACGTACAGCATAATGAAGTGGACTGAGGTCACTTTCATCATGTTTATTAATATTTTTCTTGAGTGTCCTCATTTTGGCAAGATATCCAAGAATTATCTCAATACTGCTATAGTCTCCATCTCTCGCACACTGTAAAGAGAAAAGATGTTAACATTAATGAGACAGAATAAGAACTTTTTAATCTAAAAATGGCATTTTATCCATACTTTTGCATCTCTGTGATTAAACTATTTAGATATTAGCTGACTTTTTTCATGAAATTCTTCAGATTTATCAAGATAGATTATCTAGATAAATCTAAAGAATTTCATGTAAAATCTCTAGATTATAATAATATCGAATCTAGATATTTTACAGCTTTGAAAATCATACAGGAAAGTTACCAATGATAAACAGTACAAAACCCATATTATAATCAAATGAACTGATTTTTTATACAGGTTACAACACAGTAAGTATAACGCATCATAACAAAATTTTTGTAAGCACAATAATGTTAAACTGCTCTAACTGAGAGAACAAAACAATTTCCAGTTCATTTTGCAACTTGATAATAATAGTTTAGGTCTTAGTATTATGATGTTATTATGATGTATTATATTATATGATGTATTGTGATTTGGTCCCATGTGACTGACAGCTCTAGATTGGTAAAGATGATTACTGAAATGACTGAGAGTTATGCCAAAGTTGCCTGATGACAGGTGACATGGTATTTATGTATGTGATGCAAAATCCAAAATCAAAAGGTCACCATATCAACTTGAGTGGTGTATCAGCCTCAAGATCTGTACATACGTGTTGTGGACTAGCCTATTATACCTTTTTGGGGAGTAGTTGAACTGGTCCATGACGACTTGTTTACTGCTGTTTAGAACAGCGACAATAAGACATATGGAGACCTTTATGCAAACTGTCTATGCAAAACTAATTTTTGCACTCTGCTGTGAAGTAATAATTTGTATGTACAAATATACAAAAACATTGTAGGTTCTGGTATTTAACAATATGTACATTTATAAATTTAGTCAAAAGAGGGAGCAAACTGGGAAGTAGCGGCAAACTTGGAAACAGAAACAAACTAAGGAGAGCTTCAAAGAAGAATGTTGAAGCCAGGAGTGGGGGCAGTAAAAGAAGACCATACAGTTGATAAAATCCAAAAGCAAAACCTAACTTCATACCACCAATTCCAAGTGATGCATAACTTTCAGTTTCCAAGATCTTCTAGAGAAGGCCTCATATAAACTCTTAGGAGTGAACAAAATTTTCTCAGGGGAAATAAAAGCATTGGTAGCCACAGAAAATGAATTTAATAGTTTGTGTTTATTTCTTAATAACAGGAGAACATAATTCACAGGATTATGTTCACTAGTTGCTACATATCATACACCTAGCAGAATGTATGTGATGACCACTAATGATGTGTCGTTCACATAAAACCTGTTCAAAACATACAGGTCATTCAAATGAGCAAATGATCTGACCTTGACATTGTTAAACATTTTTGGCATCATGAGTCAACAATCTAATGATCATGATCTCCTCAGTAGCCATCAAATCCATCCTTCCCATTGAAATATAATTCAAGAATTAAAGGTGCATTTGTATTTATTATTACTGTACTTATTATTACTAATTATTGAATGTTTAATACAATTTACATGATGTAATTGTATTAAACAGTGACAAATTAGTTATGTTTTGTAGATTGATATTCAATTAATGTATTTGAGAGAGAATAGAAAATTAAGTTTGGTGCATCAAGTAAAATTTTAAGACACTCTGCTCAAATGTAACAAAGTAACCCCTTAGAAGTAATAGATAAGCGAATAGGTAGGTAAGCCATTAAATAGGCACACATGATTTAAATAAAGTGTATTTTCATACACACACTTTTAAGAAAATACTTAACAAAGTTTGTGTCATTATTTGTATTTACCCAACCCCTTCATCAGTATCAAAATGTGACATGAGTTCATTTTTTTAAAGTGACATTCAGAGCTTTCCTTCTCTTTGTTGCTGTACCAAAACTGCCTTTGTAGTCTGCCCTACTATTCATTTATAGCTGGGGTAAGTATAGATGGATTCATGCCTTTCCCAAAGGTATTAGCATGAAGTGAAATGTAAACAGCTTCACCCAGGTTTTGAACTTAGGTCACCTGTCCATTTGCTTTGATCTGGCTTGGTTTGATTTGATTTTATAGCATATCAACCATAGTAGGTTATTTAAAGCCAAATCCATTTTTATACATATAAACAGTTCTATTTCCAACAATTCAGTTTAGCATAAGTATGCAGTTTAAATGTCAAAACAGTTCTTTGCATTCCTCAAAGCTTCAGCATAACTGGAGCCTCACCATTAGATTGTTTAGTGTCATCTATAGGACACTCGTTAGGGGAGTCTTACTCCTCTTCAGAGATGCTGTTAGTGTATTCTGGAGCTCCAGCTGACTAGGACAATATTTTCTATGATCATAACTATCATACGACAAATACCTCCAAATAAAATGTAACTATATAACTGCTAGAATTAGATAGGAAGTTTGGTTTGGTTTAGTTTTATGGCATATCAACCCTTGTAGGTTATTTAATGCCAAATCTGGTTTATACATATATATAGGATTTGCAAGTGAATTGTCTGTAAGTAAAGTTATATCTAAACAAACCTGAGCTCATTTGTTTACACACAGTTAAATGGGTTCAAGTATTGCTAAATAATACTAATAATTCTATGTAACATGGTGCTAAAAACAAAAGAATTAATCACATAAGTGAATGCAGCAAACTAGCACAATAAGAATAAGATTAGATATGATTGGGTGGAAAAGGTGATCCACCAGGAATTGTGCAAGAAATTGAAATATGACCATACTACCAAATGGTATATGCACAAACCAGAATGAGGAGCAAAGAATTCTCTGGGATTTTGAGATACAAACAGATCATGTAATCCCACCCAGAAGACCAGATCTAATGATAATTTACAAACAAAAGAGAACCTGCCATTAAGTGGACTTGGCCATTCCAGCAGACCACAAAGTGAAAATCAAAGAAAACAAAGAGAAAAACAAATACTTGGACCTTGCCAGAGAGCTAAAAAAAGACATGAAACATGAAGGTGATGGTGATACCAGTTGTAATAGACATGCTTCGAACAGTCCCCAAAGTCTTAGTAATAGGGCTGAAAGAGTTGGAAATTGGATAATAAGCCAAGACCATCCAAACTACCATAGTATTAAGATTAGCCAGAATATTAAGAAGAGTCCTGGAGACCTGAGGAGACTTGCTGTCACTTAGAATCCAGTGAACGTCTATCAGCTAATGCTAGTGTGAAAAACTCATAAGGATTATATTATGATAATAACCTTTAGTACAAAATTATAAAATAAAAGTTTGGCTAACGTAGTCAAGGGTGACCTAAAAGCTCCCTCTTCAATAGCTACAACACCAAGGTGTAGGGGAGGGTGCTACTCCTTTCCCTGGATTGCTCCACTTTACCCTTAATACATACCTTATACAGCTGAGTGTTAAGCAAGGAGGTATCAAGTACCATTTTTTGAGTCTTTGGTATGACTCGACCTGGGATTGAACCCCAGTCTCCTGGGCCATTGGTAAACACTCTACCCAATAGGCCAATGGAAGTAACTATCCCTAATAGAAAGAACTTGCACACAGCAATGTGTATTTTAATCTAATATGAATGATTTTCAAACATCTATTTGATCTATAGATTGAAGCCTAATAGGAACTACTACAGAGTGTACCTGGGAGTAATGGTAATGAAGGGATACTCTACACTCCATAACTGATGCCTCACCACCAGATGCAGTTTAATGTTATAACCATGGCATCCCCAATTATTTTTAGGGGATGGTGTCTGACCCCTCTGCAGAAGACTCATTTGACATATTCTCAACCCTGCCAAAAGGGTTGTGGCTAAAAAGAAGCATCTTTTTGTGGTGTAGTGGTTAGCAAGTTAGTCACAAAGACAAATTAAAATTGAGTAGTGAGTTCAATCTTCATTAGATGCTCCAGACTTGTAGTCTGGTGCTAAATCTAAGCTAAGCTTACTTTTTAATTGGTACATAACGTATTAGGATTCAGTAACTAAATTAAAGGATCCTATATCATCCAGAATAATGTGTTTGAATCCTTCTTTTCTATGTCTTTTTATTTTTTCCTAAAAATATAAGGCAACATAACTCTGCCGATGACCAGATGAGGCTATAGTAGTAATTCAAATTTTTTACTCATACTAAAGGGAACTCTGTCAGTAGGACAGAAAATACATCAACAGAATCCTTTGCATAGAAGTAAGATCCCTACCCCAGGAAAATGGTATTCTGGGTATAACATTAAACTGCATTTGATGATGAGGCTCCAGTTCTGGGGGACTAGGGAGTGGGGAGTACTCATTCATTGCTATTACTCCCAAGTCAACTTTAACCCAGAGCAGTAGTTCCAGTTGGGGTCTAAACTATGGGTCTAAAAGATCTGTTTAAAATTATTCAGATTTGATAAGACTGTGGGCTAAAAACAGAAACAACTGCACAAAAAATGTAAATATAAACATTCAATGAATGTAATTCTCTAACCTCTTAGCATAAAATAACCCTAGACTTGACATTAAAATCAATTAATCAATCAATCATGCCAATGGACTTGCTAACAGTGATTGTCTGTATACAGAATAGACTGTTAAGATTCATTATTGTTTTTTTTAACAAGTTTTTTTTTATTTGCTATCAATGACTTTTTAGATATTCTATCCACTCAGCAATGATAACAATAGCACTATAAAGAATCAACACTTGGAAGTGATCCTGTTATAGATTTTTAGCAGGGGATTTGCAAGCTAAATCAATTTAGGATTTAATAATTAAATTAAATGATCCTCTCTCAGCCAGAGGAGTGTGTTTGAACCCTTTCCTATGTTTTATTGTTTACTTAGAATGTAAGACAACATATCTCTGCTTGTTATAAAGTAAGGTGACATCATTGTCATGACTACTATTAGTGATATTTTCTTTCTTTATCTTTTCTGTTCTCATAGGTCTATTTTTATTCAGTATCTTCAGAACACCAAACTACCACAATACTACAACCTCAGCTGGTATCCTCTACCACTTGAACTGCTTTGATAACATTATATATATCTGCAAACTAGCATATACCCAAATATTGCAAAACCTTTAATTTACCCTAGTATTTTAGTGCAACAAATAATTGGTTGATTTTTTTCTTTTGATATTTGCAAAATTAAATACTGTATTATTAATTATGCCTAACATGGCTTTTTCTGATTATTGTTGAGTATTAGAGATCCCTTTTGATGAGAGTCCTCTTTTCCCCATGAGGAACAAAAACTCTTTGACATTAAAACCTTTCCTTGTGTTAAATAAGTATACATACCAAATTTGCTTATTCTGCATGACCAATCTATAGAGGATGGACAAACAAATTCTTCACAATTATTGATGCATATTTACATAAATTGATGATAATTATGACTATTTTATTGCTAATTGCATTATTGTATAATATTAGCTACTGATTAACTTATCTTGAAAGTTACAATATAGCTTATTACTGAAATATGAACCGAAACTAAATATTATCTGCTTTTATTTTCATGCAAGTTTACTTTGAATATAACTACATTGTAATTTGAATTTTTATGTGCAATTAATCTAATGATAATGTTACACTTTTGTGCATGTTTGTTCTTAATACTGGACATTAGTTTGCCAAAATTATTTCACTAAGTTTCAGTCACAATGAAAGATGTGTAAAGGATATCTGTGAAGAATGTTGTATTCGGGAGAAAATTTCAAAACAATCTGTATAACTTAACAACTTTTATCAATATGTTATCTAAGCAGGAAAAAAGATACATTATATTATTGATTTCTCTTACACATATATTTCCTTTATTGCATCTTTTTGCTTTGTCAATCATTATTATGAATAATTTTGACTAGTATTATCCTTCGAACAAGCAAAGGCAGGACAACCAGCTAGAACCTATATACAACAGCTCTGTGCTGATATAGGATATAACCTGGAAGACCTCCCAGGAGCGATGGACAATAGAGACAAGTGGCGAGAGAAAATCAGGGAGATCTGTGCTGGCAGTGTGACATGATGATGATGATCTTTCATCTGCTTTTTACTTAAACTGACATGGGTCAGCAATTTTATGACAGTGAGAAATAGCATGCATTGAAAACAATGATAAATAATGAGCTTCTAGTATGATTTGAACTCACTTCTTCTACCTTGATGAAGCCTGGGTCTACGTACCAGCTGCTTTACCAAGTCAACTATGAAAACATAAATGGTATCAGAGAAATCCAAATAACACCTTTAAAGCCACTCAATACCTCTGCCTCTGAGTAGTTGATGCCATATTTGTTGTTTTTGTTTTAACACATGAATAATATTAATAGTGTGTGTGTGTGTGTGTGTGTGTGTGTGTGTGTGTGTGTGTGTGTGTGTGTGTGTGTGCCAAGTGAGTCAAACTACAGGATAAATACATATAAATATATTTTATGGCTCAATGTCTTGCTTGGCCAAGAAATTTTTAGCATCACCTCATATATTGAGATTTGAATAAATTTTGCTGATAGAGAAGCAATTCAACTAATACACCATAAAAATTGTAAGGTCACTGTAAATAAATTAGTTTTACTACTTATAAATGAGCCAAGATTTATGATTAATTCTTTTTTCAATAATTGCAAAAATAAATTTATGAATAATTAATTATGTGTGCATGAGTGTACATATATTTAAGAATAACCTGGACATAATTTACAGTATATAATAAATTCATCATATGTAATTGTAAAAAAATGTATGAGACCAACAGTCATAAACAGAGGTACATTCATTGCCAAGAAATAAATAAAAGATTCCAGTAAAGTAAGTAAAGTTTGTGACCTCAGTCGAGAGTGACCCGAAGGCTTCCTTTTCAATAGCTACTACACCAAGGTGTAAGAAAGGGCGCTACTCCATTCCCTGGATTGCTCCACTTTAACCTTGATCCTTACCTTATAATGTTGAGTGTTAAGCAAGGCAGCATCAAGTACCATTTTTTGAGTCTTTGGTATGACTCAACCTCGGATTGAACTTCAGTCTTCCGGCCCATTGACAAACACTCGACTCATTGAGCCAATAGCCTGGTTACCCCTGGCAAAAATTATGGAATTAGCAGAATGTTCATTTAATTTTTTTTTTTTTATTTAGTAGTAAATAAACTAATAACAGATAAGGTACAAAATGTTTTGTCTTTAATAGCTGGACATTCTGGCTTCATAAAATATTCTTTAAACAGATAAGATTAAATCATTTGAATTAATGGAATAATGGCTCTGCATGACTAGGAAAAAAATTATACCATTAATTTAGATAATTTAATCTAATTTTTCAAGGAACAGTTTTTGAAGTCAGAATTATCAACCATAAAATTAAGTGTTTTGTGTCTTATCTGTTATTAGTTTATTGATTTACTGTTAAATAAAAGATAAAGATGAATATCTTCTAAGTGTGCTAATTCAATAATTTTTGCCAGTAGTAGAGCACATATTCATATGGTTATTTATTAAGGGTAGATTAGATTATGTACAAAGCTGCATGAAAGGAGTACCTATGTAAGTAAGTTGGCTGACCGTAGTCAAGGGTGACCGAAAAGCTCCCTTTTCAATGTCTACTACACCAAGGTGTAGAGGAACGTGTTACACCTTTCCCTGGATTGCTCAACTTACTCTTGATCCGTACCTTATAATACTGTATGTTAAGCCAGGAAGTATCAAGTGCCATTGTTTGAGTCTTTGGTATGACTCAACATGGGATTGAACTCCAGACCATTGGCAAACATTCAAACCATTATGCCAATAGGAAGGAGTACCTAGTGAGGTTCAAATACACAACAATTCAGTAGTAATTGCTCTAAAAGACTAACTCAGTGACTATTACTCAACATCTGTGTGTTCTGGATATGACACTAAACTGCCTCCAGTTCAAGAGCTCTTGGGAATGTAAAGTCATCCTTTCATTGATATTACTCCCAGGTCCACTCTGACCTGAAGTGATAGAATCCCTGTTATTGATCAAATAGATCTATTTGAAATAATTTGAAATGATTTTTATCTATATCAATATGTATTTGCTCATAAAACAATGATATTGCAACCAAGAATAAAGCGTAATCATATCTCAGTCGGCTGTGGCTGTAGAATAAGACTTCCCCACCAACAAATATCCTGTATATGACACTAACCCATCTGATGGTAAGGCTCCAGTACTGGAGCTTTGGGGAGTGTGGAGTAGCCCTTCATTGCCATTACTCCTACATCCACTCTGACCCAGAGTGGTAGTACCTGTTCGGGTCCCATCTATAAGACAAATAGAACTGATTAATCATTTAATATGCTTGAAACCATTTAACTGTGTGCAAATAAAACTATTAGAATGAGAGCCAGAGCATAACAGTTTGATCTGGGATAGAACACACAAATACTATCTGATTACCAACCTACATTCATGCATGATGAGTTAAAAACATTTATGTTAACTAATAGCTTAACAAAATCAATACCATTTCTTTGGGGGTTTTTTGGCTTTGTTTTTTGTTTTTTTGCTTTTTTTGTATTGGCAAACAGTGAATGACATTACCATAAATTGTGCTTTCAATGCACAAATAATTGGTTTAGTATACGTACCACCAAAGCTAGTACAACAAACAAACGATTGGTTTTATTATATGTATCACCAAAGCTAGTACAACACAAAAACAATTGGTTTAGTATATGTATCACCAAAGCTAGTACAACACAAAAACAATTGGTTTAGTATATGTATCACTAAAGATAGTACTACACACAAACAATTTTAGAAATTAGGATCAAAATTATTGAGATATATATAATTCAAAAGATTAAATAAAGAAATATAGATAACTTTGCCTAGTCAGCTGGGGCTGTTGAATACACTGACTGCTTCTCTGCAGAGGGGTAAGACTCCCTCCTATGAGAGTCCTGGATATGAAACTAAACAATCTAATGGTGAGGTTCTGGGAATGCAGAGTACTCCTTCATTGCCATCACTCCTTGGTCCACTCTGGCCCAGAGTGGTAGCACCTAATAGGGCCCTATCTATGGGTCACATAGAACTAAACTGTGTACTTATGCTAAACTGAATTGCTTGAAATAGGATTGTTTTGACATTGAAACTGTGCACTTATGCTAAACTGAATTGTTTGAGATAGAACTGTTTATATGTATAAAAATGGATTTGGCATTAATAACCTACAATGGTTGATGTGCCATAAAACCAAAACCAAATCAAATTATGTACTTATGCTAAACTGAATTGATTGAAATAGAACTGTTTTGACATTTGGACTGTGTACTTGTGCTGGACTGAATTTTTTTAAATAGAAAGGTTTTTTGATATTGAAACAGTGTACTTATGCTAAACTGAATTGCTTGAAAGAGAACTGTTTATACATATAAAAATGGATTTGGCATTAAATAACCAACAATGGTTGATTTGCCATAAAACCAAACCAAACTAAACCATAAACAACTGACCAAATATCAACTTCCAGAAGCAGGTTAATCTTGCATGTATTGAATATTGACCCTTGACCAAGCCATCAATCAGAAATGTCTCTGAACAAGACACACGTGGGTAAATAAACAGAAGCAGTCACGTGGTTGATCAGAAGTCATGGGCATTATGAAATGATATATGCAGGTGCCTTGTAAGGGTTCAGGTCAATTGGAGGCAGTGTGAGTCAGTGCCACCTTGCAATCACTGAAAGAGCCAATGGGGATGGCAGCCTACAGGGCCTCCAGTTAAGTACCACCAGCCAAGAGTAGAAGAAGTGCTAAGTGAGGCCTTGAAAATAACACAGCATGATATGGTCAAGAGAATAAGAAGTTATGGATCAATATCGCAATTTGTCTTCATTTCCTTTCCTCTGTCTGTCTCTCTCTCTCTCTCTCTCTCTCACACACACACAAAAGAGATTTAACCCCTTTCAAAAGAATAAAAAGATTTTTATAACTAAGTGTCGTGATTCTTCCTTCATTATGAGTATATAACAGCATGTCAATTGCTACAAAATTGTGAGTTCAATCTTCACTAAATGCCCATACTTGCAACCTTCTGCCAAATGTAAACTATGCCTAATTTTTAAAAGGGTGTAATGATTAGTTTGATTCTTACTAGGAGTCCCATAATTCTGGCCTTGTACCATACTAAGCTTGACTAAGTAAATAACTACAGTATTATCTTTCAAAAAGACCAATTCTCAAACTATGAAAACTAACAGGGATACCTAGCAGTACTCAGAAGAAAAAGACAAGAGTAAAAATGTTTTAATGAAATAATTCTAATATATATTTTGATAAAATTCTGTGAATACAAACATATCAATGAGTATGATAAATAAACATCATAAAGAATTCTAAGTGTTGCGTAGCCATATACACAAATATGGCCATGTGTGAAATAGACATGTAATGTTCATTACAAGAGAATATATAAAGAACATAGGAATCTCAATATTCGAAAATACGTAACGACTTCTTGTTCAGGTACGAAACCTTTTTATTAACTTTGAGTTAAAGGTTTCGACGTAAGGAGGAGAGACACAATCTTCTATGCTGTCTTATTCATTTGGCCCCCAACTTGAGCGGCCCCCATCTGGCGCACGTTCGCCTCGCGCCTGCGAGCTCCAAAATCGATCCTTCTCGTTCGGCGTCCAAAACCCGACTCTTATTTTCTTCAATTTCACACACAAACTTCCGCGTGCTTCCGGTGCGTGATGTCACCCGCACCTTGTCACCCAGTATCGTATCGGACAGTTATGACATCTGAGTGACACCTCCATCCGCTCGCGCGCACCCGCGTTAACACCTGCTTCAATCTTACACCCAAACAACCCATGTGCTGAGCCGAAAGGTTCTCAGCCTAACTAAACTCAAAGGCATGAACCGAAATCCCTCAGCTATTTTATAACATAAGTATCAAGAAAAGTTCTGATTAGTTTCTTAAAAGCTCTTTGTACACAATATTTCTTGTTCCTCCATCTTTCACAAAAATGTAGAGTCCTTTTTCACTACTTACTAATGAATATCCAACTTACAGTTGGCCATGTGAAAAAAACATGAATCTGACATTGTTTATTCCACCATTTATAAGGGGAAAAAACCAGTTCTCAACTTCATATCAAAGAATATTTCACTTCAGTTTTCCATCTGATAACCTCTAATAATTTCAAAGGATCTTAGAGATCAACCTTATATATCCATATTGGAGCCTGAAGTCAAGTCAGTATCCATCCAAAAAAAATTGGAACTTTCTGTT
Source organism: Sepioteuthis lessoniana (assembly GCA_963585895.1). Taxonomy (NCBI): domain Eukaryota; kingdom Metazoa; phylum Mollusca; class Cephalopoda; order Myopsida; family Loliginidae; genus Sepioteuthis; species Sepioteuthis lessoniana. The sequence goes on from OY757937.1 coordinate 45,420,804, forward strand.
TGGCCATGATCTTCACAAAAGCATGCATAGTCTTCAACCATAAGTTAATGACACTGTGGTATTTAATCCCTTAATGGAGTCAAAAATAGCCTAATCGATAGGCACTTATTCAGTAGGGCTAAGAATATGTTAGCTGTATCCCCTGCAGAGGGAGAAGAGCCTCCCAAAAGTGATATCCTGGGTATAACACTTAACTACATCCAGTGGCGAGACTCCAGCACAGGAAATCTTGGGAGTTTAGAGTAGTAATACTTATTCAGGTGCCATCTATGGATCAAATTGATCTATCTGAAAATTAATACTATTGAATAGGAATACATGAAACCACATAACTGTATGCAAATTATTATCATTGAATAAAATTATTAACACTGAATAGGAATCCTTGATGCAATATAGTAAGTTGGCTGACCATAGTCAAGGGCGACCCAAAGACTCCCTTTTCAATCGCTACAACACCAAGATGTAGGGGAGGGTGCTACTCTTTTTCCTGGATTGCTGTACTTACCCCAGGTCCATACCTTATAATGCTGAGTGTTAAGCAAGGAGATATCAAGTACAATTTTTTGAGTCTTTAATATGACTTGACCTGGGACTGAACCCGAGTCTCCCAAGCAATTGGCAAACACTCTAACCATTATGCCAATGGGCAGGTTACCACTTAAAACCATATAACTGTGCAAAAAAATGATTACTATTATTGAATAGAATTATTAACACTGAATAGGAATACTTAATACCATATAACTGAGAGCAAATTATTGGTGTTAGATAGGAATACTTAAAGCCATATAACTGTTTTTTTATTAAACAGGAATAGTTACTTTAAGCTATAATATTGTGTAAAAATTATAAGTATTAGATAGGAATAATTGAACCCATATAGCTGTGCAAGCAAATAATTAGAGATAAATAAAAAAAAAGTACAATTTAAAAGAAAACTGAAATGGAACATTAAAAATATATTTATGATGATGATAAGGAGGAGTAGCTAGACTAATAAGAAGAGGGCCTGTTTGGTTTGAATTTAGAGTTTTCCTTCTCCAAAACTGGTTGCCATATCAAGGTTAAATAGCTCACCCTGCCCTCTAATTTACCCTCAAATGAAGGGAGGATAGTAGGATTTATACCTATCTTAAGGGTAGTAACACTTTGTGAAATGCAAACAGCCAAGTCTAGGATTTGAGCGGGAGTTGTCTCATCCATTTCCTATGATGATAAACATTACACCACAAGTACATCCAAATTACAAGATTACAATCAAGTATTTACAATTTCAACATTAAATAACCCATAATGAGTCGATATGTTGTTAAACAAATAAATAAAACCAAACATCAAAAAGCTATGATTATTACAGAACATTTATCAATGAATTAAATTTTAGCATTCAATAACCCATAAAGAATTGATATGTCATTAAAAAAATAGATCAAACCAAATATAAAAAGTTATGATTATTATAGAACATTTACAAGCAAATTAAATTTTAGCATTCAATAACCCATAAAGAATTGATATGTTGTTAAACAAATAGATCAAACCAAATATAAAAAAGCTATGATTATTATAGAACATTTATAAATGAATGAAATTTTAGCTTTCAATAACCCATAAAGAGTTAATGTACCATTAAAAAAGAGTTAATGTATCATTAAACAAATAAACCAAACATAATCAATAGAATATTATAAAACAAGTCAAAATTCTGCTTGTTCACTGCTAGTATTGCTTTATAATAATACCCTGAAAGTGTATTTCCCTATATCAGGGATTGTGAACCTATGAAATGTATTCCAAAATCTATGCATTGCATGATTAAATGTGGTATATTACATCACTATAATTTTTGCTTATAAGTTTACAATGAACACTCATAGAAAAATGTCTTATGCACATGATGAACAAGCAGGTTGAATAAATTTATTCTATAAATACACTTCTTATTGGAGTTCTTTCATTCATATGTACAGAGGGAATTCTCAGTGATACTATCACATAAATCAGAGTTGACCTGGGAGTAATAACAACTAAGAGTTTCACCACCCTCCTCGGATCACTAGGACTGGAGCCTCACCACCGGATTCAGTTTAATATCATACCCAGAATACTCCATTTTTTTAGGACCTGTCTTACCCCTTTGCAATGGATGCAGTCTGTTGTATGTGTATACACTAGACTAATGTACAGTTAACTCCCTTGGAATTTTGTTAATTAGAGAACACTTCCAGCCTGAAAGAGGGTACAGGAAAAACCAATGTAGAAATAAAGATGTAGTCAACTTAACACATGCGTTACTGTTATCCATTTATCCACACCGAGAAATCATCTCTTTCTCTATGGGTCCAAGTCCCAATTTAACTCCAGAAAGCCTTATCTAACCTTTGTCTTTAAATATATAACAGTTGACATATTTTAAATCCTGCAGACAGAGAAGTAAATAGAAATAGAATATGACCAATCCCTCAATTACATGAAAAGAATTACTGCCAAATCATCAGAGATTAAATTTACAGTCCATAACACCATTGAGGCTGCTTTTTAAACACAATACTTTGATGTTATGAGTTGAAGAAACTATAGTTTCTTTTCAATGATATAATGGGTTTAAACTAGCAGTAAAAACTGAGTAGAACATAAAATAGTCCTTAATAGTGTTGCAGACTTAGCTTAGTATAACACAAATCCAAGTATGGGAAGAATGTGTTATAATAGATCTACAAACAAAAAAGGCTTGCCTGTCTGAACAAATCATTAAACATAATTCAATGATCAAAAGAATTTCATAGAATGATCTGGTATTTTAACTTCTGATTTATAGTGTAAATATGATAAAGTATCCAGGAATAAGTCAACTAATTTTTGTATTATAAATCTTTCATTGGAAGAGGTAAGGATTTTTTTCAGACAGTACATACCCACTGCACTAAATAGGATGATGTCAATCATTACCTGATACCTGAGCTATCTCAAAAAGGAAATACTGAAGAAGCTAAGGAATTTTTATCCTCAACCCATGAGGTCTCTCATATTTAATAGGCCTTGCACAATATCCCTTTTCAGTGAAAGTGTTTGTAAATACCATCATAAAACTTTTGGGTAATCATCCAAAATACCCCACTGAAGAAACATCTCTGATAATGTTTAAAAAATGTATATAGGAATGTAAACTTACATTTATTATACAGATAAAGTAAGTTTCCATCATTATCTTCCTTTGTTTTACTGTTCAGATACCTATTCTTGATCTCTTTTGCCTCCGTTCTTTGAACTGAAGAGATGTATCTCAGATCCTGACAGGTAATGGTAAAGCCTCATGACTATTTTGCTTTCCTTCATCAAGTAAGCTTTTTCTCTTTTTGTACCCCTTCTACATACATATGGTGAGTGGCGACTCAATTAAACATCTTCATTAGCACCAAATATACCTATACTATCTATCAGAAAAAAATGCCTCACAAAAATTAAGTATAAAAACTTTAATTGTGAAAATAATGCCATGTTTTTATTAATTGAGTAACCTAATCAATAGTGATTGTTTTGGGATTTTTTTCTAAAATTATTTCAAAAGGATTCATAATTAAGATGATTAATTACATACAATTGTGCATATTATAACATTAATCAGAATAAAATTAGACTTGTGCAAAAATTCCCAGCACTATCTTTAAAAAACAGAGAGTAGTCATTTACTTGGTTTAGTTTGACATATGCTAAGAAGGATAGAACACCCAGTGAGAAATAAAAGTAATGATCAGTGAGCTTGACTGATTATACTATATGAGGTATCCTTGAAAACCACTGAATCAACAGTATACACAATTGAAAACCAATTTTTCACTTGAAAAATTTTACGTACACCTATCATTTCCAAAAAAAGAATTGATTCACAAAATTTCTTATTTTTCATTTATGTATAATTTAGTAAATGATATTATAATTTGCCAATCGTTCGTCTGTCAGTCCACGATTATTTGATTTTCTTTTTTTTTACTTCCCAAAATGAAACTGCTGCTTAAAAAAATATCTTCTTTCTTCACCAAATGTTGATCCATACAACTAAGACTCTGCCAATTTGGACCAGAACATTCAGGAAGTGTTAGCATCATCCTTGAAAAGGTTTTCAAGTGTATTCAATCAAGATTATACAATTTCTTTTTAACTCCACAAAATGAAACTACTTCTTATATCAACAAAACATTAAGTAATCACTTAGTAGCCATGATTTACAAGAGAAGTAACTAAGGAGGACATTTGATATTCAGAGAAGTGGGTCTTATTTTCAAAACTCTAAGAAAGTAATTATTTTATTTAACAAACATAATAGGAAGTGACAATTTATCTATTTATTTGATTGATTGATTGATTGATTGGTTGGTTTATCTAGATTTTGTATAAATTCTATGACATTTACAACAAACCAACTTACAATTTGTAGAATAAATGCAAAGACATTTTCCTACCAATAAAATTAAAATTTTAAAATACTTTTTAAGTTTTTTTAATGAAATTAGTATCTAGAAACATTAATAAACTAATTTATGTAAAACTATTACCTATATTTTCTTTATTATATCACTTACTGGGGTATTTAAATCCAATTAGTTGGTCAAAATTAATGACAAAACATTTTCTGTGTCAATTTGCAATGTAACTATTTAGGTGGGTTTTGGTTTCCTGCTAAAAATTATTGGTAGGGAAAAACAAATACAAAAAAAACAATATTTTTAGTATATTGTGTCAGCAATAGTTCCTTTTTGTACTTAATCTTGAAAAAGGAAAATAGGCACATTAACATGGTAACATGGTTTTTGAATGTACAACTAAGAAAACTCAATGAAATAATTATTTTTGATTTATTATTGAAATAATGAAATTATAAATATAATACTTTTTTAATTGCCTTTTTAATATTTCATGTTTTACCAGATAATAATCTAAAATTCTTTCATTAACCCTAGAACACTAATTTTTACCTTCTTTTATATTTTCTATTTCTATAACAAAAGTTTGCTCTTTTTCTTTTATTTTTATTTAGATATTCGACTCAAATTCAAGAGAAAAAACTGGTAATTGTTTAAATGATTGTTACGATAGGTTTCCATACATTTTTCATCTAATACCTTTTGTACCTTAAAAAATAAATAAGAACATATAAAAAAAATTTCTAATTTATATTGTTTTAATTAGTAAAAATATTCTTTATTTATTAACATATTTAGGTTTAGACTGGGATTGGAGAAAAGTAAGTCAAAATCTAATACAAACTTAAGGTCCTTCCCTTTTTAAGCAGAACAAATATCAATGCAGATTTTTGTTTGTTTTTTTTGGAGCGGGGGGGTTCATGCATACCTTCAGACTTTTGTCTTTTTATCATAATTAGAAAGTATATGTCATATTATATCATATATCCCAAATGATTAAATAGCATCACACGAAGGAGTGGAGGTAAAGTTAAGTGACCGTAATAAAAATCAATATTTTTTTTGATAAAATGATTAATGCATTAAAAAATTCATTCATTAATAAATGAACACTTAAAATTTCATAAATCTGGACAGTGTTCAAATACTGGCCAGTAGAGCCGGATAAAACCTAAAATAAATGTTTTCTCACCAACCCATATTAGTCTCTCATGACACTAAATTTCATGAAGTTAAAAAAAAATCAAATTTGCCAATGAAACATTATATATATATATATATATATATATATGGTGTTGGAATTCGTAAATTAGATTTGCTGATGAAACTATATATATATATATATATATATATATATATATAAACATTATATATATATATATATATATAAACATTATATATATATATATATATATATATATATATATATATATATATATATCGTGCTGGAATTCGTAAATTTGGCAGTTAATGTCTTCTCGAACCCAGACTTAACAAAATTAATTTTCAAACCAGTGCTAATGTACTTAAATGTCATTAGCAACTGACACTATTTATAGAACAATTTTAAAAATAAATGTTACACACTGCAACGGCCCAGATGCTCTTCTTCTTACAAAGTAGTAATGTACATACAAAAGTTACATCACTTTTGTAATACATCCTCCCCTGATGGTAGCCCAAAGTCGGTACTTGGGAAATAAACAATTATGGAAAATATATTAATCAATTTCCAAATACTATAAAATCAATACGGCAATATGAAAGGATCAACAAGAAAATATGTAGACAGAAAATGTCTATTATGTTCAATGAAATTTGTATATATATATATATATATATAGTGAATTAACTGTTTTAATGGAGGCCTTTATAGTATTGGACTAAAGTTCACATTTAGATTTGTTAGCTTCTTTAGGACGTCTTTGGCCACTACTAATCGGGGTGGCAAGGACCCCCATCAATACCCAATGAGATATGAATAAAATAAACGTAGTAGCAATACATTAGTAAAAAGCACCTGAGGGTGCTAAAAGTTCAATGAGGATAGTAGCCCAAATGAACTCCGGACCTAACACATAAGAATAAGAAAATAGAAAATAAAAAAGATAATAATTTATTTTACAGGCTTAAATCGTATTAAAATTCCACCTGCTATGAAGAACCCACACCTGTTGATCTTGGGGTGAGCTGATGAATGGTGTACCCATTTTTCTAGGCCCTTAATGTTTTCATTATCTTAATCACTTTCCTTTTTCACCTGAAGCAGCCCATTTGCCTAGTGAGTAGAGAGTTCACCCATGGCCCAGAAGACCGGTGTTCAATTGCAGGTCAAATCATACCAAACACTCAAAAAAAAGTACTTGTTGCTGACTTGCTAAACAGTCAGCATTATAAGGTATGTATCAGGGGTAAAGTGGAGCAACCCAGGAAAATGAGTAGCACCCTCTCCTACATCTCTGTGTAGTAGCTATTAAAAAGGGAGCCTTTGGGTCACTCTAGACTACAGTCGCCAACTTATTTTATATATATATGTCATCTGACGAAGCAAAGATAATATTCTTCATTGAAATAAATTTGTAATGACACTTTAACCGTGGTTGAGTTCTCTTCCAGTGACATTATATGCAAGGTGAGAGTCTAGTAATGCTGGGATTTGGGGAATACGGAGTACCCCTTCATTGCCAACCATCCCAGGTCTGGAGTGGTAACACTTGATAGGTTCTTATCTATGGGTAAAATAGAACTATTTGACATTTAAACTGAGTTCAAACAAAGGACTTATTAGAAATAGAACTGTTTGACATCTGTGTGTAAATTTCACTGTTGTTTAATTGAATTTTTAGTTATACAAAACCATACTTGGAAACATTCAACTTTGACTTATGCTAAATTGAAGTGTTAGAAATTGAAATGTTTGATCATTTAACTGTGTGAATCAGCAAAATGTGTTTACAAATCATATATTTGATATACACTCTGTATTTGAGTTTTCTTATATACATCCAGAAAGGCATGTCCAGAAAGGTCAAGCAGGTTGATTCTACACAAGAAGGAGATGCCAAGAAGAAGAATAAACCCTAAAAATTGGCTTCAAAATGAACTTTGACATAAAATACCAAAGAATGGTATTTTATCATTAACAAAAGTTAAACTGACTGTAGGTAGCTGATGGCCTGGCTTCAAGCAAGTCAGTTCTTATATTTCTTTATAGCCTTCTTCTTTTTTTTTTTTTGGTTATAATATTGTCGTTACTTGAATGTATGTTATTTTTGTTACCTTATTCAATGTTTTTGACAAGCATAGGGGAAAATATGCAAAGCCGTATTTTGTAAAGTTTATTTCTCTTGAAATAAATTACTTTGTGGGAACTGATTGTTTTTGTTTTTAAGAAATGTAAACACACTTCTCTTTCAGGTAACAAAAGTTAGCTTTCCCATCCACCCTCTTTTATCTCCTTTATCTTTTACGTTTCTCCTCCCTTCGCTTAGTCTGACAGTTACTGCTAGATTTCTAGGGCTTAAAGAAATTAAAAGATAAAATTTGCAATATAAAGGAAGTTAAAGAGAATAAACTTTAATATAAAGGGAATGGCACTAAAGCCAAGTTTAATATTTAACTAGATAATGTTTAGTATATAATTTTAAACAGTTAGTTCGAATGGTAAGTTCAAACGGTAACCACTGCTTTCTAGTTCAGATACTGGTTCGAAAAGATAACACAGACAATAAAGTTTTTAAAAGGGATTTTATACAAAAGAAACAAGAAAGAAAGGGATAGAAAAGATAAAGTGTTGAAAATTTTAGTGTAATTTGTGGGAACTTATCTGAGAGAGTGTCCGGGAAACAAAGTTCTTTGAATTTGAGTATTTTTCTTTTCTTTTTAGTTTTGTCGAAATGTTTCAGTGTTCATTTAATTTCGTGTCTTCAGTAAAGATATCTTTTCAGCAGAATCCCCGGTTGAATTTTCATTCAGTTGTTTAACTTGGTATAATTTCAGTAGTCGACTTTCGTATAATTTTACTTTTATTTCTTGGGAAGCTTCTTGCCTTCACAGTTGGAAATATTTATCGACTATTCAAGAAGCGAGTGACGAAACCCATCTGCTGGCTATTTTCTCGTGCCTTTACAGTTGATACCCGAATTCGTTCTTAGGGAGCTGCTTGCTTGTTTGAAATACATATCGGCTGTTCAAGAAGCATGTGACGAAACCTTTCTGCTGGCTATTTTTCCTGCCTTGACAGTCTGGTCCCCGAATTCTTACTTTCGTTTGATTTTGGTTTTATTTCTTGGGAAGCTTCTTGCCTGTTTGATATACTTATCGGCTGTTCAAGAAGCGAGTGAAGAAACCTTTCTGTTGTCTATTTTTTCCTGCCTTGACAGTCTGGTCCCCGAATTCGTTCTGAGGGGTCCAACAGTAGTTGTCGACAAATAGTGGGAGGTAGCTTTTTGGTGCCGTATTGTCTAGGATTACTTCTTCCTTTTCCAATCTGGCCAAATCAAGTGCCACACATGGTCGGTTTAATTTTTTCTTAGAAATGAATATTTATAGGCTAGACAGAGATAAAGCCTAGCATATTCGTTGAATTGAGTACATTTCTAATAATATATATACGAGGATCATTAAATAAGTTTCCAGACACATGAAACTCTAGTCCCCTTCGAAGTAATCTCCGGTTGCAATGCACTTGTTGTACCGTTCCAACAACTTCTGGAAGGCCCCATGGAAGTCCTCTTGTGTGAGCATGTCAATGACCTTTGAAACAGCCTCTTTCATCTCCTCAATTGTCTCATAATGACAGCCTCTGAGCTTAGAGAATAACCAAAAGTCACAGGGAGCAATGTTTGGACTATAGGGACGGTGAGGAACTGTCTTGATGCTCATCTTGGTCAAATAGTCTGTGACAAGGATGGAGTTGTGGACTGATGTATTGTCCTAGTGGAAATACCACTGACCCAATTTGAAAAGTGCTGGCCTCTTCCCTAGGAATCTCTTCCTGAACTCCCTTAAAACCTCAACATAGTAACCCTAACCCTAACCGTTTGGCCAATCAACTCTGGTGTATTGACTTCCTTACACCTCTCATCATCCCTCACAGACTCCCTGGCTTCCTTGAATCTCTTATACCACTCAAAAACTGATGCTCGATTCATGCAAGATGCTCCAAAAGCAGTCTAAAGCATTCCATACGTTTCCCCTAGCATTTTTTCCAAGTTTAAAACACAATTTTATTGCATATCGTTCTTCTAAAGTGTCCTCACGTCCAGATTGCATTTTTGAAATTCAACAGCTATGACAATCAGAGTGTATTCCAATTGCTGCTGTAGCTGTTCATTTGAACCTGAAATCATAAAAATTGGTCAGTCATCTCATAAGATGTATAGTAATAACATACGGAATGTTCAAGAGTCTACGACAATTTTAAATGCCTGTACAAAAAAAAGTCTGGAAACTTATTGAATGCACCACATATAATGTGATTCAAACTTTAAGAGATTTATTTACATTTTTATTTTAGTACGGAATGTTCATCCTAAGTTATACTAACCGGCTTATAAATATCGATGACAGTCTTAAAAATCGTATGTAATACGAGTAAGTATAGTATGGCTATAATGGTTGGAGTGTTCGCCAATAGCCCGGAAGACCTGAGTTCAATCCCAGGTCGAATCATACCAAAGACTCAAAAAATGGCACTTGATGCCGCCTTGCTTAATACTCAGCATTATAAGGCACGGATCAAGGGTAAAGTGGAGTAATCCAGAGAAAGGAATAGCACCCTCCTCTACACCTCGGTGTAGTAGCTATCGAAAAGGAACCTTCGGGTCACTCTCGACTACAGTCGCCAACTTTACTTAGTTACGTAAGGCTAGTAACTTTAACTATGTTCATGAAGTTATTTTCTTTGAGGAAAGTAAACATTGTTCCATGATAAAAAAAAATCAAAAACTGATTTTAAATGCACATGATAGATATCTGCTTTTTTTAAATAAATGAATCAATGAATAAATAATACAAAGTTCAAAAAATAGCTGGAGACTATGAAGATTATTTGTTTACTTAATCAAATAATCTTCAGTCTCCAGATATTCAACTTTGTGAATATTCAAAAATTTCAATAAACACGCGAAGGAATTTCTTTACTCCTTTTAGTAAAGATGCAGTAATGTGTTTTATAGCAAATATCAGGTTTCATGATCCTATGTATCTTGCAACTAATGAAAATATAGAATTTTTTCTCGTTTTTTTTTTTTTTTTCTTTTTCTTTTTTTTACACGTTTGAATTGACTTGACACAATTAATCATTTTAATACTTTATTTGTTCTTAATGAATAATAAATTTACTCTAATTTTTTTTATTTTACAGAATTTTAACTTTATAGCTATCTGCCTGCTTTTTCTTTAAAAGGGGCTTTGTGATTCAAATCTCACAGCAGTCGCTAAAGGAAAGAAAGAAGTAGGCCTGGTCGAGTTTATTTTTAATGGTACTTATTACCATGACTATTGCAAGACCTACTTAGTTCCAATAAATTTTATTATCTTCAGACGATCTAAAAGGCAAAATTCATGTACTTTATAACTTTGTGTATCGAAAATTGAAGTATTTTACCAACGGCATAAAAATACAAATGAACGCAATGGCACTTGGTGGTACTTCCTTTGTTTTATGCCATGTATATACACGTGTGTGTGTGGGTGTATGTTTATTTACACCTTCTTAGACTTCTACATGTCTCAATTGTTTCTAAAATGTATCCATATTTAGTATTTAGTAAATAATTACAATACTATTAATGTTATCTATAGCACTTAATAATTACACGATGCGTGAGCCTGTTTCGGTTGTTACAGTTGTCCATGATTATATAAGAAAAGTACAGGATTTCTGACTCTTTTTTTTTTCTCATTTCCATTGAATATATAATAACTCAATGAGAAATTTATGACATAATTTATATTTTTTTAATATCATTCAGTCTTAATGTTCAAATCAATTTTTGACAGAAAAAAACTCCAGCATTCATTCTTTTCTTTTGAATGAACTAATACATTATTCAATGAAAAAAAACTTTAAAAATTCATCAAATATCCTTAGCTTTGCTACCGTACATTTTACGACAAGATCCATGATTACGATCAACAATATATAAGCACGCACCCACTGAGTAGTAATAGTAGTACTACACAATATACTGTATAACTTATTTGTGTTAAAGTCATTCCGTGCGTGTTTGGTCGAATCTTATTTACTCATTAAAAACGAAAATATTAATGTTTTCTCAATTTTTAATGTGAGATAAGATGAAAATAAAACCAACCAGATAAACATCTTTTTGAAACCAATACTCAAATTTTCGAAGTTCACCTCAAACAGTTTATTCCAGTTTAAAAAAAAAAGACAGATACACGACAAAAAAATATGAATTTTTAAAGGATGGGATATTTAGTGATTTTTATTTAGATTTATTTTAAAGAAGTGATGATAATAAGTGAGACTTAAATTTAAAAATAACAACCAATTTAGAATATAAATTTTTGAGTCTAATTCAATTTCTGATTTTAAGAAGAGTCGTTTTTCTGATTCCTGGAAAAGAGAATGTCTCTTGCTGACCAATAATCGGCCTCACTGTTTCTTGTCCAGTATAAACATATGTAAACAATAGACATGATTTTCCTCCCAAAAGGGCTGGTAAATAATGCATTTTATCGTGTAATAGAATTGTTTATTTTTCATTTTCTTTTTTTAAACAAGTTCAACAACTGATAACTTCTTACCCACAACTTTTTTAAGTGTCATCGTATTGATAATAAAATTTATATATAAAAATGGTTCATTTAAATCACAAAAAATATCTTCTTTTTTTTAAAAAAAAAAACAAACAAAGAAATCAATGAGAAATTGAACCCGTTATCATCAACTGTTGTATTTATATTTCCCTTTAAAACCCACGAAACTTTCGCTCCTTCATTATTTTTCTTCTTTTTTATTTTTAAACTATTGAAGGAAAACAGGGTGGTAAAATGTGTGTACTTAAATCAACATTGACATACTTACTTGATGTAGCGTAAGATGAAGTATTTCGGAACTTGAACTATTTTCAATGTTGTCCATATTGTTACCACGGGGCGTATCTCCATTATCATCACCCATCAACGTTTCCATATCCGAACAATCGGAATCCCGAACAAATATACGAGTGATTGGATGTAGTAACGTAAGAACTAGACCAGGCCCTTCTTCTCCAACTTCGTTCTTTTCTGCCTCTGCCTTCATCTCTTTTTCTGTAGTACACGCTACATTTTCATTGGCAGCAGTATTATCTTCTTTACAGTTCTCTTCATAGTTTAAAAAAAGACAAGTCGAAGCTCTTCTTCCCAAAGATCTACTTAAATTGTCACATTTCAGTTCTTCTTCACTAAAACTCCGTTTCGGCTTTAATAAACTTTCGTCGGTCTTAACATCGCTTATCGATTCATTTGGCTGTGACGTCTCCACACCGCTACTCGACACGTTTTTTCCCACACCCACAACATCCTCAGATGGATATATTACAATTCTGTTTTTGTTTTTCTTTATCCACTTCGGATTAACTCCATCCTGAAGTAATGGTCCAATTTTGGACATGCTGGGGAGGGGAAGTATCGGTAACTTTTCCTAAATTGATTATTCTTAATATAATGAACTCTGAACTAAGCTGATTACAATTGTCTCTGATTAGTTGTTGTTAGTAATAAAAGAATAGTGTTTATGTTACTAATGACAACGAATAACAGATAAGGCCACGACATGCACAATTTGTTTCAACCAAAAAATGCATGCTATGGTTACCAGGATTAGCATCGGAAAATATATGCAATGATTACCAGAAAAATGACAACCACTTGACTTGAATCAAATAGTACCTGTCTATAAGTTTTACTCACTTGTACTATAGGAAATTTAGATATACAAGATATAAAACTTTGTTCCTTAACAGCCCAATCGACTGGGTTGTAGAGTGCTAAGACACCCCCACCCAACGAGTGTCCTGGATATTACACTAAACAGCATCTGATGGAGAGGATCCAGTCCTGGAGCCCTGGGCAATGCGCGAAGTACTCTTTCATTGCCATTAGTCCCATATCCACTTTGACCCCTAGTGGTAGCATCAGTCAGGGTACCAAATAGAGCTGTTTGACCATTTGTGTTATATCAAGCGTATAATCGCAAGGAAAGGACAAAACACATAGTTGCAAACCAAACAAGAAGACAAGCGAAAAATTAACTACTGTATTAAAAAATAAAAGTAATGAAAATGTTCTAATAATTGTGTTGGTGAGTTTGAGAATATGTGTGAAAATAAGAAGTAAAATGTTCGGTAGTTGTATTGGTGGGAATGAATCAATTTTTGGAATTTTGACGTGTGTTGAATGGTAGTAGAATTGAGAAATAAAAATGTTCTAATATTTGTGTTGGTAGGGGTGAGTTACAGACTTATACGGTCAAACAGAGTTTAGGTCGACAGGGAAGGAAAATGCCAGCATTGAAGAAGTGAAATATAGGTGGGGTGGTGATTCGCGGGTCACGCAGCTTCCATCAAACGCCGCAATAATAAGGTTAAGACGAGTTTTGTATGAGGTTGATTGTTGCCTTCTCTCTCGGACCTTTCAGGTTGTAGGTGTTGGCGGTCGATGTTTTCGTGTCTGGGTCTGCCTTCTCTCTGATATTTATCGATGCGTCCCACCAACGCACGAATATGGCACAAGGCTGTTTTTAAGGTGGGTCCGGTCGAAGCCCACACGCGTCCGGCAAGGCCAAAAGTACCTTCGGCCCCATCGACATTCCCCTTTTTGGGGCGCCTCAGGCGCCAGGCAATAAACCCAACCTCCCCGAAGGGGGTAAAAGCCTGGGGGGATGACCCCCTGAGGCAGGTGGAAATCTCCAGTGCCGAGGCACACCCGGCAGAACCGCCCAGAGGTAAGACGGCCTACCGAATGCAACCCAACAACTGGAGAGGAAAGGTCACAAACACCCTAAAAAAGAGCGGGGACCTCTCTATCAGGACATCGAAAGAATCTCGTCTTTTATAGTGCTCTCATCCTCAAATCGGATCAACTTTGGTCTTTCTTTATTTTTCTACCTCGAAGGTCATAGATTGGTCGAAAAATTACTTTTAATTTTACGTTTTATAATAAATTCCATCAACATCTCACCGGGCGCAGAACCTGTGCGTAGAGATGCATTTTCTTCATTTTGAAAAAATCTCGGCCTCGGCATACCTGCACACATATACATGTACGTAAGTATGAATTGACCTTTCACTTTTATTCTTGACAAAAATATTCTTGTTTTGACATACATACATAAACACACACACACGTCTATACATAGAAAAATTATGAACATTACTATCTTTTTATTTGTTATTTATCCAGTTGTGATAAAGTAAAATTGTTTGTTTTTTAACATTTTTGTTTTGTCAATTTTTTTTTTTTTTTTTTTTTTTCATTTACGTTTGTTTGTACAAATTATGTTGTATATTGTGGAACTGACACTCTGATTCACATCTTAGAGAAAAACTTATTCCTCCACAAAATAAAGGAATAATACTAAATAGATGTATTCGTGTTAGATAGGAATGCTTGAAACTGTAGGGAGTCGTTATTGAATATGCTGCTCCCATAATTCGCGGTGGCTCATTATTGAAAAGCAAACGATATAAACGACGCGGGCAAGAAAACATTTCTAACAAAGCAATACAAACAAAAATACATTTATATATCGACAAATACATTGTAAAAAATATTACGAATGTTCAAAATATAGTTTATTAAATATTCGTGTGTGTGAGTAGTTATCGTTTAGGTGTATGCAATTAGACTTTTAGGATGATTTTAGTCGGTGATTTTTGTTTGTTAGCGAGAGGAAGTGTTGTTTGTGTTTAGCGAGGAAGATGGTTTAGTGTTTCGGGAAATTGTTAATTTCTCTAACACTATATATTTTAGGCAACACAAATGAATAACAAAACTTCTTTTAACAACACAACAAAGTAAGGTTTATTATAATAGCATGCGTGAAGGAGTGAGAGTGAGAAAGTGTCTCTTTTGCGTCGCTGGTCGGTATGTTGGTCCTTGGTTCGTAGGAAGCGTGTTTGAAGCTAACAGCAGCGGGTGTCGTTGGTCATTATGTTGGTCCTTGGTTTATAGGCGTGTTTAAAGCTAGCAGCGAGCAAAAGGTTCCAAGTGGAATCAGTGGCAGTCATGTGAGAGAGATGTGTTTCTTCTGCTAGCTCCGGGCTCTCTGACCTTGTCCGTTCTACAAAAAGGGATCAGAAAAATAGTTCCTGAGAGGGAGAAGGAATTAATACGCTCTGCCAGTTGATTGGTCAGTGAGTGACCGACTCTCTTAACAGGGGCATTGATTCGCGAAAGGAAATATATCTGTGGCTGCTACAATGGTGTAACGTATGTATGTTTATGTTGAGTTGTTTCCTCGCTTAGTGTTGTTAGTCCCCTCGCTAAGTTTAAGGGTAAATAAAGGTAGAATGATGAAGTAAGATGGCGATGGTCGAAAGGTTTTAATGAATAGGTTTTTATTTGCAGCATGGAATATTGGGTTTGCTTTTGGTGCTGCAAGACTCGTGCAGAGGTTGTGCTTATTGGTACGAAATTGAGTTATGAGATCTTGAGAAGGTTGAGATGGCAGCGTATGTTGTCGGACGTGTGAGGGATTGTGTTCGTTGCATTTTGACGAAAGACATGTTGCAGTTGTAGGAATTGAACTTTAGAGTCACCATGGTTTTTGTCCGTCTGATGGAGAGGCGTGTGTTGTCTCCATTAAGGTGACCCTGAGGTAAAATGGGAGCTAGGTGTCGAGAGCGGGATTATGCGTCAGATTGACATAGCCAATTTTGGGGTGACATAAAGTTATGCCTGTGCGAGGTATGTTGAATGCATCTAATTTATATTCAACTGGGATTCCTTGCATCTAATTTATATTCAACTGGGATTCCTTGCAAGGAATCCATAAATTAGATGGGTTCCCTCGTGTGTCCATGCTGCTGCTGCTGTTATTCTAGAGCCGCCGTGAGACGTCTGCACTAGGCGGCATTGTCCAGCTAAAGAGAGTGGGTTTGGCAGCTTACCCAATTTTCTGGCCGGAAATGAAAGGTCCGGACTGAATAGGATAGGTCATCCTGATTGGGTGAAATTAAGAGTCGAATTAGATTACGCGCCAAACCAAAATACGAAATTTCCCTTCACTACAGACTAAATATTAACAGTGTCCTATAGGTTATACGTTCATGTTGATAAGGTATTTCACACAAAGTACTAATACATCGGCCTTTAATCTATTTTTGGTTTTGCCGAAGAGTCTGGGGCTTTCAGTGGATTGGTAGAACACGAGAAGAAATAACTTGCATACTATACACGTGGCCATTGTATGTTTCTGGAGTTATGTGTCGCTAGCTATGATTTAGAATGTAAGAGAGAATGATAGCTGTCTCTGGAAGTCAATGTAAGAGAGCGAGTAATTGGAAGTCTAGAGTATATATAGTTAAACCTTGTCATGTGATCGGTTCCAAACACACCATTTATTTTGCGCGGAACAAAATCAAAGGTGAGGCCGTACATGGGAGCATAAATCATGTGACTTCCCTGACCAATAAGTTCCCATAATTAATTAGTTTACCGACGTCCACTATCTTTGTTTCGGGAACAGGTGAATCAGTATCCTATTTTCTAGAATTTTCTTATATCACGGCCATTTTTAAAAACATAGGAGTGTAAAAACCATAAAACTGTTAAACTGCGTACCAAAATTGAATTATTGCTATTACATAGTGTTGGGAGACTAAACAGGGCGGTCTCCCTTATCACAGTGTTGGAGGAACTCTCCCACATCACAAGTCAATTTTGGCCACGTGACAAGAAGAACCTGGGATTCCGCCTCTTTCATGAACAAGACTTTAAGTTGACCAGACGTGGTGGTCCGTTTCTCCCAACGAGCACATGGAGCCTCCCTTCTTTATATTTCAGAGAAGAGTAAGTGGTTTCCACCTTTTTGCTGTGTGGACTTGTGTTTGTTCTGTTTGTTCCTTGAACACTTGTGACTCTTGTACAGCTTAGGATGGGAACTCGGTTCCGTAGTCGTGTTGTATACAACTAAATGTCTAATAATAATTTTTGACTTATTCTGTTTTCATCCAAATATTCTGCGTTAGGTTACTCTATTTGGGATAACCTAATGCATTATAAGAAACGGTGTGTTATCCACGAAATAATACCCCGTTAAAATCTTGTGAGTGGTGACCTCAACGAGCCAATATTATTATATTATTCTGGTTCGCAAAAACATAATTACTTCGAGTCAGCACGGTTTTAGCGTTTGCAATAGTATAATTGGCAAAGTGTGGTGTCCAACACAGTGAATATTTTGGTGAAGAAAAGGTACATTTTATTATATGACCGAAAGAGATCTCTTTCTAATTTATCATAAACACAAAATAATGATTGCAACTAGCACCCACGAGAGCATTCACCGGATGTTATTGGTGCTGAAACTTTCTTCAAAATGAAAAAAGGGGTTTCTGCGCATAGGATCAGAGCATAGCGAAATGTCAATGAAATTTGTCCAAAAAAAAATAAAAATAATTAAAAGTAATTTTTCAGCCAATCAATCCGTGACCTTCGCGGTAAATTATAAAGAAAACCCAATCTGATCCGATCAGAAGAGAAAAACGATATAAAAGACAAATTTCTCGACGGCGGGGCAGATCAAAAGAAGGCAGACGACGGTCCGCGGACCAGAACTCTGAGAGAGCCAGAGACAGAGGCGAAACTCGAAACCACACATCACCCACATTGACTTTTCTCTTCTCCGCTTTGAAGGAAGCGACTAACTCGTAAATAACCGAACACCCCTCTCCTCTCCGCACCGTAACATCTGATTAAGTCCAACAAGCCCACAACTATTAAGCATAAGATATTTTTCCTACTTTTTAATTCCATGTCAACACGTTCTTACAAACCCAGCTATTTGAACATTTCATTCCTTTGTTCCCATTTCAATTGTTAAAATTTTTACGTGCCTTCGTGTTCTTTGTTATTGCAACTGTACTTATTTCTTTCTTTGCAACCATACATTGATATAACAATTTCAAAATAGACGCCTCGTTTCGGTGCTAACAAAACTCTTCCTTCCCCTTCTCTCCTTTTTTTCTTTCTTTCGTTTTGTTGTTGTTTAGAGTAGTTACTGCAAGGAAGTACCTAGTGGGAGTGGGAGGCAACTGTAGCTTGGCATTCCACATCTGGCCACCTGTAGTAGGAGATATTTTGTCCCTTTTCACGTACGGGCCTACAATGAGTTATAATGGACGACAAAACTGAAGTCATTTAAGCAATGAGCAGTCTTTGCACAATGTATTTCAGAGACGACCTGGCCTTATTTTTTGCCCAGTTGGAATCTGAATGCGGAATAAGGGATATAGACAACCAGAAAACGAAACACCATTTAGCCGTATCTAAGTTGCCTGTCGAGGTCTTACGAGAAATAAGAGAACTTATCTCAGTACCAAAGGAAAAGCCTTTCATTAAACTGAGAGGACAAGCTCGTTAATAGAACGTCGACGTCTCAGCAAAAGTATGGGGAATATTATAAGCCCCGAAAAGCCCGGTTTATTTATATGTTTTGTAAAAGAATAAACCGTACTTCAACAGCAGTAGAGATTTGGTGACAGCTTTTGAAGAAAGGGACGAACGACTTATACGTGCAACAAAATTTATATACAACAACAACAACAACAACAAACAGGGTATTACAACAAATGGAATAAACAACGAATTGGAAGAGTTCACAAAAAGAGTTCAAGAATCCGATAGTGGTAGGGTTTTGTAAGGTTTAGTTGCAAGGTTGTTATCAGATAAAGTTATAAGGTAAAGGTGTAAGATAAAGTAAGGTTAGGTTTGTTGTGTGAATGTTGTAAGGTAGGTGACGGTAAGGTGTGTGAAGGTTTGTGAAGGTTTGATAAGGTTTGCAGATAAAATGCCTGCTGGAACTTAACTGTGTGTGCCCTGTTCCTTTTAACTCAGCACGTGCGTTCGTCGCTCTTGGTGGTGGTACGAGGCTGTGGTGGAAGGTACCAAATACGTGTGCCATCAAGGGCTGCTACGAAAAGGACCTGTTGCTAACAGTTGTGGGAGTGGAACCAAAAGAGGGAGAGTCTCCAGTGGAGCTTCTTTTTATAATGGACGCCACGTGACCCCAAGGGGCTGCTGCTGTTCGGTGAAACAGGATCACCAGTTCCTTACCAAAATCTCTACACATTCCTGCCCGAGGAGAAAGCCTTGAGAATGGCGATTTTTATAATTGTTCAAAATAGGTAATCATATTCCTCTGTAGTCCCTGTGATTTGAATTTGATTTTTTTTTTTTTTTTTTTTTTTTTTTTTCGCATATCTTGCATCTTGAGTTCTTTCATTTAAACATTCTGAAAACGCTTCCGGGCAAGTTTTTTGGGTGTTTAAAACAAAATTTACTCGCTCCTTGGGACAGGAGGAATACCCTGTAATGATAGTCTGGTAATTGTTCTCCGGAGCGCTTTTCCTAGCTCTCGCCCAGGCAATTTGATCCTGGTAGAGGAAATGATGACTGTTACCCAGGGGAGCGATGCCTGTAGGAAATTCCCAGGCTATTCCATTCATGCATATTATTGTCTTCATGTCCATGAACTGGATTATATCGACTTCTATAAGTCCATGTATGCGTACCTGATCACTGCCATTATCGGTGAGGGCTAATTCATACTATAGATTATTTAAGTTTTTCTTTACCTCGCCAAAATTATCGATTTTTAGGTTTATGTCGAAGTCCTCGTCCACTAGGACTGGTAGGTGAAAGGTTCGATCCTTATCCACACTAATACCCAGTACAACCTCCTCTAATCTCTTCTTCCTCGTGCCCAAGAAGGTGCTTACTTCATAATCCCCTGGGGTGAAGGAATACTTTTTGCATTTTAATTTTTCCGCCACCCCCTTGGAAAGGTATGACCTCTGGCTGTCGGTAACAAGCAAACAGTTGAAGTTGTGTTTCTGTCTGCCCTTGGACACTGAAAGGAATACCATAGGTAGGATGAAGGGTTGGTTAAGGGAGTGAGAGCTGTTGCACACATTAATGGACAATGCTGAATTCTTTTTCTCTTCCGCCTTGTCACAAAGTGGGGTTACATGATTCCTCGAGTTACATAGCGAACATTTAAAGGGTAATCTGTTCCGCTTCCCTAGGCAGTCCTTCGTTTTATGCCTGGTGCTAGTGCACAATGTGCATAGGTTTAATTCTCTGCACCTAGCTTGTCTAGTCTGGGCACTAGTGTATGTTGAGCAGCGACTCATAGGGTGACCCTTTTTTTTGCAAAGTTTGCAGCAACTGGGAATGCTGTCCGCCCTCGTGGTGAAATTTTCCAGAGCAGAAACGTTTTTACTCTCTGCCTCGGGATTATTGGGGTTTTTTTTTGTTTTTGTTTTTTTGCTTGGATAGGCATTATTCATTTCGGGGTTAAAATTATTTTTTCTGCTGGTTTTAATTAGGGTTTTGATAATCTCATTATAGTTGTCGAATATATCCTTTATAGTTGGATAATTAGTGCCAACCTTATGCACCCACTCTCTTTGGAGAATGGACGGTAATTTAACGAATATTATGTGGCTAATAATTCTAAATCCTGGTTTTTCTTCCTCAAAAAAAATCCAGGTTATATGAAGTTCTTAGCTCTGATAAATCCGCACGCGTCTCAGACAAAAATTGTTTCACGTTGATAAAATTCGCGTCGTATTTGGGAGAGGTGTTTGAATATCTCGTCCACAATTAGAGGTATATCCAGAAATTCTTCTGTTAATAATTTTATGGCGACTTCATAATTAGCCTCCTCTAACGTCAAATGAGAAAATAGTTGATCTGCATAACCAGTCAAATAGCTCTTTAAAAGAGACAATTTGGCCTTATTCGAACTCACTGAAGAGACACAATTGTAGAACTGTGTCAGGAAATTTTTGAATTCAAACTTGTGACAGAATATAACTGGGTATGTTAAAAATTGACGAGTCTCCTTCCTTACCCACATTTTTACTGCGGCTACTGTGCGGGAGGTTGGTATGTGTGAGCGAATACTCGCCCTCGTCGAGTTTACGGTTGACTTCAAGTTGGTAACTTGACTCCGCTTTTTCATCTTCTAAATAGCCACTTCTTGTTAAATCTATGTCCGCCTTTACACAGGCGTCATAAATTTTGGAGTTTCAATCTCCTTTCGACTTAGAATAGAGATTTTGTTAAATTTTCTCCGGTCTGTAGGTAGTTAAGAACCCGAAGTACCTTTCTTTTAAGGAGGTCCCTAGAGGCCAGCAGAGTGTTCACACCTTTAAGGTTTTTAAATTCAGCCATTCTGAGTATTATGTTCCAATTTTTTTTTCAATTCTGATGAAGGTAATTTCTCTTCCTTTTTTTTTTTTTTTTTTTTTTTTTTTTTTTGTATTTAATTCCTTACTTCAAACCAGTCGCCCAACTCCTTCAATTTGCGTTTTTATTTGCAAGAATTGCAATACGCGTTTTTATCTGCAAGTGTATGGGGATTTTTATTAGGCCCGAAAAGCCCGGTTTATTCCTACGTTTTGTAAAAGAATAAACCGTACTTCAACAGCAATAGAGAGATGGTGACCCATTTTGAAGAAAGGAAGACGAACGCCTTTTACGTGCAACAAAATTTATATTCAACAACAACAATAAACAGGGTTTTACCCCAAATGGAATAAACAACGAATTGGAAGAGTTCACAAAAGAGAGTTCAAGATGTAAAATATGGTTAGGTTTGTTGTGAAGGCTGTAAGGTTTTGCGAAGGTTTGGTAGGTTTGGTGAAGGTAAGGCGTGTGAAGGTAAAGTAGGTGAAGTAGGTTTGCAGATAAAATGCCTGCTGGAACTTAACTGTGTGTGTCCTGTTCCTATTAACTCAGCACGTGTGTTCGTCGCTCTTGGGTCCTGGCTGTGGTGGAAGGTACCAAATACGTGTGCCATCAAGGGCTGCTACGAAAAGGACCTGTTGCTAACAGTGATGGGAGTGGAACCAAAAAGAGGGAGAGTCTCCAGTGGAGCTCCTTTTTATAATGGACGCCACGTGACCCCAAGGGGCTGCTGCTGTTCGGTGAAACAGGATTACCAGTTCCTTACCAAAATTTCTACAAAAGAGGCTATCTCAGCTGCTCGATGAAGAGAGATTAGGTGATAGCACATTTTCTGAGAAGACTTCAGTGTTTATCTAGTATGAGAAACCTAGAGGATCTCGTGCGCCATATTTTTCTCCAGCGTCTTCCAACGGAGTAACTCAACACACTAGCGACCGAACAGGAGGGGGCTACTATCGAAAAATTAGCTACCAAACCTAGCCTCCCAGAGCACAGCTTTCATTATGAGCGTGCAAACTCCTGAGAGATCAAGGAACTCTCCCACGTCACAAGTCAATTTTGGTCACGTGAGCAGGGCCGATAAGAACGTTGACCCCGCAAATTATTTTGGGGTTTGTTAAGCGTTTGAGTAAATGACAGCCAAAGAACAATGAAGAGAACAAAGACGTGATTGAAGTATAATAAATGACAATTTATTTGTCGTAAGTTACAGAATCGTCGTTATTGGTAAAGTTCAATTGGTGTGTCGTCGTTGTTGGTGGAGTCAGGTGGATGATCGATATCGGTAGCTGGTATGGTCGTCGTTGGTAGAGAGACCGTCGGATGATCGATGTCCCGGTTATGTGGTCGCTAATCCATACAGTGAGTCGTACGTGGACTAGATGCTACAATGCTGGTAGCTTGGTCACGTAGGATCGAGCGAGTGGGCTTAGACTGTCGTGTCTTAGCTCTATGTCGGCAAGAAACGAACGAACGGGCGAAGGAACGAGTGACTAAGACTATCGTGCCGAAGAGCGAACGAACGCGTGACGTGGCTTCGCTACGAGTTAACGAGCTAGCCGCCTGACTGCTGAAAGAGGCTTATTTATACAGAGCGAAAGCTGTGTCACACTATAGAGCCACGTGGACAGAAAATTAGTCTATTAAAAAACAGAAGTGGAAATACAGTCCTTATTTAGCCTGAGATATGCTTCAAAAGATAATCCGCTTTATTTTAATAGAGTGACTTTCGAAAGACGGGCACTATGTTGTAAAAATGTTTTTTTTCTTTCTCCGCAGTTACGGCAGGTCAGGGCTACGGATAGTTTCTTCATTTCCGGTCGTGACCGGATAGAGCGTTTTTAAGGGTTTTTGAGAGATCTGGTTTGTTTACGTTTTTGAACAGGTCATGACAACCTAATGCGTTATAAGATAGGAGGTGTTATCCACAAAATAACACCTCGTTAAATCTTATAATAGCAATACTTGGAACTATTTGATTATGAACAAATGAATAAATAATGTTGAATAGAATTATTTGTGTTGAATATCAATACTTGAAACCACTTCATTGTGTGCGTACATATGATTAATATTAAATAGAACTGTTTGTGTTAGAGAGCAATACTTAACCTTTTTTAACTTTTTGGAATTTGTAAATTCGGCAGTTAATAATCTTCAGATGTCATTGACTTATTTCAAAGTTGGGCAGTTACTGTCTCTTTGTGGGTATAAAAGTGAGTAGGCTGGTCAGTCAACTCCTTTTACATTTCATGCTTTCAATCAGTATAGTTTAGTCCAGAAGCAGTCAAGAATGCGTCTAGTGGCCAGTTTGCTAAGCAGTGTTTCGACCATTCAGCCAACGCTGGGATGCTTAGCTGGATCGAAAATTTTCAGGTACTTGCCGTTAGACTACTCCGTCCCCCAAAGAAACGGAGATAAAAGTTGAAGATAAACTAGAAGTAGATATTCTCTCCGCAGTAAAAAAAAAAAAAAAAAAAATGGTTGCACACCACTACTTACCTCTGAGAGAGTAGGTTTCGGACGACATTCTTAAGAAGAAGGACTATTCAACACGAAATTTGAACTTTTTCTAAAGACCAGCCTGCAGAATTCTCAAGACTCTCCATAGAGAAAAGGAAATATTTAATACTAGATACAGTGTTTTCCCGGCTGTAGGCAGACTATCGGTTGTTTGAAACGAGCCAGAAAAGAAAAAGAAAATAACTTTGAATTCGAATACCAAGCAGGGGTATTTCGTTGATAAACTGTTCTATATTACTGCTTGCTTAGTTACGGTCCAACGGCGAGTAAGTCTTTTACTTGTTCTAATTTTACCTTCCATTTACTTTATTTTATGTTATTTTAAAAGTTGAACCGTTACAGTCCTTTTGTTGGTATTTAGATGGCTGGACTTTTTTTTCGTTGTATCCTTCGTTATGCTGATAACAGTCTGTTAGTATTCTGCTATTTCACCGTCCCCAGTCTGTTACACGGTCAGTCAGAGAAAGGTTGAACCCAGTAGGCTAACCTGCCAGTTGTGAAGGGTTAAAACCAAAGTTTGTCTTTTTTACAGACTCCACCGGTCCTTCAAAGAACGGTGTAAAATTTACAATTAACTAAGTAAGATTTAATTGGTTTCAGTGGTAGAAGAGAAGCTCAGAATTGGTTTCTTTCAGTTGGAAACAGAAAAGTTACAGAGTTCTCCATACTCTATACGAATAAGTCTTGGGGGACATTTTTTCAAGAAGAAAAGATAGTGGTAGAAATTTAACGAAAAATGTTAAATTTCTCAGAGTACTTATCCTCAAAATTGATTAGAAGCCCTGGAAAAAAAAAGTTACAGCTACTGGAAGCAAAAAGAAAATTATATCAACCTGTGAATGCCTTCGCGTTAGAAATTTGAAACAGGAGAAAGAAAAAAGAAAAGAGGGGAAAATTGTATCAGACTGAAAAAAACTAGCACCAGGAATTTGAAGTGGGACAAAGAAAAAAGAAAAGAGAAGAAAATTGTATCTGACAAAGAAAGCCTAGTGCTAGAAATTTTAAATAAAAGCAAAGAAAAAGAAAAAAAAACTTTTAATTCAGACATCGTATTGGTATTTCTGTAAAGAATTGTTTTGTAAAGTACGAATTTTCTTTGTTTCGGTCCAACGTCGAGTAAGTCCATTTGACTTTCCAATTCTTTCCTTTATATCCATTTTTTGTGTTACATTTAATGTTGTGTTTTTGTATCAACTATTCACAACGAAACTTGTGCAATGTCAATAGAAATGTATTTGTTAAATGTATTTCTTTCGAAATAAATTCTTTGTAGTGGGATAAATGTTTGTTAGTTTCTGAAATATAGTTGTCATCATCTTTTTAGTGTGTTAATAGTTGACTTTCACCTCCCCTTCTCTTTGTTTCTATACGCCTTTTTATTACTACTTTCTTTCTCTTTCCTTCCCAGAGAAGCTACTCGGCTTACGGCAATCTTGGTCGGCAACATTCCAGGTTTTGTAATTTCCTTTCTCTAGTTTTTGTACCCACGGGTGAATCGCTTGGGGTAATTCGAAAATGTTAGACAGCAATACTTGAAACCATTTAACTCTGTGCAAATAAGATATGACTTATTTAAAAATGATATCTACAAACTATGCGTTTACAAATCATAAATAATATATATGTATAAACAAGATTTAGCGATAAATAACCAATTGATATGCCATGAACCCCAAATAACCAACCTTTGTGCCTCAAATAAGAAACAGTAATCTCAAGTATTTGTTATGGAAAAATATGGGTTATTCCCTCCTGACGAATTGACGATGCCACTTTTTGAGAAGAATGAGTATGGCCTAAATCAGGCAGCCAGCACTGTGAGGAAGCAAGAACGGCGCATGCCGAAATAAAGGGGCTTCCGGGCGCTGGAGGGAAATTCTGGGACTTAAGCCTTACCACTAGTACTGGACGGACTCCCTGCTCTTTGCTGCTGAGGTAGCGCATGTGTTTACCAAGTCTCGGACTAAGGGGTAAGTTGTGGCTCCTCTTAGCAGCAGTCTCAATTGAAAAACACCTCCTGGACGAAACCAACCGACTTTGAATTCATCACTCACCGTAAGACAACACACAGATAAATGTACATTTGTAATTTTAACTTTGTTCTCACATTGATTATTGACAGCTAAAGGAATATGTTTTAGCAACCCTCTCGCACCTCATATAAAAACGTATTTGGACATCTGCTTGCATCATCTATTCTTATGTAAAGTAGATTAAAGTTCGCTATGAGTGTCAGCAATTTGAAGTGGAAAAATAATAAACAACGATTTAATCCCTTTACACAAAATTTAATAGTTTGGTTAGGGTAACCTGCAAGCAATACACATAAAATTCTTTCGGTCCCCTGTCCATTTATGGTGTAGTGAAAGTTCGCAGGCTTTCGTCGGTAAGGAAAGTGTGTGGGTACGCGTATTTGGCCTGTCAGTTCAAGAAGCAAGGTAATGGTATGCGTTGAAGTTGCCATGTCTTGAGATAAGGATATGTAGAGCGAAATTAGACGAAGGAAAACACGCGTGCCTCTTGAAAAGGAGAATAGGAGATTAATTTATTTTACAAAAAGGAGAGTTACACAAAACAACTGCTTGGGGTTATCGAATTTGATTTACCTCTTTTTAACACCCCCGTATGCTCTCATATTAATACTTTTGATTATTTCCATACATATGAGAGCACAACCCAAAAAGAGTTTAAAGTCCAAATAAAAGTCTTTTGAATCTCTCTAGTTTTATTTTTGTCATGAGTTTTGTCATTATGTCACCAATCATATCTGTGGTTGGACAATAGATAATCTCTATTTTCTTCTTGTGTAATGCATCCCTGATGAAATGATATGTTATATCGATATGTTTACACCTCTGTCTATTTACAGGGTCCTTAGATAAAGCGATTTCACCTTGGTTATCTCCAAGTATTTTTGCAGGTTCATATCTCTGTTGAGGGTCCATTCCATTTCATAGCTGAATTAGATATAAACTCTCTTGTGTTGTTTTAGCTAGAGCCATGTACTCAGATACACAGGTGGACAGTGCAACTGTAGGTTGCTTCTTTGACTTCCATGAGATAGGCGAGATTTCTTTAAATAAAAACAAAATCCTGTTGTACTACGTCGATCACTCTGATCAGACGCCCAATCTGCGTTGCTGTAAGTTAAGATCCTTAACTCTTCACTTTTCTGGTAACGCAGTTCGTAATGGGATGTACCTCTTAAATACTTTAGGATATGTTTTGCTGCTACCCAATGCTGTTGACGTGGCTCTGATAGATACTGTGATAATTTACCCACAGCATAACTCAAATCTGGTCTAGTACATGTCATTAGGTAGATTAGGCTACCAATAATTTCTCGGTATTTTCTTGAATCAACAGGGTCACTGTTGTTACTGAGATCCATTTTTAGTTCGCATGGTGTTGCTCTTGGTTTGCAGTTTGACATTTAAATCTTTCCAACACCCTTCCTATGTATTTGTTTTGGTTCATTTTAACACATCCATGTGTTATGTGAAAATCTATCCCAATGAAATGGTTGAGTTTTCCCAGATCTTTCATTTTAAATTCTGACATCAACATTTTCTTGACATTACTAAGGGAGATAACTTTATCAGCTGTGATAATTAAATCGTCAACCCAGGATACGATTAATAATCTCTCATTTCGTGTCAGATAGACACAGTGATCTGCTGGATTTTGTATAAAATCATTCCGGATGAGGCATTCATGTAACATTTTGTTCCAGTTTCTGCCTGATTGCTTCAGCCCATTTAGAGATTTGTTTAGCCTATAGACTAATTTATTTGTTTTAAATCCTTCAGGCTGCTCCACAAAAATCTCATAGTCAATTGGTGCATGCAAATACGCTGTTTTTACATCCATCTGGTGGACAATCAGATCATATTGCACCACCATTTGCATCAAGATGCGTATTGAGGATGTTTGCAGTAGGAGAGAAGGTTTCTCCATAGTCTATACCCTGGATGAATCCTCGAGCAACGAATTTTGCTTTATATCTTTTGGATCCATCAAGGTTTTCTTTGATGGTGTAGACGTATTTACTACCTACTGTCTTTTTACCTTTAGGTAAATTTGTCAATTTAAAAATATTATTTTCCTTTAGGGATTCCAGTTCTTCATGCATCGCCTCAACCCAGCTGTGTGCATCTGAGGAGTCTATTGCTTCTCTGTAGGTTCTTGGTATATTGCATGTGGTTTTATAACAATAGTCAAAGTTAATCAATGAATGATCCCTATTATCCTCAGAATTTGTAATGTAGTCATTTAGTTATTCAAGAGGTTTTCTTTCCCTTCTGGGGTAATGTCGAAGCTTACTATCTTCCTCAGTCTGTGCATTATCCTGTGTTTCTATTGTCTTAATTTGTGGGTCTGGGGTTGTAGCTGATGTGTTTTTTGTACATACTTCTTTTGAGGGAAGTAATCATCATCATCATCATCATCATCAGTTGGATAGGTCTGAGTCTGCTGATTTGTCACATTGCTAATAAATTTTATTAGCCTGTGTTTGAGAACTCTGTTATCCTAGGGATGAAAAACTAAATATGTAGGACTGTTTCTGTCATACCCAACGAATATCCATTTTTCACATTTCGGATCTAGCTTCTTCTTTAAGTTTTTGTATGCATAACATGTTGACCCGAAGATGTTCATCTTTGATAGATCAGTCTTCCTTCCTGTTATCATATAGTAGGGATATTGTTTTAGACGGTTGTTAAAACATCTGTTTTTGATTACTGCAGCTGTCATTACAGCATAGGTCCATAAACTTTTAGGCAAGTTGTTTTCAATGACCATGCATCTAGCCATTTCAAATAGAGTTCGCCAATTTCTTTCTACTGTCCCATTTTGGTGTGGTGAATAAGGCGCAGAAGTTTCGTGTCGAATACTATTATCACAGAGTAATCTCTGAAAATCATTCGACTTGAATTTTGATCCGTTATCAGATCTTAGGGATTTTATTCTTCCATGGGGGGCAGTATCAGCGATAAATTTCTTTGTGGCAGATACAGTGTCTTTCTTTGTTTTTAAAAAATTCACAAATATTGCACCGGAAAAATCATCAGTGAATGTGATTGCATATCTGTACCCGTTTATGTCTGCTGGTTCTATAGGGCCAGCTAAGTCAGTGTGTATTAATTCAAAGGAAGATGCTGCACGTCTGTCAGGTTGTCTATTTCTGCTCTGAGAAAATTTTCCCTGGATACAGATTTCACAGTTCTTGTTTAGAGTACCTATTTTTTCTTTAATTTTCTTTCCTTTAACCCCATTTGGCGATTTTCTAATGTCATCGTAGTTGCAATGACCAAGTATCCTATGCCAAGTATTTATATCGTAGCAGCCCTGACAACTATCTTCGATTTGTTCGTTGTAGACATTAAATAATATGGCCTTTTGTGGACGAATATATTAAATTTTGTTCCATTTTTATGAATCAGCTCATTCTTGTTTTTCTTAAATGTTATAGCTGCCCCGTTTGCCGTGGCAGACTTGACAGAAAATATATCCTGTGGGTAGGAGGGTATAAATAATGCCTCTTTTAAAGTGACTGACTCCGTGTTTCCATTTGCGTTCACCAGGCATATCTCAGCGTCACCTCGTTTTAAAGCGACCCCATTCGTCTTAGTACCGTCAACCAGTTCTATAAAATGGTTATCAGGTTGGAATGAGTCATCAAAATTTTTGAATCTCTCAATATCCCTTATAATGCGTGAGGTAGCCCCCGTATCAACCATAATGCTCTTGCTTTCAACGGTTCTCTGTGGTCGGTCATTTATTTTAAAAACAAATTAACTATCTTCTTCTGTTGCGGCTTTCATGGTATCTCGCTTTTTATTGCGACATGACTCCCTCACATGGCTCTGTCTTTTGCGGTAGTTACACCACTTTTTATTTTTCTTGAAATTGTTTGGGCATATTTTATCTACATGCCCTTTTCCATTACACTTAAAACACGAAACTTCGTCACTCATTTTGGAAAATGAATTTGTTAATTTCATAAAATTGTCATCGTTTGATGATATTTATCATCGTTTTGATGATATTTATCCGTATCCTCGAAACTTCGAAGTTGTGTTTTGAATTCAGAAAACGTTAGCTCCTTAATGCTATGAGTCACATATTTCGAAAAAGCATTAGATGTTCTAGGTAGTCCTTTAGAACCATGGCGATTATTAAACCATCGCTTAATGTTTCTCCAGCATTTCTTAGTGATGTTACCGTTGCTTCTGTTCTAATAATATAGTCGGTAACACCTTCATTCTGTTCCTTTCTTAGTGACGTTAATTCAGTATATAAAGAAATAACTATTGGTTTTCCCTTACCTGCGTAATGGTCACGCAATATCCTCAGAGCTTCTCTTCCATTGTCCGAGGCTTCTCTCATGATAAGGGACAGGCTTTTGTCATCCAGGAATTGTATCAGTTCATGATATGCTTCCTCATTCTTTCCGTATCTTTTTCGTCTCCGCTAAGGTTTTTATCTAAAATGGCGTCCTTTAAACTTAATGTGTGGAGGTATACTAAGAACTTAGTTTCGCAAATTTCATATTTGGTTTCATCTCCGTCATACAATAACCTGCTCCACCGACTTCCATTATCTCTTCTGCTGGGCCCATAACCTGTTGAAGTCGCCATGTCTTAAGATAAGGATATGTAGAGCGAAATTAGACAAAGGAAAATTAAAACACGTGTGCTTCTTGAAAAGGAGAATAGAAGATTAATTTATTTTACAAAAGGGAGAGTTATACAAAACAACTGCTTGGGGTTATCGAATTTGATTTACCTCTTTTTAACAGTGAGCAGCTCATCCTGTATGGCTAACTCCTTAGCAGCTGCAGGTTAAAGAGAGAGAATTCCCTTTTTTCTCACAGAAGGCCCGGCTTTTTGTATCCTTCCGTCGGTGGATTTGATTGGTTCAGTTCAACCAATTTACTCCTATGCGAGATCATTGCTACACTTTCTTCCGAACCATATGAGGTTGTCGTTAAAATTCCCATAGTGTTGTTTACTAACTGGATAATCCAGTACCGTTCCCTCTTGAAGGAGTTGGCTTCTTGTTTTAACTTTCAAGTAGAACCAAAGGCAAAAGAAAGACTCATACTCAAACTCGGAATTGGAACGAAGGGGCCACACATTTTAAAACCGTCTCATCAACAACGGTGACCATGTTACGTATAAATAAAATCTATGAAAAGTAGAAAAAGAGGAAAAATGTCCTTAGAAATAAAGAAAAGATAAAGAAACAAAACAGGCTTGCGCAAATATTCAATATCAATTCATGCGTGGTAGAAGGGTTTCTTAGTAGACTTTTAGCGTTTTGAATAGCACTATTGTTTTTAGGCACACAAATGAATTACGAAACTATTCTTTAACAACACAACAACAACGAAAGTTCTTTATTTGCAGCTTTGAAAATGGTTTGTTCTTGGTGCTGCAAGACTCGTGGTGTTTAGGCTTGTTGGATGTTTGAGACGAAATGGCTTAGCGAGATGTTGAGATGGCAGCATGTCGTTGGACGTGTGAGGGAAGCATTCAAAGTCACCGTGTAGTTTTGTGTGTCGAGAGCGGAATGACGCTCGGATCGACATAGTCAATTTTGGGGGTGACAAGAAGTGGTGCCTGTGGAAGGCATGCTGAATGTTTCTAATTTATGTTCACTGGGATTCCTCGTAAAGAATCCATAAATTAGATGGTTCCCTCGTTGAATGCCCATGTTGCTGCTGCTAGTGTTAAAGCCACAGTGAGATGTCCACACTGGGTGGCTTGTTTAGCTAAAAAGCATCGCTAAGCAGGGACGACCAGAGGCACGTCTGTTCTGGTCGCCGCCTCAAGCTGAAGAGAGCGTGTTTGGCCGCTCACCCGTTTTGCTAGCCGGAAATGAAGGTCCGGGCTGAATAGGATATGCCATCCTGATTGGGTGAAATTCAGTGTTGAATTAAATTGCGCGCCAAAACAAAATACGAGATTTTCCTCTTCTCTACAGACTCACTAATGAGAAAGGATGAGCGAATAGGTATCTTAAAGAATTAAACTCCTTCTGTGTCGTGAAGAGATGAAGTTGTGAATAGCAGTATTTGAGTGAATAGATGATAGTAACTCTGTCTTAATTGAATTAATCAATCTTGCAGAGTCCCAGTGAAGAAGAGTTCTTTTTTTAATTTTTAAGCCAAAGTTCTTAGACGTTCTGGATATCGTATACGGCGTAAATTTTAGGAGATTTCGGGGTTTGTTGAGTAAACTTCTGAACGTCTATCTGTCTCTGTCGACTGACACTGCTTGCTGCTATGA
This sequence comes from Sepioteuthis lessoniana, assembly GCA_963585895.1. NCBI lineage: Eukaryota > Metazoa > Mollusca > Cephalopoda > Myopsida > Loliginidae > Sepioteuthis > Sepioteuthis lessoniana. The sequence goes on from OY757937.1 coordinate 45,453,475, forward strand.
ATGTCTCACTAACCTGATTGATCGGTCATGGTCGAGAGAGCCTCTACGAGCGACAAACCTCAAAGGTTGTCAACCTAGATCGAGACCACCGAAAGAGAAAGCCAGGTCTGTGGAGGTGGGGAAACATGTGACGTCACTATTTTCAGTCTTTCAAGCTTTTAGGAAAAATGTTGTGTGTCAGATTTTTCACGATGTTTTAAATTATTTGTCTTGTTTTCTTTTAAATATTGAATCAACTAATAAACAAAAAGAATGCATTGTACATATGTTGTACCTCATGGCAAAGGGAATTTATAAAAATGGACCTGAAATCCATATGTTTTCTTTTCCGAAAGATTGTAGGGGACATGTTATTTGGTAGATATGTTTGGTCCCCCAAAATTTATGTTGTAGTTTGGTATATGTTTAGTGGTATATTATTTTTGTTTATACTTGGAAAAGGGCACATGGAGACAAGTGTTGTAAAGATGTAATGATATGAAAGATGTGTAAACGATATGAAACGGCGCAGACAAAAGGAACATTCAAAACAAACGGCATAAACAAAACAAATTTATATCTTAACAATACATACAATGAAAACATTTAAAACATTACTATGGTTCTATTACTGTTCTTAAAAATATTCTGTGTGTGTGTGTGTGTGTGTGTGTGACTAACACAACTAAAAACTACAAAAAAAACTAAATGACAAAAGTTTCCTATGTATGTTGACTACGTATTTATAAATGTTCGTTTCTTTCTGTGGGACGAAGCAATTGCTGTTTTTGAGGCTGGAAAAATTCTCACAGATAAGGTATACTGAGGAAAGGAATGTTTGCATGGCCTATACATTTTGTGGCGTTTGACGGCTGTTGGTGAATATGAGAGAGTGATTGTATTCTCTCTGGAAGTCACACTGGAGAGAGTGTGTTAGCCCTGCAAGTGAAAATGTGAAAAAGGGGAAGAGTGTTTGAAGACGAAGTATTTATAGAAAATACGTGTCTTGGAGTCGGCTCCAAAAAACGCGGAACAAAATTCAAATGAGGACGTAGTTTTAAACACTGATCACGTGGTTCTCCTGGCCAATGGTTTCCCGAGACTGAATATTTACGTGCGTCCGCCATCTTTGTTTCGGTAATTTAAAATGCGCGTACCGCCCATTTTTAAATTATAGGAGTGTAAGTCCTATAAGATAAAACATTAACTGATATATGGACGCGTGCAATCAATTTACTCCTACTGAATTAAGCAAAGTGAGTGTTCTTCAATTTAAGAATCAAGTAAATTTAATTGAAACTTTAATGATTAAATTAATTTCATGTCCTTGTAATTCACAATACATTAAGACAAAATTACGGCAGATAAATCCAGCGAAGTTGTTAAAAGCTAAAAAGCTCGTTTTTTAAAATCAACTTTAAAGAAATTTTTGATATAAATTCGTAAAGGAATATTTTATAGGCATAAAAAATATATTTGATAATTTCAACAATTTTTTTTAAATTTTTTATTCGTAAAAAAGATTGTTTATTCATTATTTTAATCTTAAAAATATATAAACATTAAAAATCATTTCTTTATATTTCTACATAGCTTCAGTGAATTAATATATTAAATGATATTTCCTAAAAATATCTGAACACGCTTCATTTTTCCGAGTTTTTACAAGAATTTGAAGTAGGTTTGGTTTTAAAAATCTCTTTAGGTATGTGAACAACATTTTTGACCTATAGGACTTTACACTCCAATAATTTAATTTGGGAGGTATGCCACTTGTTCCCACCACAAAGATGGCGGACGCACACATATTGAGTCACAGAAGAACCACGTGACTTACGTCTGCGTAAATTTCGCCCTGCGTTTTTTGGAGCCAATTCTAAGACACGTATTTTCTATAAATACGTCGTCTTCAAACACTCTTTCTCTTTTTCACAATTTCCATTGCAGCGCCGACACGCTCTCTCTTCAGTGTGACACTCTCCTTATTCACCAACGGAGTTAAAAAGCAAAAAAAAAAAAAAAAATGGATAAGCCTCGCAGACATTCATTTCTTCAATATACATTGACTATGAGACTTTTTCCAGTCTCGGAGAAACCGACTGTTTCGAACCACAGAAAGAAATAGACATTTTAAATATGTAATCCAACTTAATAGGACGTTTTAATCATTAACCCTTTCTGTAGTTTAGTTGTGTTAGTTACACACACACACGAATATTTTTTAATGTGTCAATGTATGTTTTGTTATAGAAATAAATTTGTTTTGTTTGTCGCCTTGTTTTGAATGTTCCTTTTGTCCGCGCTGTTTCATATCCTTTACTCATTTGTTTCATATCTTCATTCATTTGTCTCCATGTGCCTATTCTACCTTTTTCTAAAACATGGCATAAACATAAATATAAAACCTTAACATTAAATTTTAAGGGACTAAGCATAACTACCAAATAACATGTCCCCTTACAGACCTGAGGACATAAGGAGAGAATCATCAGCCTCTGATGAAAGAAGAACTACAACAGCAGGTAGACTTCGGAAAATATATATTCATGATGGTGCTATCTTTAGAATGCTACCTTTCTGTACCTCATAGTTATCTTCACTGACCACATTTAGAGAATCATCAGATTCCAGGAGAATTCCATTGGAGATTTTACTCTTAAACGCGCTTTAAATAAAAGTATTACTGATGACTTAACACACAAATAGAAGAAATTCATAATATTGACGATATTGAAGGGGAATTAAACTTTCTTGATATAAATTACTGGAGTGTTGTTAGGCAGCTAGATACACTTATTATACGGAGCATCATCAAATCACCATATTCAAAAATCAATCTCTCAAGTAATTGAATCTGATTTTGCAGTACATGTGTTTTGTATAGATGTGGAAAGGAATACAACAAGGTACCATAAGATTCCTAAATATGTAACTGATCAAAATATTTTTAAAATTCTGATGAAACACATGAAAACAGACACAGCTATCCAAACCTTAAAACGTCATTTCTACTATTAGTGCAAGACTCAAATATTCTAATTCTATCAAATTTATATATGAGCCGGTAAACTTAATGACACGGTTTGATTATTCAACAGAAATTATATTTCCTTCATTGTTGTATAACTACTCCCCTAAAGGCTACAGATTAAGAGACAGTAAAAATATAATTCTATATTGCTATTCAACCATTTAAAGACTAACTTTATCAACATATCCTTTGACTGAGCAACATGATAACAATTTTCTTATGTAGATTGAAACAAATTAAAGTTACTTGTACAGAAGATACCACAGGATCTTTACTTACTGATAAAATTCACTTAAAACCTTATTTTGATTACAAGAATGATAATATTGTTTGCTTATCTGATAACAGCAATAAAGCTGCAAAAGTGATTTTGCTTTCACTCTTAACTGTATTCTCACAATGTAAGGATGTTGTGCATGTTATGTAACTAAATATATTCAAGCAGAGTATTTATTTGACATAGTTAAACGTATAATAGTTGGTTTAAAGTAGATAGGCTTTCAAGTAGTATCATTCATAACAGATGATAATGCTATAAATGAAAAGCTATATGTTTCTTTTGTAGTCCACTAAAGCTTTCGGTTATATATCCGCGCCCAGTTTTGAAGTCTAAACCTCTTTTCTTCCTATTTCAGTCCATATATTAAAATGCATTAGAAGCAATTGGCTTGGTTAAAACGATGCAAATAAATGCATGCTGTTCCAAAGATTTTGTCATTATTGAAATCATGAATTAGATAGTATCCAAAGTGCACCATCTTGTAACTTATAGAAACTTCATGTTCTGGAATCAGTCAATTTCAAAATATTGTCATAAATTGACCTCAAAGGCAATTTCTCCGACTAATCTCGAAAGGTAAAATGTTAATTCATTTCTGCAATTTTTTAATGAGTATACCATTCAAAGATTATTAACCTTAGGAAAAGAAATGATTGTCTAATTTTACAAAAGCTGCAGAATATATAAACATATTTTATATTTGGTGGACAATTCTGAATGTAAAAACACCATATAAAGTTTGTCGGCTTAGAAATAAATACTGTAATCCACTTAGAGTGAATGAAGAAAATATTTAGATTTCTCTCTGTATTCTGTGACTGGTAAGAATCTTGGAATAGCATTTCTGGAAGAAATGGTAAATCAACAAAGGAAATCTTTGCAGTTTTGCGTCATAAAACCTATGCATTTCTAGAAGTGATCAAGCATGGCAGAAAAGAATTGAAAATATAAATATTACCTTGGAAATTTCAAACTGATCACCTTGAGGCACTGTTTAGTCAGAACCGATGACTTAATGGGGATTAGTACGATATTTCGATAAGGCAAGTGTTTGAGTGTGAAAAAAATCAGAATACTATCAGTTTTAAAATTGAGCTTACTATTTAATCAACAATACATTAAAATTGATTTGAAGAATTCACAAGAATCAAACTGGGACGAAGTATCAAAAGAGCAAAAGTTAAATGCGTATAAATTTATCCGTTTATTTAATTATTGTTTATTTGTTCCTTAATTCATAATTCAATTGTTGCTATATTTGTGTAATGATTACTTAATATGGACTGAATAATATAGTTACTTTGTATCATTAGAAATTATTTACCCTATTTACCGACCCCTCCGTTCAGACAGGATATGACCCAAGGTCAATTTTTTAAGCGGAGTTTAACAGGTTTGAATTCAGAGTTTTCCTTCTCCTAGACTAGTTGCTTCACCAAGGCTGAAGAGCCGAGTCTGCCCTACTATTTACCCGTAGCTGGAGGGAGAATAATTGGATTCATACCTTTCCCAATGGTATTAGTGCTATGTGAAATGCAGCCAGTCTCGTTAAGGATTTGAACTCGTGTCGCCATGTCCATTTCCTACGACGATAACCATTACACCACGGGCACCTCCATAGAAATTATTTACGGAGTCACCTTTTACTACCTCGTGATTGACTGAAAAATAAATCCCGTACCATACGCGTGCGCACGTTCTTCAAACTAACATCCTTTTTTGACACTTTTTGACACCAACGATGTAACACGGAATCTCGACTACTGACGAATCAGGTCACGAGTTACCACAACATGAGGTGCGCTACATACGAGGACGGTCATCCCATAAGAGAGTATATACACGTGGGGACTCAAAATTCTCCTTCTTCAAGCCTTTGAATCTGTAAGAACCAGCCACCAAAACTACATGGAACTGAAAGAACTGTTACCAAGACAAATACTATAGTTACGTCTGAAGAAAACATCTCTTTTTGCAATTATTCTTCTTTTCTTCTTTTCTTTATCTCTTTCATTGAATATAAACTCTTTTTCTTTCGACCAAATTGTTGTCTTGTTCCTTTTCTCTCGTCTCGTCTCGTGTTACAGTAAGCCTTATTTTTCATTACACTGCAGATATAGATTTGGTCTTATTCTTAACGGGTAAAATCTCAATAATGTAATAATTATAAAAATTAAAATAAAAACATGCAAATTCAAACAATGAAGATTATAATTTTTTTAAAAATTGTTTTCAAATTCGAATCAATTAAAACAATGAATGTATTTCAGCCTTTAAGATTTAATAAAATATAAAAATTTATTTCTTACAAGGAATCAAATCGACCACATGCAGCACTTGATTTGGCCAGAGTGGAAAAGGGAGAGAGAGAGACAATACTGCGCCAAAAAGCTACCTCCCACTATTTGTCAACAACTACTATTGGGCCCCTCTGCACGAATTCGGGGACCAGGCTGTCAAGGCAGGAAAAAATAGCCAGCGGAAAGGTTTCGTCACTCGCTTCATGAACAGCCGAAAAATATTTCAAACAAGCAAGAAGCTTCCCAAGAAATAAAAGTAAAATTATACGAAAGTCGACTACTGAAATTATACCAAGTTAAATAACTGAAAGAAAATTCAACCCGAGAATTCTGCTGAAAAGATAACTTTACAGACGATTCGAAATTAAATGAACACTGAAACATTTCGAAAAAACTAAAAAGAAAAATACTCAAATTCAAAGAACTTAGTTTCCCGGACACTCTCTCAGATAAGTTCCCACAAATTACACTAAAATTTTCAACACTTTATCTTTTCTATCACTTTCTTGCTTGTTTCTTTTGTATAAAATTCCCTTTTAAAAACTTTATTGTTTGTGTTATCTTTTTGAATCAGTATCCGAACTAAAAACCTGCGGAACTTACCGTTTAGAATTACACGCTAAAGCCCACTAAAAATATTACCCAGTTAAATACTAAATTTGAATCTTCATATTGAATTTTACTCTAAATTCTTTAACTTGAATATTTTATCTTTTAAATTTCTTTAGAAACGTAACAAGATGTTTAGTTTATTTACTGTAATGCTGCATTCAGTAACAATGATTTTTTTTCTAATCATCGTTTTAAAATGAATATTGAATAAAGTTCAGAGTAAAATCCAACCCTGTTTCTTTTTTAAATATAATTTTTAAAATTTCTCTAAAACCATTTTTTTTTTTCAATTGACAATCTTTCATTATCGAGATTACATAATGATTACTGCCTTTTCCGCAAACCACAAGGACTACTTTTGTGACGTTATTTTACAATCGAGTAGGCCCTCTCTTTCGGCGGTCTCACCTTTGGTGCTATTGAATAAATAGACACCTCGCTCGTTATTTATGGATTTTAGATGATCAAAACTGGCCCCGTTGAACAGTCTGTTGAAAGAGTATAATACAAATCCGATAACTCGCAGTACTATCTCCCTTTTGTTTACACTTTTTCTATCCCATAAGCTCTTAATAAAGTTTTCTCCTCACTACATAATGCATGGGTGTTGTTTTCCTCTCTCGGAGTTTGTCGATTCCTAATCCTTTTTCATAGCGGAATGTCAGCTTTTACTAGTGATGGACCCAGAAGGAAATAGGGAAGTCGCGGGAACAGACTCCTATTCGACGGGGATGAAAAAAGATATGAAATTTGGGAACTTTAATTCTTTGGCCATCTATGGTCTCTCAGCATATAAGACGTCATCTTAGGCATAAACCTCACTGAAGAAGATGGAGATGATTTGAGGAACGAAAAAGCCTGTGCGGAATTTGTACAGTTCTTCCATGACAAAAGCTTGTCATTTATGAGAGAAAATGCAAACAACAGAAAAGCCCTCAACATATTACGCAGACACTACGCAAGAAAAGAAAAACCAAGGGTTATATCGTTGTATACCCAATTAACTTCTCTCAAAAAGAACAGTAACGAAAACATGACGGACAACGTTATAGCGGTTATGGGGGAATTAGTTATTTTCCCGAACACTATATTTTTTATGGCAACAGAAATGAATTACGAGACTTTGATTTAAACAACACACAATAACGAAAATACTTTATTTGCAGCTTTGAGGCGGTTTGTTCTTGGTGCTGCAAGACTCGTGGTATTTAGGCTTGTTGGTTTTGGAGACGCGATAGCTTAGCGGGATGTTGGATGGCAGCGTGTCGTTGGACGTGTGAGGGAAGTATTCAAGGTCACCGTGTAGTTTTGTGTGTCTGGTAATTGGGGAGAGTAGGCGTTATCTCCATTAATGTCAACCAGAGGTGAAATGAGAGCTAGGTGTGTCGAGAGCGAAGTGGCGCTCGGATCGACATAGTAAATTTTTGTGGTGCTTGTGGAAGGCATGCTGAACGTATCTAATTCATATTCAACTGGGATTCCTTGGTCTAAAATATATTAGACGCAAAGAATCCATAAATTAGAAAGTTCCCTCACTGAGTGTCCATGTTGCTACTGCTAGGGTTAAAGCCACAGTGATATGTCCACACTGGGTGGCTTGTTTAGCTAAAGAGCATCGCTAAGCAGGGGCGACCAGAGACACGTCCGTTCTGGTCGCCGTCTCAAGCCGAAGAGAGTGTGTTTGGCCGCTCACCCGTTTTGCTAGCCGGAAATGAAGGTCCGGGCTGAATAGGATATGTCATCCTGATTGGGTGAAATTCAGTGTTGAATTAAATAGCGCGCCAAAACAAAATACGAGATTTTCCTCTTCTCTACAACGTAATAAGGACAGTAACCATTTTAGCAGCCCTGATAAAAACCGGACAAACAGTGGACGAAGCTTTGATCATCGAAATGATATGGAAAGTTTTGCCAAGACACTTCGTCCCCTTTTCCATCTACATAACTCACAGCAACAAGGAGTTGACGTTCTTTAAATTCGAAACCGAACTTCAAAGATTCGAGAAAACGTTAAAACACATTGACCAGTCTAGGAGCGACGACGCCATAAAATTAACTTTTTCATTTTCAAAGGCTATGAAAAACGAGAGCCGCGACAGACGAGGCGTCTCGTGTTTTACATGTGGTGGAAAGGAACACCAAACTATAATCTGTCCCAACAACTACAACAAAGGAAGAAAACCATGGTAAAACTATTGTATAAATATCATCCACAAAAAAGAATTCTGTCGCAATGAACGAAGGGATACTATAAAAAAAAAAGGTGGCGGACGCGGAAGAAAGCTCATTCGCATTCAAAATAAACGACAACTCGCCAAGAAAGACGACATTACCCACGAGTCTGATGTTCAACGCAGGAGTTACCTCGTACATTATTTGAGACGCGAATAAATAAATAAATAAATAAATAACACGACGAAATATTCCAACCAGAGAACCACTAAATGGAGCTAGCTGATGGAACAAAAACAAGTGGTATAGCGTTGAAAAGAGGAGATGCTGAAGTAAGCCTACAAGATGCGGAAGGAAATCACGTGGTGGTCACTCTTAAAAAGACACTACTCATCCCCTCCCACCCACAGGACATATTTGTAGTCAAAACTACAAATGGATTGATAGTTATTCTAAAAGAAAATAAAAACAAACTGACTTAAAAGCGACACAAAATTTAGAACACATGTCTACAAAAGACTGTACAATTTAATGACCGCAGACAATAAAAAAAACAAAGGATAGTTGCCGAGGATACTTCAATATCCACACGTGGGATAAAATACTGGGTCATAGCAACTACCACGACATCGTTAAATCACCGATGTGGTTGATTGAATTAGTTGATTGAATGAGAATCAAAGGAAAAGGTACAAGTAACAAAGATTGTGAAATCTGCATCAAAGGAAAATTCTCTCAAAGTAGACACTGGCAGACTGACACATGGGCGACAGCCATATTGCAGTTGTCCACACAAACCTAGCCGGACCCAAAAAGCAGCAGACTTAAATGGAAACAGATACGCCGTTTCATTTACCGATGATTTTTTCCGGCGTTGTTTATGTATTTCACCAAAAATAAAGATAATGCTAAGTTTGCAAGTGAAAAAATTATTACAAACTCTTCTTTCTACTGAGATCGTACAATGACTTGGAGTTCAAGTCAAACGATTTTCAATCATTACTCTGCAGAAATAACATAAAGCATGAGACCTCATCGCCATACTCACCCCATCAGAATAGAACAGCCGAAAGAAATTGGTGAACACTATTCGAAATAGCGCGGTGCGTGATCGTAGAAAGCGGTCTACTAAAAACACTGTAGACCTATGCTGTTACGACGTTTGTAGTTGTCCGAAACAGATGCTTTAACAACCGCTTGAAGCAGACCTCCTACTAAGCAGTAACAAGGAGGAAACATGACTTTTCAAAAAATGAATATTTTCAGTTCAACGTATTATATCTAAAAACAATCGAAAAAGAAATTATACCAAAGATGCAAAAAGTAATACTCGTTGGATACGACAGAAGCACCCTAGCATATTTAGTCTACTACTCCGAAAATAGTAAAGTCTTCAAACACAGACATGTTAAATTCATCAACAACGTCCCCGAGCAGCAAACCCAAATCTACTTACCAAATGATGAAAACGATGATGTTCCTCAGAGAGTTCTAACGAAAAATCCCAAATCGGAAGAACTTTCAAACAAGCAACTGAGTGTAAATAAACAAACTAATACCGAAGAGGATAGCTATACTCGAAGATACTCAAAACGGGAACGGAACGTCCTTCGCTACTTGGAGGACTATGTAACAAAAGTCGAAAATGAAAACGATCAGGCTCTATTCAACATCGATTACTGCTACAAAGCAACGTGTAATGTATTCGGTAGCCACGAACTCCCCAAAGGCACACCACTGGAAATCAAAGAAGCAACCCCTGGTCGCATTATCCACATGCGAAGTTGAATATATAGTTCTGGCAAAAGCCACACGGGAAGGTTTATACCTCATTCAACTGTTAAACGAGATATACCCTCTACAAGAATACGCTCCCGTAAAAATATTCTGGGACAACCAGGGTGCAATAGCACCGTGTACATCGACAAAGGTGTAAATATACAGACATAAAATACTACTATCAAGGACGCCAAGACCCTGTGTTTAGCAGAGTTATAGGCCTGTAATAATCTAGCGTCTCCCATATATGCCTACCACTTTTCTTTAGTAATGTGATCACACCCTTGGTGGCATGTCCAGAGGTGGCTCCATGGACGAACCAATGTTTGGACATATCCGTCAGAAGAGGCACAAACATGCCCTACAGCTTATAGAATACACATTTTTTAGCCTTGAAATAATCAACCCCAAAAACATAGATAAGAACATTCAAGAAATTTCGGATCAAAATCGCATTTATATTGAAGTTACAATTTTATATTTTTCAACTAATCAGCTAAAAACACAACATAAAAACATTCTAGAAAATCCGGTTCAGAAACTAATTAGCAAAAAAATATTTAGGCTCCAAAATAAATAAGTAAATATACGAATCTGATTGGTCAAGAAATGTCTGCGCGCTTGAATTTTAGCACCCGCAATAAAACTAAACAAAATCCTATTTTTGATCCACTTTAGTTCCCCAAAAAGTATATATAACGAAGAATTCAATTAAATAAGGCAATTCACTACCCGAGAGGGGCAAGGACGACAGACAACGGATAGCATCACACAGGACACAGAACGAAGAAGCATGCGACGTTCTTTTGTCAACTACCGGAACGCGACACATTGTCGCCAAAGAACATAAACTGTTAGAAAAAACGCACGCGTAGACTTAAGAGAAGAAAAGACCCATACTTACGGTCACACACATATATGCACACACGCATACACATGTATGTAAATAAAGTCAATTCTTTATCCTTTTTACTTCGGCCAACTATGGACACATTGATTCAATAGACTTTCTCAACATGTACACACGCACACACAGGCGAACAAATCATTTTTATTGAACAGACCAGAGCTGTGTTTTCTACATACACACACACGCAGCGAAAATGAACATTGTATTTTAATTATTTTTATCATGTTTGTTATTGATAGTTAGATCGCTTGTTTCTTAATATTTGTTGTTGTCACATTCCATTTGTTCACGTGCTTGTAAAATTTGTGTTGTATTTGAGGAAACGAAACCTGAAAGTAACTCCAGTAAACTATGGAAGGTACTTAATCCTCCACAAGATTCAAGTGCAATTCATAGGGCTGTGGGGGGGGTGACTGAAGATCAAGGGCAAAGGGCAAAGCTGTGTTGCCGTTTGATATCTGACTCCATTATTAGGTTATTTTATTTTACCCCCACGTTGGCAAATCGGTGTAATGCCTTGCCCAAGAAAGTCCAAAAAAATTATAAAAAAGAAGACAGTAACAGATAAGAGACGAAGACGTTTCTTTTATACTTTCCTTTATTTCCTGGATTCAACAACCATTCCATGGGTGAGGGAATTTTCCCTGTATACAATTGAAATAGTTGAATCCCCCAGTTAAGGTGTCTAAAAATACGTTAGTCGTTTCTTGCATATGCTTGTCCTCATTGGGTATTTAAAGCTTCCTCAATATTTTAAAGTCTCAACAATGGTTAGTTGCTTTTAGTTGTTTGTCGAAGTCCAGTTGTTTTAGTTCGTAGTTCCGTTTCGTGGTCTTTTATATTTCAGCATACTGTTAACAGAGAGAGGGCTGCTACTGGGTGAAAGGGACTAACCAACGCCACATCCAAAGACGTATGCATGGCGCCCAGACACCAAACAGCAAAATGGTGTTGTCAATTCGCCGGTCACTGCCTGAAAGAGAATGAGCCTGTTCCCCTCGTCAGGAGGTTGCTTTTTTCTTTACGCATGCGTCATCCCTTTTTCCTGTCAGGGACCTCTGGGAGTTTCTGCAAATTTAATAGTTTTCTTTTTTTTTAATTCAATTTAATTTTTTTTTTAATTTATTCGTTCCCTACAGGGCTAACCATCTCGTCCCGGTGACTTGTTGAGGCCGATCGGCTTCAATGAATCACGGTTTTCGCATTCAATAAACTTCCCTCACAGAAAGCTGTTTCCGCCTCCCATGGGCGAGGGAAGTCAGCTAAATAATAGCGAAACTCCTGAACCGGGAGGTCCGGCCAGCAAGTAAAAAGATCGCGAAAATGCATCCGGAAGGCCCCATTAATCTCTCGATAATCCGTTGAATGCATCTTGCAGTCAGTTTTGAGTAATAATGAAACATATCATTATACGATCAAGATAAGTTTGCAAATATTACTTGCTGTATTCAACCGTCAGAAAATATTTTTCGGTTTGTAATGGAAAATTCCATTCACTGACGAAATTGGTGATAGTAATGTGTTGATGCTAAGATTCGCTTCCGGTTCGTAGAACATTCCGTTTACTGATATGGGTGACCTAATGTTCCTCAAAACCAAGATTCCCTATGTAAATAGCTAGTGGCTACGATAAGTTCCACAGGACGACGAGTTCTCCCTGCTTCTCTCCTACATAACTGTGGAAAGCTATTCGAAACGCTTATTATTGGATGAAGAAGGGTCGCACCAGATTTTTTTCTTTTTTTGCAGTACCAAAGATTTTCCTACCAATCAGGTTACAAAATCTATTATAGTCTTTCTCAAACTTAAGTTGCGCCTTTTCTCATCAAGATTTTTTGTAAAGTTTTGACGGAAGAGAATTTACAAACTAAAAGGTTAAGCTGTTATTTCTTGGCACAAATTTCACACCCACTTTCTCACGTGTGGATGACGATTCACTTCGAGATTAAATTTTAGAACAAAAATAGTGTTTATTCATTTTTTGTATGTGTACTTAAAACTTTCGAAATGTTCTATTTCATGTTTATTGATAGAATTTAATTTTAATTTGTTTACACTCTGTTTTTTATTCTTATAGAACAAAATAAAAGTTTTAAAAAAGGTTTCATCAAAATTACTTGACTGTTTACTGCTAATACATTTAAATGAAAACTCTCTTTTACTATTAAAAACATGAAACTTCCTTCATACTTGTAGTCCATATCATTTTTTCAATTATTTTATGGATAATTCTAAATTATCAATTGATTTTAATGGCATGTCAACCTGTCTAGGGTTATTCTATGCCAGTTGTTTCAAATAAATTTCAATCAGATCTATTTGACCCAAAGGTGGAATCCTAACAGGTACTAACACTCCGAGTCAGTGTGAACCTGGGAGTAATGGCAATAAATGAGTACTCCACGCTACCCAGATTTCCAGAATTGGAGCCTCACCATCAGATGTAGTTTAGTGACATACCCAGGGCACCCTTTTTTATGGGGCTTCTTCCCGTTTGTAAGGGTTACAGTCAGAGTATTGAAAGCACAGATGACAGAAAGAAAGAAAATAACAAGTTAAGTATATTGTAGAGACTTCCCATTAGAGTGTGCTAATGTCAGAGACAGCGCCAGCCTTAAGGCAATTGGACCAATTTCTCCCAACTGGACCCTCCACCTAGAGGGACTCCGAACTAAAGTGTAATCAACTCTAGGCTTGTCAAGTACACACAACAACACATTACGATATATATACTCCAAATTGGACCCACACCTCCTAAGGCTGGTCCTTGTAGAAGATACTATTCTGGGAAGAAATTATGGCCGGAGAGATATTGTTTTCTAATGAGAATAAATATAAGACACATTACAAAAAAATAAATATATTTTATTGTCTGAATAAACTCAATAGAAAGGAGAATGCATAAGGAAATTAGATACAAAAAGAGTGAATGAAGATATGTATGCAATAATGTTTTTATCGTAGGTATATGTGTACTTATGTGTGTGAAATTTTTGAGAGATAATTGAAAGACTTACATTTCTGAGAAGAGTTTTGTGATGGTATAAAAAATAATAGAATAAAATAATATAGTTTAAAAATAAAATAAAATTTGTATAAAAAGATAAAATAAAAATAGTAAAATGATAAAAAATAAGAAATAAAGAATCTAAATTTACATTTTCCCATCATGCTATAAATTTTTGTCGCTTTGGGTTCCAAATTTCTTGACAAAGGTTATGCTCTCCTTTTGTTTTTATTTTTCTGTTCTGGATAGATATTCATAGAATAAGGAAATTTATCTAACATGCATATTTATTCTTGAAAGTTAAAAACATTGTTGGGCGGTCGATAAATACGTCGATCCCACCAAACTTTGTACATAAGGTGATTGACAATAAACTAGGCAAGGATAACAAAGACAAGAGATTTAGTTCGAAGTGCCAAGTTTTTTATTTGGCGAAACAATAACAAAGAAATGGTTGTTGGTTTACTCATGGACCAAGATTCACTAGAAGTTACCTTACACGACTGGTCTGCTGCAAGAGCTGTTTTACAGCAGCAATTGGGGCCAAAAATCAAAGACACAAGTCTCGTACTGATAAAGTTGTATATCTTTATTTGCGCACGTGTTCAGCGTAAAAGCCAATCGTACACATTCTCCAACTATACAATCTTCAACGTGAAAACTGAAACAAAACAAATGCACTCGTAAATGCTCCAAAAAAGGAAACACACCACGAAAGTGATGATTTAAATCGAATCAATTAATCAAGAGAATTCCCGTGCTTACCTCTTTTTGCCTTGCTAGTGACCCACAAAGAAAAACGTCAGTCTCGCATGCTGGTCGATTCGAAAAAGACCGAATTCGCACCAGCCGGTGTTCAGGCCGGAAGTTCCTCCCGCACCTTCCACCTGGAAGCGACCGGTGCGGGAGGCAAAGTTCAAACTAAAAAACTATACCGGTTGAAACGCAAACTCTTACATTAACAAGCTAGTTTAGAGATTCAGGAGCTGGTCTACAGGTTTCTGTAGTTTGTTAATTCAGGTGTCTGCAACTTGGTGATGCCAGAACAGGTGGCGGAGGTTTGCTGTAAGTCTGGCTAGTAGCTGCATCGTCTTCTCGTGGTATCTGCAAAGGGGTTCAGGTGAGGGGACCAGAGACGATCCTCAGAAGACTTTCTGAAATAGCTCTAAAAAGAGCTGGTTTTGACTTTCGTAAATTAGCTCTGAAAAAAGCTTTTTGAGAGAACTGCGATAATTGGTCGGGTCCTGCGTCGTTTGATGGCTGGAATTAAGATATCTGCTGCTGCATTGGCCTACAGCTATGCATCGTCAGCTACTGCTAATGATAGGGCCTTTGGTCGGTGTGCTATGATCAGAGGATATATATATATATATATATATATATATCTCGTCCTACGGCTGTCTGACAGCTGAATGTGTTGCTTTGGTCCTTGACTGCTGTGTTTATATAGAGTAACGAGGCCGCGAACTTTATGGTTTGCGTGAAGGAAATTCTGTGTTACTAAAGACAGAAAGTCACTCTTTTAAATATAAATACTAATGGGATATCTCATTATACTAACAAAATGAGCTTTTAAATACCACGTATTTTATCCTGTGATATCTCGAAAAATAATCCTTTAGTATTTATCATCTGTCCCACCACCGGACAAATGTGGCACAAGGCCGTTTCAAGGTGGGTCCGATCGCTGGGCAAAGCCCACACGCGTCCGGCTTTGCCAAAAATACCTTCGGGGCCGGCGGCATTCCCCTTATTAGGAGCGCTTCAGGCGCCAGGCGATAAACCCACCCCACCCCCGAATTGGGTAAAAGCTTGGGAGAATAGCCCCCTGAGGCCGGATGAACTCTCCATTGCTGAGGCACAACCACCAGAACCATCCAGAGGTGAAACGGCCTGCCGAATGCGACCCAACAACTGCCAACAAAAATTCCCCTCGATACGTAGGTGTGACGTTATAGTTTAGCTGACGCCATGGATGGCGCTTTTTTAAACAGGGATTTTGGCTTCAAGTAACTGGTGCGCTACGATAACATGCAGTATAGGATATCATTCTAGCTTAAGCTTTCAAACTAAGCTCCCGTGAAAAATATGGGTTATTGTCCAGTCCAGTCATATAAAAATTGTCTATGTTTTGTTCTTATTTTATTTGTAAAATACTTTTAAAAAATAATTGTCTTAAAAATTATTCTATTCCAAATAATAAACTTATTTCTACTTATAGGATTTACACTATTATATTTTTAAACCAGTCGGCAAAGAGCACGTAGAGTGAAAATTCTGGAAAAATTAGATCCAAAACTCACTTATTCCCAAAACAAAAATTGTAAGATACCATAAATGAAATAAGTAATTTTAGGTACCTGGTTGGATAGAGTTGTAATATATGTACTTGAGTTATGGTATTTTAGATAATAAATGAGAAGTACAAATATTAACTTTAAAAGAGGAATTTTATTCTTCGTATACAGCGCCACGTGTTGGCTAGAAAATGTCCGGCGGTCAACACGCGTGTTTAGTATCTGGAGTCTCTTCAGCAACTGGCTTCCTCTTCTGCTCTTGGGTCGTTTTCTGTAACTGCTACTATCTCCGCTGATTGGGCAGAGGGAGAGCGACAGCGAGAGAGAAAAGGAGAGAGAAGGAAAGAGAGAAGAATGAGAGGCGATGGATTCTGGGATAGCATTCCTTGGCTGAGGTGGAAGTAAGGACCAAGATTTCTGTTGAGGTAATATTGACTGCCCCATTTACTGACCTTAGTAAGGGAGGTGATACTACAGAGTAATCACGTGCCGGTGTCTTCAGCTATATCCGCGC
The DNA here is from genome assembly GCA_963585895.1 of Sepioteuthis lessoniana. Taxonomy (NCBI): domain Eukaryota; kingdom Metazoa; phylum Mollusca; class Cephalopoda; order Myopsida; family Loliginidae; genus Sepioteuthis; species Sepioteuthis lessoniana. Next base: position 45,470,356 of record OY757937.1, read on the forward strand.
TTTGAACCCCAAATGAATTTGTCCTGCACAAACATAAATCTTGCGTTTGGAGCAGGTTACGTGACTAGGAAACCTATATATTTCACGCTCACGAAAGCTCTCTCTCTCTATATATATATATATATCTTAGCGAGCAACCCACAACTTCAGACAACTTGATAGCTTTTCGCTTTCTCGCTCTCACTCACTCTTCGGTCTCAGAGATTCGCTACACAGAGTTTCAGACACACAACCGAAATGGAAGAACATACTGCTGGCAAAAATACGTTACAGGCTTGCCCATTCTCTTTGTGAGATAGTCATTTATTGTCTCCCTATATCAGGTTCAAATACCGTAGTCACTAAACAAAACAAAAAAGAAGGGGTATCATTTTTTCCCTTACTACCAAATTTTGCTGTATCACACTATATGTAATCTCTTTTATAGGTCAATCATAAAAGATTGACTTTAGAATCAATATGTTTCAACCAACAAATTACTGCTCTACAACAAGCGGCCCCCCAAAAATAATGGTTTTTGATACGTTTCATCAGCACGTGAGAATGTTCTATTCTTTAGAATGATATTTTACGTTTAACTTGTAATTAAGAAACTAATTTCGATTAAAAGAAAGTTTTGCGCAGTCAGTGTATCAGAGGACTTGTTGCTTGTTCTCAGACAATACTCCGAAACCAGTGGTCACAGTTTTCATTTGGACGATAGAAAGAGTTGACAAATAAATGTTTTAATACCCCACATTTTTTGGTGTTTCCTCTGGAGCTCACTGTTGTGTGTGGTTGGCAGTTTAAGCTGTCATTTTGTCCGGATGAGAAATTCTATCTTCACTTAATTGATGTCGCCCTTCTAAAGCATTTGGTACTCGTGGTGGGGTGGTCTAATGGGTTTGGAGGGATTACATCACTTGCCTTCCAAATAGTACTTCCAATGACCACTATGTGGCGTGACCAAAGTAGCATATAAAAGGGTGCGGCAAATACACACGCACACACTCTGTCTCTGTCTCTGTCTCTCGTCCTACCTCGACAACAAGAAGCATGCACGAGTGTATGCTTTTCCCGACAGCTTACTTTTACCCAAGCAAACCTCGTGTCATATGGCGCATGATACCATACATTGACTTAAGTCTTCACTCAAAAACTTCCATTTTATTAAGGACTCTTAACTTTTATCAAAAGACTCTTCAACTCCACGATAGAACTTTTCTTTGTAATGAACGCTTTTTATATTTCCTCTACTTTCTATAAATTAATTTTGCTCAGGTAATAAACATGAATTGTTTTTAATTGTTTAACACGAGGAAATATTAAACCATAATACATTTCTTCTGCTATAGATGTCTGAATTGTTTTCTTTTCACACTCAAATAATTTTGGTGGTGGGTTATGGTACTCAGATACGACAAATATACGAAAACAAACCTCAAGTCGTCAATACCATGACCCATTCAACCACTAACGGTTTCTCTTGTGGATTTTTTTTTATCAAGGCAATGAATTATTATCACAAAAGTTGTAAAGTATGGAACTGTTCATTTGGGAAGGTTGTAAAGCGCACATCAATTCAGTGGGTTGACACGAAGAGGTTGTTTTTCTTTTCTAAGATCACGAAAGTTAAACTTTAGGTGCAAGTGGAACTGTGAATACTCTTTTAAAGTTTTATTTTCGTATTTTACTGTTTGTTTGATTTAAAAAATTATCATTACTTTTTTTATTCAGACTTTCTTAATCTAATAATCTCCACAATCGAAATTTAATCATCTCGATAGGTGTCTGAAGCGCAACAGCTTCAAGAAACTTAATAAATCATTAACTCTGTCTCCCTTATTAAGTGACAATCTTATCAACCATTCAGTGCACATTGATACACTTTAACAAAAACCTTATTTCTTTCTGTTCGTTAATCATTGTCACCTGTTAATCAAAGTCTCAATTGTCTTCTCGACTTCCTGTAGTTAAAAAGCAATAAAAGTATTTTTCAACCAACAGGGTCTTATGGGGTTCATCATAAGGTCAACAACCAGCCTGTACCATGGCCACTTGATGGTTCTGGAGTCAAAGAACTTAAAAAAGGGGGGGGGCTCCAGAAAGCTTTATCCCCCTCTCAAAGATAAGGAAATGTCTTTCGACCAATCAAAGAGCCAGAAAATACTTGAAATAGATTTTCAGAGATAAGTTTAACAGGGCCTATCGCGATTGATCAGGGGCTATAAATAACAGGCATTCTGACAACTAAAAACATGATAGAGAAAGCCCTGTCGACAAAATGTAAGGTCTGCTCCTCACAGTGGCAGTCAGAACCCGGTCGGCAATCGGAGCCGGTCAGGTGAATCTATAAGAAACACTTGCTTGCAGGCCTTTGGGCATGCGACATGGGGGTCTGCTCCTCGTATCAGCAGTCAATTAAGCACACTAAAAACAAAGAACTTTTTACCTTGTTCGCTACCAACGAGACAACACATAGGTCTCCAAAAACACAGAACAACATCCAAACTAGCGAACAATTTCAGTCAACAGTGATAGTGAGACGTTCTGTTTTCCGTTGTCTACTGTGTCTTCTAGGTGGTCTACTGTTGAAGGTGTTATAAAGTTTTGCAAGTTGTAAGGAAAGGACAAAACATAGAGTTACAAATCAAACAAGAAGACAAGTGAAAAATTTAACAATTATATTAACAAACAAGAAACAAAAGGTTAAAAAAATTGTGTTGGTGAATATAAAAATGTCTGTGAAATTGAGAAGAAAATGTTCATAGTTGCATTGACAGGAACGAGTAAAATTTTGGAAATTTGATGTGTGTTGAATGGTAGTGAAAAAACGAGAAGTAAAATGTTCCAATATTTGTGTACCCTGTCAACCAAAGTTTATGTCGATTGGGAAAGAAAAACGTCGGCGTTGAAAAGGTTGAATGTAGGTTGGGTGGTGATTCTCGGGTCAGACGGGTTTGTGTGATGTTGAATGCTGCAGACGTCTCGGTTAATGCTTTTCTCTCGAGGTCTCGGAACCGATTGACTTTTGAACTTTCGTTGACCATTTCATAGTCGCGTTTGGGTCGAATCGACTCCAAAAAAACTTTGATGGGGAAGGTTTCTGATTGGGTGAAAAAAAGAAAAGAATCTTTTAAATTGTAAATATAAAGTTACATTTCAACCGGATGGATGCGCGGAGCCCACCTGCGCAGCGACGTGTTTTGTTCATTTTGGTTTCCGCCATCGTCTAGACAACATCCGGCTTTTGAAATGTACGTTTGTGATGTTTTCTTTATTTATTGTTCTTGCTTGTGAGTTAGTTTGGAATGTATTAGTAAATCCAAAGGAATTTCTGTATATAACAAAGTTTCCATTAGCTACTATTTTTATAATAATCCAAGAGACTTTTCGTTAGTTATTGCAATTGATTGGAACATGTTGTTTTGAAATCACAGTTTACTTATTGTAGCAGAAAGAACTAACTTTCAGTTGTGCGTCAGACCACCATTAAATTACGTGGTGATTTATATTTTCAAATTCATTGTCTGGCGCGGGAATTATTTGGCCGATGAAGTTCGATCTGTATATTTCATCCAATGAGAATGATTTAAGCCATTCTGCCCGGGTGACTTTCCCGGGCAATATAAAAGGCGATGTAACATTCTTTCGGCCTCTCTTACCCGGGCTGATTCCAGCAACAGACAGATGGACATTTCAACACGAGAGAGCGCATTCAACATTGGACCACTGTTTCCTTTAGGAGACCTTTTCTTATCAATTATTTCTTTCTTCTAAATCAACTGGACCTCGAACTTCTGGCTGAATGCCAAATTCATGCTCAACTATTTACAACTGTCCTTCTTCTATCATAAGTCACAGCACAAGGAAAACTTCGTCTCAAGCTACCATTAAAGCTTTCTCTTTGAAACTTATCAATATTCTCGTCGACTCATTTGTATTCTTCTTTATCTTAATATAACAAAGGCAACAGGACTCATCAACCTTAATTGCCATTTTAGTTAAAATAGTAACCTTATCTGGACTCTTGTTATATTACAATTACGTCCACGTGGATTTGATTTTCGCTGCTTATAATTTCAATTCTATTTTTATATTTGATGCAAGGTTTATTTTCATTTATCTAATTTATTCATTTTAAAAGCACAGCAGATCTATTATTTCATTATATATATATATATATATATATATTATAATCTAGTTGACAGACAACATACTAAGGGTTACAAAACACGGCACGCCGCCTACTGAAGATACATATGAAGGGGTACAACTCTTACCGCTCAGTATGGCAAATACCACATTTCTCTTTCTTAAAGTTTATATTCCCCATTACATGTCTGTTACAGACATAATATAGTCTCTTAGATATGAGGGCTTGGTGTGTTCCTTGTGTGGATATCTAGTCTCAAGCCCTTCTGACTGTCGACAATTTGATGTTTCGTTACAGGAATAGGAACTGTTACTAGCACTTCGTTGTGATGGTTTGGTTCTTCTATTGATATTTACTTATGTCTGGCTGTTGGTAGGCTCTCCATACTCTCGACTGGGTGAGTGTAGGTGCCTCTAGAGCTGGATTCTATTGCTAGCCAACGTTTATGTACATGGTCGACATGCCTTTCGACTAATGCCGAATCGACGCTCTTACATGCACCTTTTGTACTGGATTTTTGTACGGGGTTTTTGGACTGGATGATTTTAGCTGGAGAAGTTGATTTGTTAGTAACGAGGGAAAGTTTGTTTGGTTCAGCGAGGAAGATGGTATTTTTATGAATAGGTTTTTATTGCAGCATGGAATATGGTTTGCTTTTAGTGCTGCAAGACTCGTGGAGTTTAGGCTTGTTAGTGTTGAGACGAAATGGCGTCATGAGATGTTGAGAAGGCAGCGTGTGTTGTCGGACGTGAGGGATTGAACTTTTGCATTTTTGACGAAAGACATGTCGCAGTTGTAGGAATTGAACTTTGGATGTCACCGTGAGTTTCGTATCTGGTATGTGGGGGAGAGTATGCGTTATCTCCATGTGGGCCGAGAGCGGAGTTACGCTCAGATCGACAAAGCCAATTTTGGGGGTGACACAAAGTTAGGCCTGTGCGAGGCATGTTGAATGCGTCTAATTTATATTCAACTGGGATTCCTCGTAAGGAATCCATAAATTAGATGGTTCCCTCGTTTGTCCCTGCTGCTGCTATGTTAGAGCCGCAGTGAGATGTCTCCACTGGCGGCTTGTCTAGCCAAAAAGCATCGCTAATTAAGAACGGCCAGAAGGACGTCTGCTCTGGTCGGCGTTCCCAAGTCAAAGAGCTGGGTTTGGCGGCTTACAAGCTTTGGTGGGCGGAAATGAAGGTCCGGGCTGAATAGGATTAGTCATCCTGATTGGTTGAAATTAAGTGTCGAAATAAATTGAGCGCCAAACCAAAATACGAGATTTTCCTCTTCTCTACACACCGAAACAGATCCTGACTTTTTATCAAGGACCTCTTGGATCCACTTCCTCCGGGAATTGAAGATGCCAGCAAAGACCAGATCTCCCTTCATGAATTCCACCTGCTTTTCATGTTGATCATGCTTTCCCTTTGCTACAATTTGTTTTTCATATTTGTGCAATTGTAGGTCTGGATATATTCTAAGTCTCGTAGTCAGTTTTCTTTTCATCGGCAACTCAGCTGTGTATGATGTGATACGATATTGTAGAAGTATTTTACATCTCTGTGTTTCAATATCTTCTTCCTTTATCTTTTTCAATGAGTCCTTAAAGGACTTTACAGCTCGTTCTGCTTGACCATTCTTTGCCAGGTGGTATGAAGCTGAGGTGATGTGTTTTATGTCATTATTGGTCATAAATTCCTCAAAATCTGAATTTATGAAGCAGGTGGCATTATCCGTTACATATTGGTCAGGTAAACCATGTTCCGCAAAAGTGCGACACAATTTCACAATTGTAGTCATTGTATTCATAGGGTGTACATCCAACCATTTGGAGTATACATCTGCAATGATCAGGAACATTTTTCCTACACAGTGTTCCTCATCATCCAAATGAATACGAGACCATGGTTTCTATGGGAATTCCCAGTGGTACAATGAGGCTACTGTGGGCATTTTGCGGTTCAGTTGACACTCCGAACAGCTTTCAATTCCTGGCCAGACGCCAAATTCCAGCCGATCACCAGCCGCAGAAGCAGTCCAGCTTTCCAGCTTTACTGTCCTTTTAAGATTATCGTAGCCCACTGACTACTCATATCTGGAATCTTTCCTTTGAAAAAAAAACAAAAAAAAAACGCAACGACATCCACGCCGTTTGTGAGCAGAATTTTTCTCCGCAACCGGAAACGAACCTAATATCGACACAAGACATCACCAAGTTCTAAAGCGAGTTGAACTTACCGTTACCAACTCAGTGGCTATTTTCGAGACAAATTAATTTAGCAATTCGTCTCGAAAATATTTCCTAACTGTTGAGCATTGCGGGCACTATTTGTAGGCTTCTATTTACGGTATAATGATTTATTTCATTATTACACTTAATTAAAAAGAAGCTCCCTGTCCAAAATCAGACACATACGAACCCGACAAAACCGAGACCCTCTTCTGGTTTAAAACAGCCGTCATTTAAGGCTAGCTTCAGTCATCGGTGGTTCTTTAGCCCAATGTGAAGGGAGTCATTTTAGCTTCTTTTACTGGTACCAGCACACGCCGACCAGAAGCCTTCTCCATCCACCTAGCAACCGACGCCAAATTCCAGTCGACCACCAGCCGCAGAAGCAGTCCAGCTTTCCAGTCTTTTTAGGATTATCTCGAAAGCCTTTTATAGCCCTTTTCAGGTTTATCTCAAACAGTGCTTTTCAGGATTTTTAAGTCTTACTTCCACTCTTCAGTCTTTTTAAGGATTTTCGCGGGTTTTATCTCATCAACACCACAAGGAAGGAAGATGATATAGCAACTAGCCAGAGACAACGGACACCCGTGCAAAGGACCAGTCTACAAGCAGACGACACTGGAAGGACTATTGTCGACTCTTCAAAGCCAACAACGCCCCCCACCCTTGGTTAACTGCCGACTCAACAACTGGAACATCGATCATCCTACATCTACAACCCGACATGTCTGACTTACCAACCGTGTGCAGATACATGGCCGCAAAGCTACTCGTACGACCTGCCTAGAGAATCAAGACTTGTTTCTAGATCCTCCTGACTCGCTATTGCCAAAAACTATTTTATAGACTTTCGTCACCATTTGAACTTTATTCAACAGAATGGACTCTACACAGATTCTTCATGTATCATTTGCCAAACAAAATCTCTGGCAATTCAAACCTAACCCTCTTGTCTGTTGACATCCTTGCACGGTCAGTGTCACATCATTCTCTTCATAAAAGTTTGCGGGATCGACGCATTTTTCAACTCTGTAACACATTCATCCTACACACACCTGGATGCATGTCATGGAGTTCTAATTTTTTTCTACCTTGCTCTGGAATGATGACCCGTAGTCCCATAATAGAAAACCCTCATACAGTGTTACTTCATATGGTAGGATGGTGTCCTGACCTGCTTTATCAGGCCATCTTGAGTGGACGAAAGTCAGTAGTTTGGACATCTCTGAGTCCCGACAAGTTCATCGTACTACATTTCTTATTTTCCTCATTCTGATTGACTTTTGCCACTCAACTCTGTGACATATTTCCGATTGGCCTCTATCCCTTGAGCTATTTTAAAAGCTCTTTTAAATGTCAAGTCACAATCTGACAATAATTTTTCAATGTGTTTTCCTCATTTATTCCACACACAATTCTCTTTCATATGATCATTTCTAGTGTCGCACCGAAGAGGCAATCTTCCGATGAATGTTTTAGGTCCACTACAAAGTTTACGACCGGCTCGTCAGTTTTCCTGGCTCGTCTATAGAATTTATACCGCTGGACAACCTCGGACGATTTTAGTTGAAAGTGATTTTTAAAACTTTGACTATCTCTGAATAGCTTTTGTCTATCGGTCTATTTGGGGCTAATAAATCTCTAACGAAGCCATACGTTTTACTCCTTATAACACTTACTAGAAAAGCTTTTCTTCTTCCAGAGTTTTCTGGCGTATCTTCAGTGCTGTTAGCGGTGAAGATTTCTAATCTCTTCATGTTATGTGAAAACTCTTCGGATCCGGTATCTTCCTCCATTTTTTGTATTTAACAATTAGATGATATTTTAAGTCTTTCTCATTACGAGGAATAAACCCTCAAAACAGATATAACTATTTATTTCTTAATTGTTTTTAGCCTTCATAACTCATTTTCTTTCAGGGTTTTCTCCTGAAACATAACTAAACCTCTCGAACAATAGGTGTTCATAATCTTATGTTCGTCGCCACCATTATAATCCTGTAGAAGACTGACAGCGTACCAAGGGTTAAAAAACAGATTTATAAAATGGCATACTGCCTACTGAAGATATATATATGAAGGGGGGCAACTCCTACTGCTCAGTATCACACACGTACACACACACACATATATATATATATATATATAATCATCCACAGACAGACTGTTTCGTTGTATCCCAACTCTTTAATGTGACTAGACTCGTAGGACGCTTCAAGCTGTGATCGAAACCCACCCACCCGCGCGCGTAATGTCTTAAAAGTAACGGGACTGGGTGTGCTGTGTGAGCTATGGAAGAAAGAGGGATAGGTGGATTATGTAAACTATTAACATGCTATCTTAGGAGTATATAACTGTGACCTTTACTTTCTACGATGATTGCATTTTTTTCACATACTTTTGTTTACACTTCCACTTTTTCAGGCCATCCAATATGATGAATACCGAACAACGAATAAACTTGTCATCATCTTTAAAACATTACCAAATTATACCCTTTTTCTTTCTTTCTTTCTTTCTTTCTTTCTTTCTTTCTTTCATATTGCTTAGTTTACAAGATCAGATTCAGATAATTGCACTCCCACACAGAAACGAAGAAACCAAAGCCGTTTTTATCGAAGGAGATTATAAATAAATAAGTACATAAATAAATAAACCGTTTTCAATTTAAACAAATGCTAAGACATTTAGAGTTATCTCCTATAGAACTGCAGGGGGAAAACTAGAAACAAATATCATCTCAATAAATAAAAAGTTGTTGTTGTTGTTGTTGCTATTGTTGTTAATAATAATAATAATAATAATAATAATAATAATAATAATAATAATAATAATAATAATATCATCACAAATTTTGTTGTCACGTGACCGAGTGCTATAAGGTTGTCGTCTGCTTCATTGAAATGTTTTCATTTTTTCTACCTCTAATTTCGCCAATATTTTTCAAGAAATACTGATGAGTAAAACGGGATTTTCATTGTAAACACGGTAATTCTTCTTTTATCTCTTCATAACTTGAAGTTGAACCATTAAATAAATATTCTTGTTCAATTTGTTCTTGTTCTTTCTTTTTCTTTTTTTTTTTTAATCGTCATTATCATATTTCTCCTTTTCATAAACTTCTTATGTTGCGCTGTTTGTTTGTTGTATATGGTATTTTTTGTTGTTCGTAAATAAGAAGTTTGTTTGTTTTAAATTTATCTCAAATTTATTTATTCAATTGTTTATTTACTTTTAGCAAATTAAAAATTAAGTAACAAAATCAGAGGATTTTTTATTTGTTTTATTTTATTTTATTTATTGTAAATTGGTACAATTCGACTTTAGAGGTGCCATTTATTCGAAATTCGGCTTCTGATCCTTCTCAAATACTAATATCTCCGATTGTACAGAGTACAGAAGAAATATTTTTTGCATTTTTCTTATTAATAAAACAAAGATTTAGATGACAAAATAAACGTTGATACAACTTTTCTGTATTTTCTTTCACATGTGGCTTTTTCGTCAAAAGCGATTCATGAACATACCTAGAATATTGAAATATTTTTGTAGTCGAATATCAAAATAGTGTTAATTGCTTACCCCAACATATTTTTCAGAACATATCACTGATTCCCAATAAAACATTCTTGTAAATTTAAATCATTAAAACTGGCTGAAATATTTTATTATTTTGGAGTGTTTTAATCATCAAAAAATGAGCTTTCAAAATTATTTACCTTGATGCGTAATTTTTTTTTTCAATTAAATTTTATGCTTAAGATCAAATATTAAAACTTTTTAAAGGACAAATTTAAAATTCTATAACTGCTCATATAACTCATACAACTTATCTGTTTATTTGTCTGGTCACCTCAAGAAGTGTAATCATTAGCAAGCTTCACTAGCAAACCTTCACAAGTCAATTTGAGTCTTATTTGACCTTGTGCCACATCTTTGCAAAAACTTAGTAAATTAATTGGGTGCCTTGGGTGGTATAATGGTACAGGATACAAATTTTTCTAGCTTTAAAATAAGCAATAAAAACATACTTAAGAACATTCTAGAAATTTAGGATCAAACCTGCATTAGCATTTAAATTACATTTTTATATTTTTCAACCAATCAGCTAAAAACATGGAATAGAACATTCTAGAAAATTTGGATCGGAAGTGACCTAGCAGAAAATATTTAAGCTCGAAAATAAAATAGTAAAATACAAATCTGATTGATCAATAAATGTCTACGCGCCAAGATTTTAGGACGATTCTTTGATCCACCGGTAGGATATAAATAACACAGAGTTAGGAAGCCAGACACACAAGACACAAGCTTACACACAAACGAAGACACAGACGAACTCAAGCCACTAAGCCAGTAACCGATACTATGTCCAACAAATTCCTTTCCTTCCTCAACTAAAGTTCATGACCTCTTTTCAAATGGCCGAGAATTATATTCAAAAGGAAAACCCCGACAAACTTTCTTTCATCAACGCGACACGCTGACGCCACAATCATAAAACCCGCTATAAACTTAATGTAAGTAAGAACGACTTATTTACGGACTCTGATAACATGAACATACACACATCTTTCAACAAATTTATTCTCTTCTTCAAACTTTATTTTCCAAAAGGCCATTTATACATCATGTATTTTGTTTTTCATATTCTGTTATATGCATATTAAATTGTTTGTTATTTAATGTTCGTTGTGTTCTATTCCATTTCTTTTGCGCGATTGTAAAGTTTTGTGTTGTATTTGTGGTGGGAATAATTTAGAGAGCAATCTACTGAAATAACCAAATTACATACTCCCCCCACAATGGTTCTCTAGTTTGACTAGCAAACCTTCACAAGTGAGTTTGAGTCTCGTTGGGTGCCCCATTCATATGGCCTTTAGTCACTTTTAAGCAAACAGCTTAGTAAATCATTTATTTATTTGCTTGTTTTTTACTTATTCCTATATTGTGCATTTTCAAAAGAGCTTACAATGATGGGTGGTATATATTCAGTATGATTTGTTTTTTAAGAAGGGTTTGGAAATTCCATGTCAGTTTTGACATCTTTTTCAAGAAGATTTTTGAAGTTATAAGGAAAATATTCAAAATTTTCTGGGTGACTAAAATAATTCAAGCAAAAAACATTTTCAGTAGAAAAAAACTCTCCTTTTTCCATAGAGTTTTACATTTAAGGGGATTCTCATTTAATCGCTGAAAACCATTGTATATCTACTGTAGCAGAAACAACTAGTTTTCAGTTGTGCGTCGGTCCACTGTTAAATCACATGGTGATTTATATTTTCAAATGCATTGTCTGGCACGGGAATTTGTTGGCCGTTGAAATTGAACTTGTACATTTTGTTCAATGAGAATGAGTGATGCCATTCGGTCCGGGTCATTTTCCCGGACAAAATAAAAAGGCAAGGTTACATTCTTTCTCTCTCTCTCTTATCTCGCTGGGGACTAGAGCAAGCAGACCGATCCAGCATAAGAGCGCATCAACAACTTGTCTACAATTTCTTTGTGAAATAGGGGAAGACAGATTGTCTTCCCCTATTCAGCATGAGAGAGTGATTTCAACGATTGTCCACTGTTCTTAAGGAGACCTTTTTCTCACTCTTTCTCCAGTCTCCTAGAACATCGGGACCATAAGTTTCCTTGCTGAAACTAAATTCTCGTTCACCCATTTACAACTGTATTCATTCTGCAACTCAGAGCACAAAGGTATTACTTTCAACTCAAGCTGTTATTAAACTTCTAAATTGAAAACTTTCAATATTTTCATCAATTCTTTTATTTCTTCCTTTTAGTATAACGGGAAGGTAACTTATCCTACTTTCTTCGTTATACTACAAATGTTTTTCTTCGTTATACTACAAATATTTTCTTTTCTACAGATAGCCAAGGCATGAACCTAAACATTAATCTTTCTTCTTTGGTCAACTATAACATTAATGAAAGTTGTATATAATACCATGACTAGTATTATAATGTAGATTTTACAATGAAGAAATATCTACAGTTAGTTGAATTTGCTAAAATCTCTTTTAGTGTACAGGACCTTATTGAAAAATGGGATTTTTACCAGATATGTCAAAAATTATATGGCTTTCATTGTGTCGATATATTCACAATACACTCATAAAAAGGCACTAGCAAAAAATATACCAAAGAGTCTTAGTAGCAAGAGTCATTGTATAAGGCAGATTCCCCATTGACCAAGTAAGGGAAATTGGAGCTGAAGGATTGACCAGTGCAGCAAATATTTGACTGAGAAAAAACATCTAATAGACTAAAAGACAGAGCTGTCTCTTTGTTGAGGGTAAATGATGAACCTTTATAGATAAAGACTGACCAGAAATGGATAATGCTCTTGATGTTAAGACAATTTTGAGACTGAGAAAACTCTATTTATTGCAAGAATTGGCAATTGGACTTCCAGGTGAAAAATTTTCGGTAAAACAATTTGTCTAATTCAGAATAATAATTTCTTGTTTACTCAAAAAGTTAAAGTAAGCTTTCTTCTTGATGTTCTTTTTTAATGATTTTCACCATTTTTATAAACTTATTTGATATGGATAAGAATTTCCGAGAAAATAAATCTAAAACACAAGAAATTAGAATCACTATTTTAAAAATAAAACACAAAGATTTACATTATCAATTTTTTATCAATAAAAAGTGGCTTACTTTTATTGATCCTTATGCAAACTAAAACAAAAACATTAAGCAAATATTCTCAAATTAAAATCACTCTTTCCTCACACATATTTTAAAATAAAAGATTTGGTGCAAACAAATATGCTATGGTTAACTGAATCCATTTTTGCTGATTATTTGAATGTAAAGAATTCAGAAATATTTGTCATAAAAATGATTCCCAGCCTCTTCCATCCTAATTATTTAAGGGGTTTTTTTATTAATCATTTCTTAGTTTTTATGCTCTTTAAAAAGCTTCTATTTAAAGAAATTATAAAGATCAAATTTTATTAAAAAGTTAGAAAAACATTTATCCTTCAAAAAGTTCTTAAAAGATCTGTTTTCTTTTATTCTGACATGATATAATGATCATCTACATTGACATTATTATTAAAAATTTACTTGATATTTTCTTGAATTTCCCTTGTGAAATGCTTAAGAACTAATGGTATATGTAAGAAATGATTATTTTTCATTTAATTTTATTGATATTTTTTTGGGAATATCTAATGGAGCTACTTTTTTTTCAATAATAATTTTCTAGATTTTAGATGATTTTAAAATCCTTGTATTATTTTCCTTTTTTGCAAACAACGTTCAATCATCTGGTTCAGTCAAGCTTACGTTAAAGTTGAGATTTATAACTATATACTTTACTAGAGATATTTTGCTGAAATACAAAGTAAAAACAAAAATTATAATTTAAAAAATACATTTATTTTAAACAAATAAGGCAATAATCATACTATAAATTTAGACAAATTAAATACAGTTTGAATTTTTCAATTTAAGGTGGATGTTAATAGAATGCTAAAACATGATTGTTGTTGTATTCATCTGTTTTAGGTTTTTTTGGAGGAACTTGAGGTTTGTTGTTGTTTTATAAATTTACCTCTTTATTTTCTTATTAATTGAAAAACTTTAATGGCATTTTTGTTTCAATTATCTGAATTAAACCCCCACTTTTTATTTGAATTAGAATCTCTTCAATTCACTTTTTAGAAACAAATATTTCAAATACAGCTGAGCAATGAACAAGAGAACATGTTTGTAGAATATGTTTTTAAGAAATATAATATTGATTGGTATTTTTGATCTTTGAGTTTTATTTAATTATTTTATATTAATTTCTTGTTATAATCAAATTTTATAATCGTTTCCCACTTTAGCTTTCTCATTAGGTTACTTGAATCTCAATTAATGTTTATAGTAGTACACCTCAGTAAAGTGTTATCCCATTTTGAAATAGAAGGACATGTTTTCACCCAAGCTTCACCATATTGATCACATTCAATAAATTTATGATCATTTAATATATAAATGAAATATTTACAAGTTTGTACAGGAGTGCGTTTGCAGGGGTTTGGGAAATTGGACGGTAAAGGTAACCCCTTTTCATTTGAATTCATCCATTTAGGAACAGTACATGCCGGTCTATGTGTGGTCATTATATTTTGGATAGAGCATTGCTTTATATTGTTGTCCCAAATACTACTTCGAGGACATGATTTTATTACTGCATTACCAGATCTGTCACATTGTATGTATTTATGTTGGTTTATAATATATGATAAGTATATAAATTCACAGTTTCGGAATGAATCTATTGGACAAGGATTTGGATAAGATGGTTTTAAGGGTATCCCTTTTTCTTTTTCATCCACCCAAGCAGGAACTTCACATTGTGGTTTTGTTGTGCTTTGTACATTCTCTAATGAGCATTTTCTAGTATGATCAATCCACTTGAAATTTAGAGGGCAGGTTTTTATAACAGCATGACCATCCTTATCACACAATATGAATTTATGCTGATCCATTAGGAATGGTTTATAAATAAATGAACAAACTCTATTTGAGTCTACAGTGCAAGGATTAGGATAATATGGTGGTAAAGGTGAGCCATCATCATTTTGGTTGACCCAAGGAGGGATCTCACATTGGGGTTTGGATGTTGTAACAGTTTCTACTAAGCATTGCTGATCAGTTTGAAACCACTTGAAGAACTGTTGACATGATTTAACAAATGCATTACCAAATTTATCACATTGTATGAACTTATGAGGATCAATAAAAAATGGTTTAAAACTAAACTCACATACACGTGATAAATTTTTAGTACAAGGATTAGGATAAAAGGATGGCAGAGGAGACACTTTCTCGGTCACATTAACTCCTGATGGAATGGAACATGGTAATTCTGTTGTAGTAAGACCTCCAGGTGAGCATTGATCAATATTGCTATCCCATTTAAAAGATGTTGGGCAAGATTTTAACAGTGCATTTCCAGACCTATCACATCGTATAAATTTACTATCATCTATTTCAAAACCACAGTAGGTAAATTCACAGTTGCTGTTTGGATGTGGTTTACAAGGGTTAAGGTAATAATTTGGAAGTTCTGTTCCATTATCAGTCTGGTTGGCCCAAGATGGAATTATACATGGTTGCTCTGTTGTAGTAAGGACTTCAGGTGAGCATTGATCAATATTGCTATCCCATTTAAAAGATGTTGGGCAAGATTTTAACAGTGCATTTCCAGACCTATCACATTGTATAAATTTACTATCATCTATTTCAAAACCACAGTAGGTAAATTCACAGTGGCTGTTTGGATGTGGTTTACAAGGGTTAAGGTAATAATTTGGAAGTTCTGTTCCATTATCAGTCTGGTTGGCCCAAGATGGAATTATACATGGTTGCTCTGTTGTTGTAAAAACTTCAGGTGAGCATTGATCAATATTGCTATCCCATTTAAAAGATGTTGGGCAAGATTTTAACAGTGCATTTCCAGACCTATCACATTGTATAAATTTACTCTCATCTATTTCAAAACCACAGTAGGTAAATTCACAGTTGCTGTTTGGATGTGGTTTACAAGGGTTAAGGTAATAATTTGGAAGTTCTGTTCCATTATCAGTCCGATTGGCCCAAGATGGAATTATACATGGTTGCTCTGTTGTTGTAAAAACTTCAGGTGAGCATTGATCAATATTGCTATCCCATTTAAAAGATGTTGGGCAAGATTTTAACAGTGCATTTCCAGACCTATCACATTGTATAAATTTACTATCATCTATTTCAAAACCACAGTAGGTAAATTCACAGTTGCTGTTTGGATGTGGTTTACAAGGGTTAAGGTAATAATTTGGAAGTTCTGTTCCATTATCAGTCCGATTGGCCCAAGATGGAATTATACATGGTTGCTCTGTTGTTGTAAAAACTTCAGGTGAGCATTGATCAATATTGCTATCCCATTTAAAAGATGTTGGGCAAGATTTTAACCGTGCATTTCCAGACCTATCACATTGTATAAATTTACTATCATCTATTTCAAAACCGCAGTAGGTAAATTCACAGTGGCTGTTTGGATGTGGTTTACAGGGGTTAATGTAATAATTTGGAAGTTCTGTTCCATTATCAGTCTGGTTAGCCCAAGATGGAATTATACATGGTAGCTCTGTTGTTGTAAAAACTTCAGGTGAGCATTGATCAATATTGCTATCCCATTTAAAAGATGTTGGGCAAGATTTTAACAGTGCATTTCCAGACCTATCACATTGTATAAATTTACTATCATCTATTTCAAAACCGCAGTAGGTAAATTCACAGTGGCTGTTTGGATGTGGTTTACAGGGGTTAATGTAATAATTTGGAAGTTCTGTTCCATTATCAGTCTGGTTAGCCCAAGATGGAATTATACATGGTAGCTCTGTTGTTGTAAAAACTTCAGGTGAGCATTGATCAATATTGCTATCCCATTTAAAAGATGTTGGGCAAGATTTTAACCGTGCATTTCCAGACCTATCACATTGTATAAATTTACTATCATCTACTTCAAAACTGCAGTAGGTAAATTTACAGTGGCTGTTTAGATGTGGTTTACAAGGGTAACCTGGTAGTTCTGTTCCATTATCAGTCTGGTTAACCCAAGATGGAATTATACATGGTAGCTCTGTTGTATTAAAAACTTCAGGTGATGTTTTTATTGAAATTGTTTCTGGTGTAGTCAATCTATTCATTGTTGTGGCTTCTTGAACAGTTGTTATAACAGAAAATGTTGTTTCTGTTTCTTGTTCTGTAGTAATTGTAGGTATTTGTTCTGTTGTTGTTATTATTATAGTTGTTATCAAGGAACATTCATTATGTTTTGTATTCCATTGAAATGACACTGGACAACTTTTTACTACTGCATTGCCCAATCTGTCACACTGAATAAATTTCTTATCATTTCCTAAATACTTTCTGTAGATAAAATCACATTTGCGCTTGTTATCTGGCTTACAGTGATTTATATAATAAGGTGGTAATTTTGATCCAATTTCACTCTGGTTAACCCATGGAGGTATTTGACATAAAGTATTTGATGATATATATGAATAGGAACACATTTGAAGATTCTTGTCCCATTTAGAATTTTGAGGACATGATTTGACCAGAGGTTTTCCTGATTTGTCACACTGAATGAATTTTGTTTTTAATACAAAACCCTTATAAATGAATTCACAATGTCGCCCTGGGTTCGGTTGACACGGATTAAAGAAAAAAATAGGTAGGGATTTTCCTACTTCTTTTTGGTTGACCCATTTTGGTATTGCACAAGACCAATTTCCTGAGAAAATAAAGACAATAATGGGGATTATAAAATAAACATAAAAAGATTTATAATTTATTTGACAGTTTTAATATATAACTATTTTATCAATAATAAATGAGGATCCTTATGATTAAAAAAATTACATATTTTTATTGCAACTGATTTATCTTTAAATTTACCCATGGTCTTTCTGTAGAAATTTATTTTATAATTTCCTGTTTGTTTTATTTTATCCATAAGTAATTATTTTGGAGTTAGTATTTGTTCACATTCTAAAAACACTTTCTGATATCTATAATATTCATGTCACACTATTTGACTGGCTCTGAAATACGATGAAGTAATGATATTTTACTCAAATATAACATTAGACATTGAAATTAATCACAAATGTTCTTTGATTGTCAAGTGAGTTTAGTAATGTTGAAAATTATAGAATTGGAATGTTATTAATGACACAAAATTTCTCTATAAATATAAGAGGGTCATTCAATACATAAGAGGAATTTTTTTGAAAAGAGCAAGATGATTTCTTTTCAGAATTTTTTCCATGAATGTAAATTCTGCATTGTTTAGAATTGGTTTATAGCAAAAAGTATTTTAATATAAAAATATATTTTTGAGGCTATTCAAAATGGCAGTGAGTCAAACAGTGCTCCAGACTCAAATAGAGGTCTGTCATCAAATTTTTGCTGACTGAGAAGTGCAAATCATTTGAAATTTACAGAAGAATGTGTGATGTGGATGAAGAAACATGTTTGAGTTAAAAAGATATTTACAAATGGGCTAAACATGGATTTGCCATTGCAAGCTAGAGTTGAAAAGACAGTCAATAGAGTGGAAATACATAGTAAAGAAAAAGTTCTGGGTGCAACAGTCTGTAAAGAAGGTAATACTGATAGTACTCTGGGACATGAAAGGACCCATCACTATAGATTTCCTTGAAGGTGTGTCTGGAAACAGTGGTTTTGACTCCTTGGACAAAATTCCACTTTTTTATTGAATAACCCTATTATTCCAATCTAGTACATTAAAGTTATCAGGGATAATACTTTAAAAATACCTTCAGAAAAGTATCATACTGAATTTGTTAAATAAGGTTAGTATGTACCAAGCCATATTCATTTATACATGCCAATGAAACAGATCATGTTTGTATATCTGCTACTATAGCCTTGAAGACAGAGAAAAGTAAGAAAAAATTATCAACTAAAGATTGTACTAGATTTGGAAACCCTTTGCTTCTGATTCTGTTTACAGTATTAGATATACAATGGCTCAAAATACACAACAGAAGACATGAGAAAGATATGTATTTTAGATGGTCTCTATTGCATTAAAAGATCAATAGCCTTGCTTCAATAGTTTAGCAAAATCATGTTCACTACTCATGAATTTTTGGAAAGTAGCAATTCAAACTGGATATCTCATATGAAAAAGAATATTACATTTTGGTGCAAAAAGATAAGGCCACTACAAAAAAATGCAGAAATTTGGACTGATCCACTTTTTTCTTTCAAAAATTCATATTCTTATAAATGTATTTAGTAATAAAATTATCGATTAAAATATTTTTTGAAAAATTTTTTTCTTTGATTATTTCAGAAAATATTAAAATTAGCATGTTGCAAAAAGGTCACCTATGAATTTATTAAATAAAACAAATTAACTCACAGATTTTTATGTTAAGATTAATTTTTACATAAAAATTAGCAATAAAAATTAAAAATAAATCATGGGATGTGGCAATTCTCTTACAGATCATGAGAAAGGAATGATCGAGGCTTTTGAAAAAGATGGGCATTCTCAATGAGAAATCGCCAAGAAAATCAACAAATCAAAGTGTGCAGTGAATAATTACATAAAAAATAAGAACAAAAATCTCAAAAACATTCCAGGTAGGCCAGAAAAACTTGGTCCAAAGAATAAACAGGCCATTATCAGAGATGTTAGAAAATCCGGAAAATCTGTTTCTAAAATTCAACTTCCAGGTGACATTAATGTTTCACGTTGGACCATATGGAGAACATTAAAAAACTTCCCAAATGTTGAATATTTGGAACATTTCTTTCGTATTGCAGGAAATCGGGCTATTTTCCAACAAGACAATGCCCCAATTCATGTGTCAAGGCATTCAAAAGCGTTTTTTAGGGACAAAAATGTGCTAATGGACTGGCCAGCATTAAGTCCAGATCTTAACCCCATTGAGAACTGTCAAGTTTACGGTCAGAGTAAACAATATGATTCAAAGGTGTCCTTGACAGGTGCAATTATGAAATCATGGTCTGAAATAGATGATCAAACTGTCAAAAGTCTGATAGGGTCAATAAAAAATCATTGCATAGAAGTGATTGCAGTGAAATGAGGAAAAACAAAGTATTAAATGATGGTATTTGCAATTTTATTTTAGTGGCCTTATCATTTTGCGACATCCTTATTTTATTATTCAATGGTAAAATAATCAAATAAATTAATTTTTCAAAAAAAATTGATAGATAAATTTATTTGCAAAATTTAAGAATAAAAATATGATTTTTTGAAATAAAAAGTTGATCAATACAAATTTCTGCATTTTTTCAAGATGGCCTTATCTTTTTGCACCATAGTGTAGTTGTAAAGATTCATTATAGATCTTACGAGATATTTTTGCTGGAACAGAATTCTGATTATGATGTGAACCTTGGTCAAGTGTGTTGTTATGTCTTTGTTGACTCAAATGATTGGATGAAGTTGGTTTCTGAAATTTTTCTTGCCCATATTGGTTTCTTTTTTTTTCAATGTTTGGTTGAATGTCATCTGTATGGACTAAGTTTTTTTTCTGATGAAGCCTGTTTTGGTTTGCCTGTTCATGAAAAAATGTAATAATAATATTTAACAAGTTTGTAAATCTATAAACAAGGCATTGTCAGTAAGCAATTATTTTTATATATTTAAAACCTGGATAGAAAAGTAAAATGGGGTTCTTGTAATTTGTTTAATAATCTAAAAAATATATCAAAGACATTGTTAAGGTTAAACCGTATAAGTAGTTGCAGTGGATGGCCTATTCATGAAAAAGCAACATAAGCTATATTAATGGTATGGACTAGCATTCTTTCTTGGGCCTACTGCAGATAGGAGCTGGTACAAAATGACATTAGGTCCCTTATACAGAATGTGTTTATGTGGGGAAAAGTGGAGTTGGTGGCAAGGTGACACTGTTCAGAGAATCCCTTTGATACATCTATTTGTGGATAACAATGAGAGATCTATATCCAGCACTGGTGTACGGGATAACAACGTAAGGTCTCTTACATTGCATGTTTTTATATGAGAAAGTAATGCTAGTGACAGAGTTTAACCACTGAGTGGGTCTCATTGCTATTTGCAGATAACTGCTGAGAGATCAATACATAGCACTGATGTGGTGGATAACAATGTCAAGTCTCTTGTGTTGCATGTGTTTAAGTGGGAAGAGCAGAGCCGGTAGCTGGGTAGCACTACTGAGAAAGTCTCTTTACTGTATCTATTTGTAGTCAGTAAGATGCCTATGGAGTTGCTGAGTTTGCTTGTTCGAGCAGTTAGGACTTATGTGGAGCACTATCTGAGAACAAACCACTAAGTTGATAATAGCTGTGTCCAGGAATTACTAGCTACATGAGAGCTTCCATAAGTGTTTGTTGGTACATTGGAGTGCTTAGCTGAACACTACTAAGGAGGAAGGTACACCACATTGCTGGGCCAATGACCCAGTATATATATTATGAACAGGCCCCAGACATATGCATGTGTGTACACTAACTGGCAAGCAAGAGCTAAGTGGGCAAACAGCAAATACCTGTGTGTGTGTGTGTGTGTGTATATATATATATATATATATATATATATATATGACATTCAGCAACTATGTGAGGATACAGGATGTTGTCCAGAAGACCTGCCTGAGGCGATGAATGATAGGGAAAAGTGGCGAAAGAGGGCCAGGGATATCCATGCTACCAGTACGACATGATGATGATGATGATATATATATATATATATATATATATATATATATATATATATATATATATATATGCCTCAGGAGTTCTGCTTGTGTTGTCTTCCTATTAGTGAAAGAAGATCATGCAATCTTTCCCTTGCATCACATTTGTAGGTTAAGGTTATCTGGTGCTCATGTACCATCCTGTTTTTTGCCTTGACAATGTGCCATGAATCATGGCAAAATCTGACATAGAGTATAACAATATGCTTTTATCAGACAATATTTATTTTGTATATTTGTTAATTGCCAATGAACTTACATGTACACCATACATACTGATAATTGAATATTATTGTTTTTTTTATTTATTACTATGTTCTTCAAAGAGAACAGTTTACTTTAGTTTCTTTGTTTAATGGCATATCAACTTTCATGGGTTATTTAATGCCAAAGCCATCCTTGTAGAAGAACAGCAGTGATAATATTTAACTCATAGCTGGTTCATACCTTTCCCAAGGATATTAGTCTGAAATAGCGCAATAATGCAATTGGAGTTTGAACTCACTTACTTTGAGGTTGCAGTCTAGCACTTAAGCGATTACATCACTGGAAATTCCCCCTCAAAGAGAAAAATCCAATGCTAAGTATTTGATAAAAATTGATGCTAATTTGGAAAGTATTCATTAGATATAGAAAAATAGAAAAAGTAGATTAATTTTCTATTCTCAAAGTGAAAAATTGAGATTATTATTTAAATGTTTTTCTTAATCAAAGAAACATAATTACATAAATGAAAATGTAAAGTACAGTCTAATAGTAAAAATTTTAATTGTATTTTTACAACTTACCAATTTGATAAAAATAGGCTTTTGAATTATATATTTCAGTTAAGTTACTTTTTGTACAATATTCTGGATTTGTTATTATATAAATATTATAAAAACCTACAAAGGTAATGGAATTTTAAAGAGGCCTTTGAATTTTAAAAAATCTAAGCCAAGCAAAATAAAATTTCATTCCCTTTTTGTGTTTATATTATGCCTACAAATACATATAATAGTTGCCTGATTTCTTTTTGTACAATAAATGATTCTGTATGTAAAAGCATGATTAGATGAACCTATTTTCATGTATAACAGTATACAAACAAAAGCAAGGTTTGAAGAAAAAATTAAAAATGTAGTTATATGACTAAATTAAAATTTTGTCTTCTGATAATTCTCTATAACCAAATCAGTATTGTTATCCATGTCAGATGGGATCCCAAAGATATGGGATGAAAAACAGATCTTGTTAGAGGCTACTTCTTTATGCATAACTTATATCGCTTACTTATCGAGTTGTAGAATATAAAACAACCTGATTGTTATGACAAAAAGTAGCAGTAAAGATGAAGTGAAAAACTAATTTGAATTTGTTATGAAAATGTTTCATCTAAGAAAATCAGATAACTTAAGAATCTAAAACCCTGTCCAATTAAAATGGCTCCGAATTTCTTTTCTTTTAAATTGTGATGTTTATATTAAAAATATTTTTGAGAATATCTTGAAATTATTTGATAATTCATTCAACACACTAAACTTATGCACTTTCTTTTTCCTGTGTTTATATTAGTTTAAAAGTCATTGAATTTATATTCCATTTTTATGTACTGTAAATTCACTTACCTTCTTTTTTTTGTTTAGATATACAATGAAATCATAAAGTTTCCTGTTGAACTTGTTTTCACTTCTAGTCCAAGTAGATGGCTGAAATAAATTCTGGTTTTTAATTATATCCTTCTCATGAATGAACTTATTGTGAGATAGGCTAATTTTTTTGTATGATTTTGAATATAAACTTTTACCATGAAAAGAAAATGTTATGGGCAACAAAAAAAAAACCAAGAAAATCTGTAAGCCATGCATAGCTAGCACTAAACCAACAAGTGATTAGTCAGAGATTTTTTCCAGTGCATTTATATAAACTTTATCAGTTTGATAAGAAACTATAGCAAACTAATTGACCTTTCTATAAACTTAGTATATCTTACACAAACCAAAGTTCACTTTAACATTAGATGCAATATACAAGGGGAGCTTAAAAACACTCCCCAATTTCAAATAGTCATAACATCAAAACTTATTGGAGTATGTTTATAAATGGGATGACATCCCATACATTAACTCAAAATATTTCTTTTCTCACCAGCAGAATCTCTATGAACTCCTCCCTCCACTAGAGAGCAGAGATATCCAAGATGGCGCTCACCCATGGCCTCCGCGATATATATTATATAGCGACGACCACAACTGACCCCACAGCAGAATGTTTTTGTGTTCACCCTGTATAATAGTATTAATAATTTTAATTGATAAAAAAATGATTATTTTGTTTCAATAAATTTCATCACCATGCACTATAATCAACATATCAGACAAAATGATTACTATCATAAAATTACACCATCACTTTTCTGGCACCTATAATTCCCAGTGTTATGGCATAAAGAATTGTGCCAGATTAAATAAAGTCAAGTAAACACAAATTCAACTTCATATCCAGCTTTCAATCTGTATTTAAAACTTTTGATTATGATTATGAGTTTTAATCTATTTTTATGATGGCATTTAAAAATTAGTTCATTACATTTATTTGATAGTTGGCTAGCAAATTTATATGTAAAGATCCTAATTTTTTCCTCAAGACAAGAGTTACATTTAATGTTGAAACTTCCAGGCGTAGAAGATTTCTTAATAAATCTCCATAAATTAAGTTTTATTAAATAATGAAGTTGAGATATGAAATCATGCTCATGTTTTTCTTTTCACCTCAACACCAGCTCTTTTCTTTATTTCAATTAAGTCTACAATTATTTGTTCCGTAGGAATTAAACCTAAGTGAAGTTATTTTAGAAATATAAAATCAAAAAAGAAAACGGATAGGGAAAAAAAAACATTTTTTTTCACTCTGTGCCACCATACTTTTAAGAATCTTTTCCTTTTGGCTTTCCTTATCACTTTGTCTCTTAGCCCTTTCTCACCCCAATTACAACCTAGACACCACAATATAGACAATTTTCTATGACATCACATTATAGTCAATATCTTTCCACAAAAATTATGCCAAAACCCCTTTCACCCAAACCCTTGCCTACATTTTTCTTATCAGTTCCCTAAAATCGATCTCCACTTTCAAAACAAAAAATCTTTAATGAAACCAGATACATTTGACTTTAAATCCCTCCCAGCTTTCCTGCTACAACTATATCCCCTCCACCATTTTATCATTTCTCCTCACATGCTTTTGAATAGAAAAACTCAGAAAACAGTCTCTGTCTGAAGACAGTCAAGATAAAATAAAGCCAAACGAAGTATCACACATCAAAATTTGAGTTAAGCGTTTGATTTATCCAACTTTCCACATATTTCTATCATATATATATATATATATATATATATATATATATATATATATAAAATATTAAGAAATTAAATAAAGACTAAATTTTTATCTTAAATGGAAATCAAATAAAACCTAAAAATTTTTTTTAAGTAAATAAATTTTTTTTTTTTAAGTTAATAAATAACTTGACAGATTTTTTCTTAAAATAAAATAGGTTAATTTATTGACAGAATTTTAGTTGCTGAAGATTTTGTGAGTAATGTTACAAAATTTGTATCTACATAAGGATACATGACATCAAACAATGACATTACATCTGGTTTTAACACCAACTTCTAGTCCATATTTTCCCTCCTTTCTTTATTTATTAATTTTTTACTTATTTTTTAAACCAGTCAGAATCTATAGAAAGAATAATTTTATAATTTTGAATAAAAAATTTTTTCTCTCCATTGTGTTATGGTTATCTGAAGAGGCTGGTTTCTCATATGGCGTTGCCAGCTGAAATAAATTCATAATAGCCAAATGATAGTTTGTAGAGTTTTTCCCAATTATATAAATTTGCTCTGTATGAAATTTATAAATTTATATATTAATTATCATAAATTGAGCACTCCTAGAGATTTATTCAAATCTTTTAATATTTTCTCAAATAGAATCATTTTCAACTCATCTTCTTTGGATATATATATATATATATATATATATATATATATATATATATATATATATATATATATATTGGTTTGGTTTGGTTTGGTTTGGTTTCTTTTGTTGAATGGCATTTCCATTAATGGTATTCTGTTTTAAAACTGTGTGACATAATTAGTTTTTGAAATTTATTTTAAAAACATATTTCCTTAAAATATATATATATATATATATATATATATATATATATACCACAGAAACATAAGGAATGCTTCAGACTGCTTTTGGAGCATCTTGCATGAATCGAGCATCAGTTTTTGAGTGGCATAAGAGATTCACGGAAGCCAGGGAGTCTGTGAGGAATGATGAGAGGTGTGGGAGGAGTAAGGAAGTCAATACACCAGAGTGGATTGGCCAAAGGGTTAGGGTTAGGCTTAAGGTTACTATGTTGAGGTTTTAAAGGAGTTCAGGAAGAGATTCCATCGGAAGAGGCCAGCACTCTTCAAATCGGGTCAGTGGCATTTCCACCAGGACAATGCACCAGTCCACAACTCCATCCTTGTCACCGACTATTTGATCAAGATGGGTATCAAGACAGTTCCTCACCCTCCCTACAATCCAAACCCTGTGACTTTTGCTTATTCCCTTAGCTCAGAGGCTGTCGTTATGAGACAATTGAGGAGATGAAAGAGGCTATGACAAAGGTCATTGACACGCTCACACAAGAGGACTTCCATGCTGCCTTCCAGAAGTTGTTGGAACGGTACAACAAGTGCATTGCAGCCAGAGGAGATTAGTTCAAAGGGGACTAGAGTTTCATGTGTGTTCTATCAATAAAAGTGCCCATACAAAAAAAGTCTGGAAACTTATTTAATGATCCTAGTATATATATATATATATATATATATATATATATATATGTGCATGTTTGATTAAATAATAAAGACACATACATTTTGTCTATATAGTTATATCAAGATCCTTTCATGTTCCCTGATAAGTGTCTTGGTTTCAGGTTGGAATTGGTTAATGAATTTACCAAAATTGTTCCAAGCACTTTCAGACCTTTCATAGGCCATCATCTGGGGTTGCTTGCATGTATAAAGAGTGTTTTTTAAAGAGTCTTTGAAAGAGTTTTTGAAAGAGATTTTTATCAGGAAACTTGAAAGGATCTTAATAAAATTAAGAGGGGGTATCCTTGTGGTGTAATGATTAAAGTGATGGACTGTGGAATCGTAGTAAGCAAGTTCGAACTCCAGTTGAGCTATTACATTCACTTTTGAACCACCTTATCCTCCTAGCTATGCATTAAATAGTACCACTACTGTTCTTCTAGAAGAATTGCTTTGGCATTAAATAACCCACAAAGGTTGATATGCCATTAAACAAAGAAACCAAACCAAACCTTAATAAAATAAGATAGACAAAATGTGTCTCTATTATTTAATCAAACATGCTTAAATGAAAGTCTACAGCCCAACTACACACACACACATATATATGTATATATAATTGATGAAACCAAACTATTTCAAATAAAGGATTTTATAACTTTTTAACTCTAATTGACAACTTCTTCCCTTTCTCCAAGAAAGGTGACCTTGGAATAGTCTAAAACTACCGGGATATAACCCTTATTTTCATAAAAGCTAAGATTTATAATGCTCTGCTACTCAACTGCATTGAACCAGAAATTGAGAAAATTCTTAGAAAGATTATTTACATTTTTTGGACTATTGTCCTCTTCTTTATCGGTGGTTGGAATGTCAAACTTAACACTTTATTTTGCTTACTGGGGTAGACTGTTCTAGTTCCTCAAGCCATGTTTAATGGATGTCAGTTATCAGTTATCTACTGTTAAGTTCTCCACTGCCTTCACCGGTGATTGAACTCACACTCTTTGGGTATATCACTGGATCAAACCAACGCCTTTATCCACTGTACTAAAGTGGAAAAATCAGGCATAGCTGACCACATATGGAGAGAAAGGGGAGATCACTGGCCTCTGTGGGACCAGGTTGAGATCATAGACAAGGAACATCATTGGAAAATTCATAAACTTAAAGAATCAGCACATATGCTAGGCCACAAAAATCTCCTGAGCCAAGCATAGAAATTAATACAATATGGGAACCAGTAATAAGGAGTGCCAGAGAAAAGCAATAATAACAACAAAGTTGCAATATGAGCTCAGGTAAAAAAAACATGCAATGATAACAGCAAAATTGCAATATGAGCACTGGTAAAAAGGTTGCTGAAGACATTAGGTTTATAATACCCAGAAATTCATACACAGATGTCCTCAAGGACAAATGGTACAGTGGATAAAGGCATTGGTTAGATCCAGTGACATACTCAAAGAGTGTGTGTTCAATATCCAGTGAAGGCAGTGAAGAACATTCAGGGGGTAAATTTATAAGAGATAACTGACATCCATTAAACATGGCTTGTGGAACTAGAACAGTCTACCCTGGTAAACGAAATAAAGGGTTAAGTTCGACATTCCAACCACCTGAAGAAGGCCGGAGCATACAACAGTTAAAATGTTGTGATGAACATGGTGACAAAGATGAGGACAATAGTTCAAAAAATGTAAATAATTTACATAATACCTCATCTCAGAAATATAAATAGATATTATTAGAAAGAATCAAAATGGATTTTGGAAAAACCGATCCTCAACATCACAGATTCTAACAATCAGTCAAATCTTAGAAGGAGTTTGTGCAAAAAACCTCAAAGCAACACTCTTATTTGTAGATTTTGCCAAAGCATTTGACTCCATACACAGAGAGAAGATGGAACAAATACTTCTAGCCAATGGTCTCCCCAAAGAAAATTTTGCAGCCATAATGATACTCTATAAAAACATGAAAGTAAAAGTTTGCTCACTAGATGGAGAAACAAACTTCTTTGACATTATAGCTGGTATTCTGCAAGGAGATAAATTTGCCCCATTTCTGTTTATAATCTGCCAAGACTTCATACTTCAAATGTCGATAGATCTAATTAAAGAAAATGGTTTTACACTAAAAAAGGCTAGAAGTAGACGATACTCCACACAAACTATTATAGATGTAGACTATGCAGATGAAATAGCACTTTTGGCAAATACACCTACCCAAGCTGAATCCCTGCCACATAGTCTGGAGCAGGCAGCAGGTGGCATTGGCCTTCATGTTAATGCATACAAAACAGAGTACAGATGTTTTACTCAAAAAGGAGACATCTCCACACTAAATGGTGGCTCTCTGAAATTAGAGTATAAGTTCACTTACCTCAGAAGTAGCATCTTATCTACTGAAAATGACATCAATATGAGATAAGTGAAGTTATGGACTGCTATCAATAGGTTGTCAATCATATGGAATTCAAACCTATCTGATAGAATACAATGTAATTTATTCCAAGCAGTGGTCATGTCAGTTTTACTATATGGATGCACCACATGAACACTGACTAAGTGTATAGAGAAAAAGCTAAGCAGAAATTGCACAAGAAATATTGAACAAATCCTTGAAGCAACATCCCACAAAGTAGCAGCTGTATGGCCATTTGTACAACCATCTAAATAAGATAGACAAGACATGCAGGACACTGTTGGAGAAGTAAGAACAAACTCATAAGTGATGTTCTCCAATGGACCCCTTCACACAGGCGTGCAAGTATTGGATGACCAACTAGAACCTATCTACAACAGCTCTGTATGGACACAGGATATACTCTAGAGGACCTACCGGCAATGATGGATGATAGAGATAAATGGCAAGAGAGTCATCTAAATCTGTGCTAGCAGCATGACATGATGATGATGAAGGAGATAAGATGAAAAAGCCAGGTCTTTGTTTAATAATGTTGTAATTAGGAATGATGTAAGATTCAACAATCTTGGTGTTTTTGTTATGTATATTAACTAACATTTTGGAATCGTTAAAGTTGAAATTATGATTAGTTTCTAAATTATATCAGACCATAGTGTTTTTTTATGTTTCTTTGTTTCATGTCTCTTTTGTGTCTGTAAATTTGTCTTTGAATTTTACAGGATGTTTCCCCTATGAATTTTATTTCAATCCAGGCATTGGATTGCATAAACACTCATCTGATTTAATGTGAGTATCATTTTTCTTATTATGGATTGTATTCTTAATTGTTTTTTGAAGAGTTTGCAACTGTTTTGATTCCAATTATGTGATAAAATGATATATCTGTGTAATAGATTATTTTTGGGAAAAGTATTGTTAGAAATTTTAGGAAAACTTTTACATTTGGGAATTTTGAGAGCTTTTATTTTTGCGTTTTATATAAAAGATTTAGCATATTGAAGTTGCCCTACTGATTTTCATACATAATCAAATTCATCATTTAAAAAATTGGGGATGCAAATCCAAAGAGTTCTGAGGTAAAAACCTAAGATTATTCAATTTTTTATTTTAATGTCATGATGTAAGTAAAATTATACATAGTCATTTTTATTAGTGATAAACTTTAAATTTTAGTTTGTTGCTATTATTTATAAGTAAAATACCCAAGAAGGTAAGATACTTTTAGTTTCTAGTTCATAAGTAAAATCTTTGGTAGGTTCAATTTTGTTTAGTCAATCAATAATTTTTGTTAAGTCATTATCCCATGAATATGTAAATAATATATTATCTATGAAACAGAAATGGTTAGAATCTTTGGTTATTATAAATTTAAAGGGACCAGATTCAAGAAATCCAAGGAATAGGGAAGCAAGGACACCCACTAAAAGGCAAACCCATGGGTAAACCAAAATCTTGCTTATAAAAAATGCAATTATACTGAAAAAGCAATGTTTTATACATTATGTGCAATTTTATTTATTTTTTTAACAAGTAATGGTAATGTAATGTTTTGTTTTCTTGATGTAAATTTTGAAATATTTAGTCCTTTGTTAACAGACAATATTATAATGATTTCATGTCAAGACTAGCAAGAGATTTGTTTTCCCTGTTTATATTATTTTTTTGAGTAAATTACTGGAGTTCTTGAGAAGGGATAATATTTTGGCTAAAGATTTTGAAATGTTATGAGGAGCAGTGCTGACTCCAGAAATAATTGTTTGTAAAGGAATTCCAGGTTTATGAGTTTTAGGAAGTCCATAAATTTTAGGGATTGTATGGTGATAATGAAAACCAGAATTTGTCTTCTTTTGAACCACAAACACCATTGAAAAAAGCTTAAACAACCTTAGAATCAAAACAGAAACTCATAAAAAACAATCAAGAATATAATCAATAAGTTAATAATACCCACAGTAAATCAGATGCCAGTGTTTACACTTTTCAAAGCCTGGATTGTAATAAAAATTTCATGGATGAAACATCATATAATATTCCGAAACAAATTTATGAACACAAAAAGGTCTTGATATATATATATATATATATATATATATAGACCCTTTGTCTGTTCATAAATGTGTAGATAGTGTTTTGGTCTGTTAGGGGACAGAAAGAAGACATGGAAGAAGAGAAAGTAGATGGAACAAGTGTATGGAAGAACAGAACATATATACAAAATAAGAGTCTTAGTACAGCAGGTAGAAGTGTCCATCTGAAAACTATCAGGTTCGACTACTAGGAGGAAGTCGGTATTTGTCGTATGTCTCACCAAGTGGACGAGTGTGTTACAAGGCCTTTTCTTAGTGTAGGTCCAGGCACAGAGCATTAGCACAGACACACCTGGCAGCTCTAAAAATACCTCGGGCCGCGTCAGTATTCCACTAAAAAGGGGGCCTCAGGTGCCATGCGATAAACCTACCCCCTCCTAGGAGGGTTAGAGTCTGAGGGGACTGCCACCTTGTTTCAGTTTATATTATCAATCTATAAATAGAAATTTTTCTTTAAATCATATTTCTACAATAAATAAAAGTACTATACATTATTAAAATTATAGTTGTTTAAGATCTGTAATAATTTTCTTATGCATATACTAAGGAGTAATAAAAATGATTGTAAGTTAATTAGATTGGAATGGAAACATGCATCTATGTGTTTTGATTATTAGTTTAAAAAATATGATCATATCTGTAATATAGTCATAACAAGTTATTCCCCTTGAGTGTAACTCTTCAATGACGTCATTCCAGAGATAGAAATTAAAGGTCACTCTCTTTCTCCCCAGGACTTCAGTAAGTACACATGTGTTTTGTACAGCTCTGCTAATAAACTTGAATGTACACAGAATATCTCTCTTTTCCTTAATGCATGCCTTGTCACAATATATTGCAATATCCAATTACTATTTTTTTTTTCAATAGTAATTTTTTCTTTTTGTTCCTTTCATTTTAACTCTTATTAAATAAAGAACCAGGAAAAAGCTTTACATTCTTAATTTAACTAACTCAACCCAGTTAGCTGGGGCTGTAGAATATTTTGACTGAGATGCAATTGAAATACAGTTACACTGATATTTTATAGTATCAATTCTGTAGAATGATTAAAATATTAAAAATGAAAGAGTATTTTAATGATAATATAGCATGCCACAGGTATTACAGAATTTACAAGTTGATGGTAAACCACAGGAGCATTTTCAGTCTTGTTTTAGTTTAGAACTTGCATTTTTTCAATATTACATTCTTTTCTATGGAACTATACCTGTAAATATTTATGGTGGCAACACTAATAGAAAGTAAATAAGAAGGTGAATATAGTTAGGTGTTCTTAAACTTGCAAATGTTATAAATCTTACAAAAAATTAATCATTCACCAAAAGTACAACTCTTTACACTCATCTAAAGGAAGATTTTCTTTCTTATAGGTAAATATTTTCAAATAAATATCACCAGCTTGATACTTGGAAAGGGTCTGAGAACTAATAATCTATAATCCAATGTACTTCAGTTGATCTATAGTAGTAAGTGGGCATTACAGTTAGTGAAGTTATTCAAAGGTATATAAATTAGTCTGCCTGTTTTGTTTTAGATTAAAAAATATGTTTGTGAAAAATATATAAAGTTGTAAATAGGTTTTAAAAAATGTAAAGTGTTGTTTCAAAGCTAGATCATTAATTGAATTTTCAAACTAAATTGTAATGACCTGATAATAAAATTTGGGAATGCATTGAATGTAGTGAGTGCCCTCCCCTATACCTCAGTGTGGTAGCTATTGAAAAGGGAGCCTTCGGGTCACCCTTGACTAAGGTTACCAACTTTACTTACTTACTAGTATAAAAAAAAGTGAAAATCTATCTTTGCCAAGCAACACTGAATCTAGCCCATTAACAATAAAGTTCTTTAGTATTCTACTCTGTGCTTTAATTAAATATTTTCCCTGATATTATTACTTCCACTTAAAGGTCAATCTAAGAAATCAATTTTTAGAATTCTTATTTAAATTTACTATTATTTTTCATTGATTCAAATTGGAAAAATAATTCTTCTAATATCAATAACTGTGCTTTATTTTCTTTTAAATTATATCAGATAAAAAAGATTTTGATTACACCATAAATTTTGATTAATCAATTATTCACTTTAAACAAATTTCTTGCCACCTCCTCCATTAAAAGGCTTTTTTGTTAATTATTATGGTATGGTTTGCAAGGTGTGTGTATACATACATACACATAAGAAATTATAAGTCATTATATTGCAGCTTTTCAAGTTATACTATCTTATTTTTTACATGGAATAGTTAGCATGATTAAAATGTATTTTTAATAGTTATTCCCATTTGTTTAGTCTTTTGATAAAAGAAAATTCCATTGTATATAAACCTAACACAGTGAATAAAAGAATTTCAAAATCTTTATTGAATAAATCAAGAATATTGAAATGATAAGATATGTAACAGAATTTTATTACTTACAATAAATACTAAAAATGTATTTAAAATTAGTAAATGAAGCGTACTTAGTAATTGAATTGTACAAAATAATTACAATGCAAATAAAGTATTTTCAGTTAAACTTGTATGTATAGATTTTAACATTGTTTTTTTGTAGAATTCCATACTTGAGAAGCAGGACAACTTTTTATAAGGGCTTTACCAGTTCGATCACATTGAATGAATTTATGATCATTTAAAGCAAAATCTAAATAAATAAATTGGCACAATCGTAACTCATCTTTTTTGCAAGGATTGGGGTAATAATCTGGTAATGGAGTACCAGCTTCATTTGGATTATCCCAAACTGGAATGGGGCATTGTGATTTGGGAGTTGTTATTATATCAACACTTGTGCATGTACTCAATTCAGTATTCCACTTTGATGATGTGGGACAAGACTTTACTATAGCCTTTCCTAATCTATCACATCGAATGAATTTATGGTCATCAAGTATATGATTTAAATATATATAATCACAAGTTCTTCCTGAATCAGGAATACATGGATTTGGATAAAAATCTGGTAATGCAGCTCCTACATCATTTGGATTATCCCAAACTGGAATGGGACATTGTGGTTTGGGAGTTGTTATTACATCAACACTTGTGCATGTACTCAATTCAGTATTCCACTTTGATGATATGGGACAAGACTTTACTATAGCCTGTCCTAACCTATCACACCGAATGAATTTATGGTCATCAAGTATATGATTTAAATAT
The DNA here is from genome assembly GCA_963585895.1 of Sepioteuthis lessoniana. Taxonomy (NCBI): domain Eukaryota; kingdom Metazoa; phylum Mollusca; class Cephalopoda; order Myopsida; family Loliginidae; genus Sepioteuthis; species Sepioteuthis lessoniana. The sequence goes on from OY757937.1 coordinate 45,504,564, forward strand.
ATATAATCACAAGTTCTTCCAGAATCAGGATTACATGGATTTGGATAAAAATCTGGTAATGCAGCTCCTACATCATTTGGATTATCCCAAACTGGAATGGGACATTGTGGTTTGATAGTTGTTATAACTGGTATTGGAGTTATTATTACATCAACACTTGTACATGTATTCAATGCTGTATTCCACTTTGATGATGTAGGGCAAGATTTTACTATAGCCTTTCCTAATCTATCACACCGAATGAATTTATGATCATCAAATATATAATTAAGATATGTATAATTACAAGTCCTTCCAGAATCAGGATTACATGGATTGGGATAAAAATCTGGTAATGCAGCTCCTACATCATTTGGATTATCCCATACTGGAATGGGACATTGTGGTTTGGGAGTTGTTATTATATCAACACTTGTACAGGCATTTAGTGCTGTGTTCCACTTTGATGATATGGGACAAGATTTTATTAAAGCTTGTCCTAATCTATCACACCTAATAAATTTATGAATATCCATTAAATTTGCTACATAAATATAATCACAGGTTCTGGTGCCATCAACTTTACATGGGTTTACATAAAATTCTGGTAATGCAGTTCCTACTTCTTTTGGGTTATCCCAAACTGGAATGGGACACTGTGGTTTAGGAGTTGTTATTACATCAACACTTGTACATGTATTCAATGCAATGTTCCACTTTGATGATATGGGACAAGACTTTACTATAGCCTGTCCTAACCTATCACACCGAATGAATTTATGGTCATCAAGTATATGATTTAAATATATATAATCACAAGTTCTTCCAGAATCAGGATTACATGGATTTGGATAAAAATCTGGTAATGCAGCTCCTACATCATTTGGATTATCCCAAACTGGAATGGGACATTGTGGTTTGGGAGTTGTTATTACATCAACACTTGTGCATGTACTCAATTCAGTATTCCACTTTGATGATATGGGACAAGACTTTACTATAGCCTGTCCTAACCTATCACACCGAATGAATTTATGGTCATCAAGTATATGATTTAAATATATATAATCACAAGTTCTTCCAGAATCAGGATTACATGGATTTGGATAAAAATCTGGTAATGCAATTCCTACTTCTTTTGGGTTATCCCATACTGGAATGGGACATTGTGGTTTAGGAGTTGTTATTACATCAACACTTGAACAGGCATTTAATGCTGTGTTCCACTTTGATGATATGGGACAAGATTTTATTAAAGCTTGTCCTAATCTATCACACCTAATAAATTTATGAATATCCATCAAGTTTACTACATAAATATAATCACAGGTTCTGGTGCCATCAACTTTACATGGGTTTACATAAAATTCTGGCAATGCAGTTCCTACTTCTTTTGGGTTATCCCAAACTGGAATGGGACACTGTGGTTTAGGAGTTGTTATTATATCAACACTTGTACAGGCATTTAATGCTGTGTTCCACTTTGATGATATGGGACAAGATTTTATTAAAGCTTGTCCTAATCTATCACACCTAATAAATTTATGAATATCCATCAAGTTTACTACATAAATATAATCACAGGTTCTGGTGCCATCAACTTTACATGGGTTTACATAAAATTCTGGTAATGCAGTTCCTACTTCTTTTGGGTTATCCCATACTGGAATTGGACATTGTGGTTTAGGAGTTGTTATTACATCAACACTTGTACAGGCATTTAATGCTGTGTTCCACTTTGATGATATAGGACAAGATTTTATTAAAGCTTGTCCTAATCTATCACACCTAATAAATTTATGAATATCCATCAAGTTTACTACATAAATATAATCACAGGTTCTGGTGCCATCAACTTTACATGGGTTTACATAAAATTCTGGCAATGCAGTTCCTACTTCTTTTGGGTTATCCCAAACTGGAATGGGACACTGTGGTTTAGGAGTTGTTATTACATCAACACTTGTACATGTATTCAATGCAGTGTTCCACTTTGATGATATGGGACAAGATTTTATTAAAGCTTGTCCTAATCTATCACACCTAATAAATTTATGAATATCCATCAAATTTGCTACATAAATATAATCACAGTTTCTGGTGCCATCAACTTTACATGGGTTTACATAAAATTCTGGTAATGCAGCTCCTACTTCTTTTGGGTTATCCCAAACTGGAATGGGACACTGTGGTTTAGGAGTTGTTATTACATCAACACTTGTACATGTATTCAATGCAGTGTTCCACTTTGATGATATAGGACAAGATTTTATTAAAGCTTGTCCTAATCTATCACACCTAATAAATTTATGAATATCCATCAAGTTTGCTACATAAATATAATCACAGTTTCTGGTGCCATCAACTTTACATGGGTTTACATAGAATGCCGGTAATGCAGTTCCTACTTCTTTTGGGTTATCCCAAACTGGAATGGGACACTGTGGTTTAGGAGTTGTTATTACATCAACACTTGTACATGTATTCAATGCAGTGTTCCACTTTGATGATATGGGACAAGATTTTATTAAAGCTTGTCCTAATCTATCACACCTAATAAATTTATGAATATCCATCAAGTTTGCTACATAAATATAATCACAGGTTCTGGTGCCATCAACTTTACATGGGTTTGGATAAAATACTGGTAATGCAGCTCCTACTTCATTTGGATTATCCCAAATTGGCATAGTACATGCCTTCATTGTTTGATTTTTATCTCTGTAAAAGCATGCTTTTCTTTGATTGCTCCATATCCAATCAATTGGACAAGTTTTTATGATTGCATTTCCCATTTTATCACACTGAATGAATTTTGTTGGATCATGTAAATGTGATACAAATATTAGATTACACACACGTTCAATATCTATTTTACAAGGATTAGGATAACTTTTGTCAAGGGTTGCAGTTTCCTTCTGGTTAACCCAAATTGGTATGTCACAATCAGCCTGTGTACACGCTTGCTGGGAAACACTGAAATATTTTTCATCTTGACAATTCCTGATAGAATATGCACTAATTTCATTGCATATCATGTACTTATTTCTGTCAGATGGATGTGGAAATTTTCTTTGCTCTTTTATTGCTTTTTGGGTACAAAGAATATTCAGAATATCTGCAAATAAAAATAATATAGTATGAATCCTAAAATAGTATCTGATCTGTCTTTGAAATTAACATTCAAGTTTACTTTCCATCAAAGAAAATTGCACTATATATGTAAAATGTGCTTGTTGTATTGCCTGACAATGAATAAAAATTTAATTTTTAAAATTTAAGATTCATCTTAATAATAAAATAAGTATATGTTACCCTGTTTCTGAACAAATTCTATTATAGTGTACAATTTGGACATGTTTTATAAGATATTTGCTCTATGATACTAATACAAACCAAACAAATTGACTTCATTTTGAGTGTTTTTTTAAGCCTTTTTTCAAATCTAGCTATAACTGCTAAAAAATCTTGCCAATTTATGCAAAAATAGTGTACTGAATGCTTCATTTATATAAAATACATTCAAATTTTTTCTTGCAATTGATTCTATTTGTTATGGAAGAGGCACTGAGCAAAATATAGATATTGCATTTTATATATTAAAAAAGTTATATAAAGTGAAAAACTTGAATGATATTGAAACATGAAATTAATAAAAAAACGTTTACCTTCCATTTTATATCCAATGTGCGAGCCTTTATTGTTAAGTTGTTTTTTGTCATCTATATTTATTCCTATTCTCCTGAGAACAGTACTGAAATGGAGAAAAGGAGTTTTTGTTGGCTTTTGAGCACCTTTTGCATGGGTATTTCCAATATGCTCTGTATTATTTTTGGAATCTGCCTTGAAATAAAGAAAAAAAATCATGAAAAGGATGATACAAAAATAACAGTTACATTGTAATGTAAAATTATGTTACCATTCAATTTATCTTTACATTATCAATTATACTAGATCAGAATGAGTGAAATGTAATCAACAATATTTCACTAATTTTTAAGGAAAGATATATAGCCTCTGAGATGCAGAGTTAAAGAAATTTCTAAGTTATTAAATCATAGCTTCTCACTATTATAAAAGTATGTGTTTTTTTTAGTTTCAGTTTTAATTAACTAATTCTTTAAAAAATTTAATCTACATTCTTTTTAATATCTATCCACCTCTAGTTTCAATTTATTAATTATGTTTGTAGTTTGGTAGGAACATTCACTTCTCCAAATATTAATCAAAGCAATATCTAAATGTATTAAATCCTCAATACTTCCATTACTGCTCAAATATATATCTGATTCCAGAATGCTCTGGCTAACAAACATAAATAGATCTCTCTTCAAATTACTACATTATTATTTGTGTTTATTTATCAATTTTTATTTTCTACACAAATTCTTATAGTTATCCTACTTGACTAAAATTCTAAAAATAACTTGCTTACCTAATCAGTTTATTATAATATTGCAAGAGTATAGCATGCAAACAATATTATTACATAATATTACAATATTATTACCCTTGACCGAATGGTCAAAGATTCTTTACACAGGACACACTTGTGTAAATAAGCAGAAGCAATCTCATGGTTTAACGGAAATTATCAAATGATATACGCAGATATCCACGTGAGATACGTGTAGTCTTGAATCAGTCTCACCTTGCAGCCAGAAGAGATTCAGTCAATCACGAGAGCACCAGTGAGTAGCTGGGTGCCCCATTGAGGCAGCATTCCTCAGAGCAGCCCAAAGCAATTATCTAAATTCTATTAGACACAAATTCTTAATTGGGTCTTTGAAGATAACACAGTGTGGTATGGTCAAGAGAAGAAAAAGAAGTTATGGGTCAATATGGCAATCTCTCTTTGTCTCTGTTCATCTCTGTCTCTCTTTCTCACATAACAGAAGCTTTAAGCCCTTTCGAGAATAAAGTGTGAGAGTTATATTTTTATAATCAAGTGTTGCGGTTTCTTTCTCCATCATGGCTATATAACATTTTGCGATTTGGTGCACAATGACCTGTCATGATTTGTTTTTTAAAAAAAAAGGGAACATAGGATGATTTCAAGCCTGAGGATAAACCTGGACAATCAAGGAAGTGGTCGATGAAGAAGTTAACCAATAAAGAAAAAAGAGGAAGAACGAATGGAAAATAAACAGCCCAGGTGTGAAAAATGAAAAAGAAAAAGAAAAAAAGGAGAGACAGAGGAAAAGACAGGTAAAAGAAGAATTCAACACATCAAGAAAATTGGAAATAAAAACACTGAAGAATCACTGCTGTCTAAGGGTAGGTACATTGCTCATTCTAAAAAAAATTTCCTTCAGTGTATCTTTGAAGTTTCGTAGGTTTACGGCGATAAAATTTAGCTAATTACAAAAGAAAAGAGTTTTGGTTTTATCTGTCTTTCAATGTTTTAAAAGTTTGCATCCAATAGAATTTGGATAATTACAAAAGAAAATTGGAAACCATTTTTACATGCTCAAGTTAATACTGAAAACTGCTAGATTATGGTTTAACAGAGAAATAGAGGGGTTTACAGGAACGGCTCATTGGCCTAGTGGGTAGAGTGTTCGCCAATGGTCCGGGGGACCTGAGTTTAATCCCAGGTCGCGTCATACCAAAGACATTAAAAATGGTACTAGATACCTCCTTGCTTAACACTCGTCAATATAAGGTACATATCAAAGGTAGTGGAGCAATCCAGGGAAAGGAGTAGCGCCCTCCTCAACACCTCAGTGTAGTAGATATTGAAAAGGGAGCCGTCTGGTCACCCTCAACTACGGTCACCAACTTTACTTACTTTACAGGAAATAGAAGGCAAAGGTAGAGAAAGAGGAAAAAGAGAAAGAAACAGGCAGACAGTTGTCGTTTGAACAACAGGAAATATTGTTTCTATGATATGTCAAAAAGTTGACAAGTTGTAATAATAAGCTTCAAATTTGTAGGACAGTTAGAATTTTGGCTTTTCATGAATGAACTTTGCTAGTGGATAAAAAATGTGTGCTTTTTTTTATAATGTAAACAAAATTTTTTATGAATAAAATTTTGTAATAACTCATGGATGCTCTCATAACATGTAGTGATTTGATGTTGGGATTTTTTTTCAGTTGTCTTTTTGATTCCAAGCTCCAGAAGGATCTGGGCATCTATGATATGTTGTCAGAAGAAAACTCATGTACCTTTGGATCCATAATTAGGTGATGGGATCGACATTTTTGGGTACTGGTAGAAGTCATACCAAGTTCTGTGAGGTCTCCCCTAAGAGTGGGGTTGAAAATTTTGAGGTACTGGTTACAAGCCAGCATTTTATGAGACTCCTCTTAAGATCGGGTTAAGAATTTTTAGCGTGTTGGTAAGAGACTAGACTATTGTGTTAGTTGAATTTGTAACACTTTGTACCCATGTATTCATGTGTTAAAGAGGATATTTTGAAATGGGATGGGAAATTTAGGGAGTATGTGTGCAAAATCTTGGTGTGTATCGTGGTATACACTAGACAAGTCATGAAAAAAGAAAATGAAGTCAATGAACTCAGAAAAGATTTGGTTTGTTTAAAGTTGTAAATTTAGCAGTTAATGTCTTCCTGAATCTGATTGGCTGTTTTGAAGTTGTGCCGTTAGTCCCCACCTCTACTGTTATTTAAGTGAGATCCACAAGAGTCTGCACTATAGAGAGGGGGCACAAGCAGAAGCCTCTGTCTGGCTCACTCCTTTTACTTTACGAGCTCTTGTTTATTCGCCTTTGACTTTAGGTACTTTTTCTTAAGCAAGATGGCTTAAGCAAAATAGGCCCATTAGTCTTAGGCTAAGCCTCTTTTTCTTACAGGTTTTTTATTGTTACTTGCTGAAACAATAAGCCTACTGCAGGCTAATTATAGTTTTGGTATGCTGTCCCCTTCAAAAGAAAGTTGATTCTAAGGTCTGGAGGTGGTATTATTGAACTTTTGCTGACAAAGGAAGCTTTTGGCTGTGTCAGAAAATGTCGTAAAAGCCTCTGTAGGCTCAACAAAAAAAAAATTCTAGCTGAAACGAAAGATATTCATCTCTAGGAGGAGGAAGTGGTGGTCTACTTAAGTTCACTTAAAGAAATAGTAAACTTCGTTTTCAACAAGTCTACACAGGAAACAAGAAGAACATGGTTGTCCAAGTTAATTCCACACAAGAAGGAGACACCGAGAAGAATAAACCCTAAAAATTGGCTTCAAAATGAACTTTGACATAAAACACCAAAGAATGGTATCTTATCATTAACAAAAGTTAAACTGACAATAGGTTGTTGACAGCATTGCTTTGAGCAAGTTAGTTATATTTCTTTATACCCTTCTTATTTTTGGTTATAATATTGTTGTTACTTGAATGTATGTTATTTTTAAAACCTTAAATTCAATGTTTTCAACAAGCATAGGGAAAAATATGCAAAGCCAGATTTTGTAAAGTTTATTTCTCTTGAAATAGATTACTTTGTTGGAACTGGTTGTTTTGTTTTTAAGAAATATAGACACTCTTTTCTTTCAGGTAACAAAAGTAAGCTTCCCATTCCCCTTTTTTTATCTCCTTCATTTTTTTTACATTTCATTAATTTTTGCTTAGCCTGAGAGTTACTGCTAGATTTCTAGGGCTAGGCAAAGATAAAACCTAGCATATTTTTTTAATTGAGCACAATTTCTCATGGGGTTACTGAGGAAAAGAACCTCCAGGATTTAATCTTACCTTTGGAAGAGAGCAAGAAACTAGTGTGGTGAAGTTTTGGTCGGAATAGGAAAAAGGGAATGATGGCTGGGTGCGAGCCATGCTTATTTTGAGGAGATACTTGTTTAAAAATATGGAAAAGGGTGCATGTGAACTAATATTAGGTTAGGTTATCCATAAGAAATAAGTGTAGCGAATGAGCAATTGTACAGAAGAAAAAAATATATAAGCATATATGAATATCATTGTCGTGAAAAGAAAAGAGAATTGCAAACAAGAAAAGAAGGAAATTCAGCATCTAAAAAAGCACCATTCTTAGGAATTGAAAAGAAAAAAGAGGAAATGAAAAAAAAAGAGAAAGATAAGAGAAAGAGACAGTTTATATACATGCAGACTATGCACCTTGCATTAGGAAAAGAAAGAAGAGGAAGAGACATTTCCAAGAAATAGAACTGTCCAAAACATTTTTTAAAAACTTTTTTTGACATGTTTTCAGTTGTGAACTTTTTTTCTCGTTGGACATTTTGTTTTGACTATTGCATTTTGACTTGTTATGCATTTTTGAAATTTTTTATTCCATCCAACCACTGAGAAGTTCAGAAGGTAATAACTGATTGAATTTAAGGTGACATTTCTGAATTTTTTTCCCCAACTCATTTCATAAAAATTTCCTAAACCATTGATGTGAAGATTTTTTTTTTGGTTTCGAGTTTTTGGGAAGTTGAGGAAAAATTTTCTTTTTTTTTTTTGTTTAGATTTTGAATTATGCACTGCAGATAAAAGGTAGTCTTCAAACATAGTATGTTTGAAATTAACTGATGCTAATTTGAAAATTAGAGTATAGCTACTGCCTATGATCATATGGTACTATTTACCAACCCCTCCGCTCGGGCAGGATATGACACAAGGTCAATTTTTAAGCGGAGTTTAACAGGTTTGAATTCAGAGTTTTCCTTCTCCTAGACTAGTTGCCTAACCAAGGCTGAAGAACCTAGTCTGTCCTACTATTTACCCATAGCTGGAGGGAGAATAATTGGATTCATACCTTTCCCAAGGGTATTAGTGCTATGTGAAATGCAATCAGTCTCGTCCAGGATTTGAACTCGAGTCGCCGTGTTCATTTCCTACGACGATAACGACTACACCACGGGCACCTATGATCGTATGGTCATATGTCAAAGTGTTTATTTGTACAAGAAAACAAGAAAAAAAACAAAATTTTGAACAAATGGATTTGGGAAGGTGAAATCGCTGGAAGCAATAAATGATTAAGAAGAAAATCAATTGCTGATAGATGTTTTGGCACACTGTATTTTGGTTGTTGCTGCATGCATTTCAATTTATAATGCCATTTTGAGGTATTGGTTTGAGGCCATGGTGATATTGTAGTAGAATTTTTGGAAAAACCCTAGTTACTCCAGGTAGGATCCTGTAGAGTGGGTGACTGGTGTATGGTCATAAGGAATCCAGGCAAAATGTGTTTTTGTGTCACAGGGATTGTGAATAGGATTTTGGGGACCAAGACATTTGTCCCGTGATGTTTTTAGTTTCTTCAAGAAATTGCAGAGGAAGGCCCTATCATGTTTTTTAAATGGGATATGTAATTGTGATATGTAATTTTCATAAATACAAGTAGGATATCCAACCATGCCAAGAAAGAATAAAGAAATGATTCAGATAACTAGAATGGGGTAATCGTCACATGATGAAAAGGTCACCTTCTAATATGTGTAATGATTGTTGTATTTTTGCTGTTATTGTCCTTGAACATTCTTTGTAATATGTGGGTGTAGAGAGAGTTGGTGAAGGATGTGAGGAAAATGTCTACTGGTGGACATTTTGAAAAATAAGGTGGGGATTAGTGTTGCATATTGACCCTTGACTGAGTCATCAATCAGAGATTCTCTACACAGGACACACCTGTGTAAATAAGCAGAAGCAGTTATGTGGTTTAACAGAAACATATGGGCATTATGAAATGATATATGTAGATACCCACGTGAGATACGCGCAGTCTTGAGTTAGTCTCAGCTTGCAACCAGAAGAGATTCAGTCAGTCATAGAGAGCACAAGTGAGTGGCTGGGAACCTTACTGAGGGAGCATTCCACAGAGTGGCTCAAAGCATGCCTCCAGTTGAGTATCACCCCAGTCAAGAAGCAGAAAATGTCCTAAGTGGGGTTTTGAAGATAATACAGCATGGTATGGTCAAGAGAAGAAGTTATAGATCAATATGGCAGTCTGTCTTTTTTTCTCTTCATCTCCATCCATCAGTCTCTCACTCACACTACAGAAGCTTTGACCCCTTTCGAGAATAAAGTGAGAGAGTTATATTTTTATAACCAAGTGCTATGGTTGTTCTTTTTCCATGCCTATCCATCATTCATCATTCATTCATTCCTTGTTATGGCTATATAACAATATATGATCTCATTTGAAATTTCTTAGTAAGACATTTCCTTTGATTTTCAGACATCTTATTTCATTTGATTGGAAATTTCTTTTTTCTTTCTTTGTAGAATGGTATATCAGTCTTCATGGGTTATCTAATACCAAAGCTATCCTTATAGGAGAATAGCTGTGATATTATTTAACCTATACCTGGCAGGGATAAGATAGTTCATACTTTTACTAAGAGTATTAATCTGAAAGTGAATGTAATAGCACAGCTGGAGTTCAAACACACTTATTTTGAAGCTGCAGTCCAGCACTTTAGCCATTATGACATGGGGACTCCCTGTCCTGAGTGGAACTGCTATCAGATATAGTTTATTGTTAAAAATGATAAATGTCAATCACAAATAAATTTACTAAAAACGATTTCTTGAAAATAATAATTTTATAAGTACACAAATGTACTAACTGCCAAGAAAAAAACTTGAATTTTCAAGAACATCATTTAGTTCAAATTCTAGCCTGCTAGGTAAATGATTTCTATTGGGTAACAACAACCAAAATCAATTTTCTTACTTCAACGTTGTTATTATTTCTTGTGTAGTCTCCACACAGAAAGGTTTGATTATGCTTGCCCGGAAGGGTCGAACCTGAAAGAGAAATTATCACATAATTCAACATTGTTCTCACTTAAGATTCCAGATAAAATATCTATCAATAAATGACTGTTAGAAAACCATTACAAGGAAAATAATGAAAGTATTTGTATAGTTAATAAAAATGAGTTTAACACATGGTTTCATTTAGTAAAACCATAAGTGTGTGTGTGTGTGTGTGTGTGTGTGTGTGTGTGTGTGTGTGTGTGTGTGTGTGTGTGTGTGTGTGTGTGTGTATTTTTCTATTTATTATGATGTATATATTTTTCATATACTCACTACATGATTTATGCCTTTGTATATATATATTCTTTTTTATATCACTATGTTTCTACATGTAAATATCTATATAAATGTGTGATAGGTATATGCATGTGTATATATCTGTTTTTGTTTATCTTATAATTTTAGATGAAATATTCTCAATCATTATTATTATTGATTTTGAGAAGTATTTTCTTTCATCTTTAATTTTTAGTTTCTTTGTTTTATCACAATTTACTTTGATTCTCATTTCTACAACAGCAAGGAACAATGCAGATTTATAACAGTAAGACTTAAACTCATGTTACCTTTTATTCTAGGAAAGCCTAGTTGAATGTACCAACTGCTTTACCAACGAGGCTAGAAGAACCATTGGTTTTGCAAAAGTTTAAATTAGACCTATAATTCATCTCTTTTCTCTGTCTCTTGATCTAATGGTTTGGTTAGGTTATTTGGTTTAACAGCATATCAACCCTTGATGGTCATTTTATGCCAAATCCTGTATATACATATGTAATATACAATTTTTAAGTGAATAGTTTGTAGGTAACATTATTTTTTAAATGACCCAGAACTCATTTTTTTACACATAGTTAAATGGTTTCAAGTATTACTATATATTATTAATGCACAGTTAAATGATTTCAAGTATTGCTATCTAACGCTAATAGTTCTATTTGCACTCAGTTAAATGGTTTCAAGTATTGATATCTAAACCTAACAGTTCTATTTGTACAGAGTTATATGGTTCTAAGCATATGAAATGATTAAGCAGTTCTATTTAACCTACAGAAGGAAATCCTTACAGGTAGTACCACTCTGGGTCTGAGTGGACAAAGGAGTAATGGCAATGAAGGGGTACTCCACACTCCCCAAAGCTCCAGGAGTAGAGCCTCACCACCAGATAGTTTAGTGTCATACCCAGGACACTCATTGAGTGTGTGTGGGTGGGTTGGTTGGTTGTTGTTGGGACTTACCCTCTGCTGAGATACAATAATTACAATATATTTTCCAAAATACTTAACTTAAACTTGTGGAGAAAGTGCAAATAGATATTAGAAAGAGAAGATTACTTGTATAACAATACATATTACTAAATAATAGTTGAAAATAGAAACAAAACTTGTAATTGTTAATATTTTGCTGATATAAGACATTCACCAATTGAATATTTGTTGAAGTTAGTATTTGAAATAGAGCCTTCAATAAGAGTTGAGGCATTGTTGAATGAACATTTTTATTATAAATATTCATTCACATTAAGTTGTTATAAAGTGACATGTAATAAACAACTATTTCCAAATGCATGTGTGTGCATATTCTAGCCATTGGTTTGCAGTGATATTATTGTGTAAACAAAGATGGTCTGACAATAAAGTAAATATATATATACCAAACCCTCTACACAAGCAAAATGTGACACAAGTTTAATTTTTAAGCAGAGTCTAACAGATATAAAGTCACAGTTTTCCTTCTTCTAGACTAGTTGTCATACCAATGTTAAAGAAACTCATCTGCCCTACTATTTACCCATAGCTGGAAGGAGAAGAAATGGATTCATACCTTCCCCAAGGGTTATAAGTGCTATGTGAAAATGCAAACAGCCTCGTCCAGGTTTTGAACTTGGTTTGCTGTGTCCATTTTCTATGGCAGTAACCATTGTACCATGAGCCCCTCATCTAAAGCATATATCTTGTTTTAAATATCTATACATGATGTCATCATAAACTTTAGTGGAACTGAATTGTATGCCCTTTCAGATTCAAAATTCAACATTTCAAAAGGAAGGTCAGTGACCAAAAATTGTGATAGAAAAAACAACAATGACAAGGAAATTACTCAAAATAAATCAATTTATAATTGTTGAATAATATAGCAAAGGAAGAAAGTAAGAAGTAGGAACAAAGAGATGTAAGATCTTATCAGATTATCAAAGTTTAAATACTTTCCCTAATTTTGGCTGGTTAATGAGATATATATAAGCTTACAAGGGTGTGAAAAGGGTATGTGATAGCAGTATTGTACTTACATGTTTGCTATAATTTGTGTGTGTACACATTTATATATTTTTTGCATGTATGCTCTCTATATATATATACATATATATATATATATATATATATATATATATATATATATATATATATATATATAGGGACAATGGTAAGACCACAACTATACACAGACACACACACATATATATATATTAATGAAACACCATTAGTCATTATTATTACTAGCAGTACTTACCTATATTCCATAAGATTATCATTATTAAAAATAAAGAGTTCTTTTTTATTAAAGTTTAGAAGAATTATTCAGATTTAAAGGATGTTTTATTCATTTTATTTACAATAGTGAACCACCTTGTTTACACCAAGCATGGTGTACAGAAGACTGCTTTGGGGTTTTTTGAGATCTCAAAAACCCATAAAAATTGATAGATATTTGATTTCTGATTTCATTATTTTTCAGCCTTAAAAATAAGAAAATGGGCTTCTAAGCCTATATATATATATATATATATATATATATATTAAGAGGGAAATTGATTTAATCTCAATTATTGAGATTAAATCAATTTCCCTCTTAATGTGACAAAGTTATAAGTGCACACACACATATATATATATATATATATATAAGAGAGAGAGAGAGAGAGAGAGGCATCTGTCTCTAGTAATGATTACTAAAAGAGTGACACTGGGTATGAGATAAACACCCTGTTACAATGTGGTGGACAGTAAAATATAAAGTGTGAATGGCAGATCCCATGTAAAAACCAGTCTGAGCCAGATCTCCTGGTAATTATAATCTTTCCAGGTATAAATAACAATCTCAGAAAATTTGGCTGAAGTCAGGAACAAAAATGACAGAACCTTTGTGTTATGGATGGATAGACATTTGGTGAATTATAAGATTAATTTTGACTAATCCCACCAATAAGTTAGTAACAGTTACCACAGACAATGACCAACAAAAGGTGTTGTTATGAGCCACTCCACCTAATGAGGCTCATTCCTCATTCAAGAAGCCTTTCTACCGATATTCTGAAATAGATTGGTGATGTGGAGATTACTAACCCCAGAAGTTTCAACAGCAACTGGTGCTATAATGAACTTGTCTGACAGAGATGTATATTTGGTCAGTTTGTGATCCTCAACATCTCATATCTTGAATAAATATATCTACTTCTTAACTTCACTTTTTAAATGCATAGTATTAAACTCAAACTATTAAAAAAAACATTACTTTTTCTCTTTTTTTTAATAAATTCTATCATATAAAGGACTTTCAATGTAATAAAAAAATTGACATGAAAAATTACTTCTTACCTAATTTCAGTTTGTGAACCCTTTCCAAGAAGATGGAAGTTGAAGCTGATGGTCTATAAATAGTCTTCCATAAGAGAGCTTGTTCTGAAATTTGTGAAGGTATTCCTTTTTTGCCAGTATTCAACAATATATAAAGAGCTGCAGCCAATCCAGAGTACAGAGGATTTTTCAGGTCAGACCATCTTACTTGATCCCAGTTAATATTAAGTTTTTTCCTTATTTGTTCATGAACTGGTTTAAGTACATGCTGCAATGATTTTGTCTGCTGAAATTTATTTCTATCCACCTATCATAAAATAAACACAAAATTAATTAGTTTGTATTTCCTGTACAAGCATATGCTTAACATAGCTCTGCCAATTGATATTAGTTCCTTCACAAGCAATAAAAATAAGTACGAATATTTCATTTACTTAGTGTAAATTTTAGTTAGCTAATTTTTTTTATGTAATCATCAAATAATTATCAGTAATTGTAAATATCAAGATACACTGAAGTTGGTGTTATAATTGTTTTATTTTCTGTGTAACATTGTACTGGTTTAACAATAAAGACCATTCCTTCAACTTCAGAAAGCTCAAAATCATACTATATAAACATGATAAATGCACTAGAAAAATAAGTGAATCTGCAGCCATCTCTCATTTTAAAACTATAAGACAAAGACCAGGTTTCTATTACATATCACCTATCTACTAATACTAAAACTAAACAAAGCAGTAGTAAATAAGATTAGATAATTTAATCATATTAAACATTTACCTTTGTAGACATATTCAATTAGATTTTATAGCAACAAACAATTTAGTTAAAACTTTTTCAATTGAAAAGATTTTCATTTTTTAAAATATCTTTTAAAAATTCTTAAAATTTACTGACATTGTCATATACACAGAACACAATAAATAGAACAGTATCAAATAGATTTCAT
Organism: Sepioteuthis lessoniana; assembly: GCA_963585895.1. Lineage (NCBI taxonomy): Eukaryota > Metazoa > Mollusca > Cephalopoda > Myopsida > Loliginidae > Sepioteuthis > Sepioteuthis lessoniana. The sequence continues at coordinate 45,519,800 of OY757937.1, forward strand.
AAATACACAATTTCAAAAATGTCCAATTTTAAATATTTCAGTAACAAAAGATCTCTTTAAAACACTTGAATGCAACAGCAGATTCACATAATGTCTCAACACATTCATATGCGATAAACAGAACAACAGTTTCAATATCTTTTTCAATGTTTCCAACCCCTTCAGTTATTTTTGAAAATGCTTGTATGAGGAAGAGCAAAATGTTACACAGGAAATAAAACAATTTTAACACTAACTTCAAATTTCCAAGTCCTATTTCTTACCACAGAGAACTATGTCTAGTGTTTCATTTACTATTTTTTTTCTGGCTTTTTGATTACAATAAAATATATATGACTGCAATTTACCTACCAGGCTAAATCTACTGTTGTAAGTTTAGAGGCATACCCCAGTACATATTATTTGCTGAAATTTCCAAGATGAAGGTAACATAACATAAAACACTTACTATAGCTTAACACTTGTACCTGGTTATGGTTAAACAAAATTAGAACAACTTACCCCAATAGATTAAATAAAGGGTTCAGTTCGAAGTTCTGTGTAGGTTCCCGAGTTTAACATAATTCACCTGAAGAAGGCTGAAGGGCATAATGGGCAAAACATTGTGAATATAATAATGAGGATGAAGATGACAGTCAAAATATTCTAAATGATAAAAATTATCAGGTTTCATCTCAGAAATTTAGGCAAATAATTTCCAGTACATCATTTTTTTTGCTATCATTACTTTCTCATCAAATAGTAACTGGATCTAAGAGATAGTTTTGGTGAACTTTGTAAAATTCTAGAAATTCCTGAAAGAAATATTTTTGTTCATCCATCTTTTCATATTACACTCATGCATTTCAGTCATGTCATCATAATTCTTCACTGATGAAAAGTGATGGAAAAAAAGAAGCAATAAAAAAAAATCTTACCATCTAAATTTTCATCATAATGCCTCAGCCTTATTTCATTCAAATATTATTTAGTATTCATAAAGAAGAAATTTTGACAGGCTAAAGTGACATCTTTAAATCATACATTTTTCTTTAGTTATTTAGAAACTGCTCGAACAGTATCTTCACTAAATGATTTTACATGCACACCTTAGACAATATACAGATAGAAAAATTATACCACCCTGAATATAAGTTTCAATTTACTCAAGAATAGATGTATAGGTAATATAACAGGATTACATTAAATGATCACTTTTACAAATCAATATGTTCATAGGTTTCAAAATGAGGGATGTACCAACAGTATTTAAACTCCATAATAATATACTATATCTTTACACTACCATGCATGCAATGATGGAGCTCTGGTATATGTACAACCAAAGCATCTGATATAAGTGTTACTACATAATAAGGTAATCTAAGATTTTGAAAATTTTATTAGAATATCTACTTTCCTTTAGTATGCATATATTGTAGTCCTTTAAGATGTTGCAGTTTTATTTTTTGTCAGAATATAAACTTATAATTTAATTTTATCCAAGTATAAACAATGCATACAAATTTAAATAGAAGACTTTTGTCACATGAATATTAGATAAAATTTTCAGCCATCTTACCATACTAACCTGTATTAATTAAACGGTATATACATTACTCCATCTCCTAATGAGCCATTGTGTTCCCTAAAATGTTGACCACCAAGTACCAATATACCATAATATTTGCTCAAACTCTGCTATTAGTAATTGCTAAGTCTTTACTAATTGCATGCACCAAGATAACTCAGTCAATTTATCTAATGATCAAGCTATTTGATTTGGCATATAAATTCTACCCTCATTCCACAGCAAAATGAGAGAATTAACATGACATATATAAATGATTCCATTTTCCATGCTTTTTTTCACAGAACACTCCATCATAATAATCTTATGTCATCTCTCAATTAATCTTAAAATATAGTTTATATATCAGCTTATTTCCACCCAATGTCCCCACCCAACTTATATTCAGAACTTTGCTTATTTCATTCTTTTGAAAGAAAAACTATTATGAAAACCAAAGACTGTCATAAAAAATTATTTGTCACTTTCATTTTTGCTGATATTAAGTAAATAATTAGAAAAAAAACTGTTGCTACAAAAACTTTTTTTTAAGTAAGTAATGATTTGTTTTTAATGGGTATACCCTTAAAAATACTTCACAAACACACTAAAACTTTTTCCTTCAATGGACATCTTTAACATCTTAAACAGATTTTCTCACAAATTCCCACCAGTCAAACAACAATTTGGTCAAATCCAAAAACAAGAGAATTACTCTTTTCTTAAATCAACCAACACATTTTCTTTTTCATATTTGTTTTTGTATATAGGCCAACTTCTTTTTCCCTCTGAAAAAGTTAATTTCTGATGAAGGATTATTTTTTAAAATTCAAATTGAAAATTGTTATTTTACTATAATGACAGTCCAGTCATTTTTTTTCTTTCTGTACACTATCAATTTCTTTTCATTTAAAATAATAAGTTAAAATCACATCAGCAAAAATCCAAATTTTGATATCTTATTAAATGCAATTACATTAATCAAAATGATAAAATCAACTTAATTATTAACTTTCAAGTTGCTTTATGTTCCAAATCATTGCCAAATAATATCCTAAGTAAAATTTTTACTTTTAGGTAAAAATTAATCTTTTTTTATTGATGTCAAGTATAAAACAAAACTCTTACCTTCCATATTCCACCATCGTATTTTATTAAGGTTTGAGTTTTAATATCTCTGATATCTGTAGATTCCACTATGGCCAAACGCTGAAGGAAGAATTGATCTGGAAAGATGCAATTTCTGGTAATGATGTTAACCACTTCATCTACAACATCCCTGTCAGTTTTATTTGGAACTACAATTGTCTTTACTGTCAAGTGACTATTGATACCACTTACAATAGATTGGGAAACTAACAATAAAAATAACACTACAGACTCTGACCAACTCATCATGACTGGAGTGAATGTGTTTTGTCTGTTCTTGTGGATGATTTCTTCATTTAATATATGCCATAAGATGTTATCTATTCATTGATCTAGCAGTTCCTGATTTGGGGTTATGTTTATTTAGTATCACCCAATAAGAAGCCATAGCTGAAACCAAATGTTTTCACTCTCATTGTTTTTGTGATAATGTTTTATCTCTGTTTCAATCTATCTAAGGTCATTAAACATTCCTTTTGATTCTGTATTTAACAAGTAAAAAAGTTGCACTTAAATACTCTAATGAAAGTCACTGTAATTTTATTTTGATTCATTACTTCGGGACAAATTAAAAGTTTATACTTTAACAAGTCCTCTTTTCCTAATATATTACAACTGATATTGACATATTAGGAGTAATAAAATATAGATGACAGTTTAATTGAGGGAAAATGAAATAAAACTTTATAATAACTTAAATAACTTTACAGAAATTCGTCACTATAATAGAGTATTTATTCTTTGTCAGTATGTATTTTTACACAAAATATTTATAGCAAAGTTAGCTAGACCAAAATATTTCTAAAATCTCTAAGGATAATTTTATTTTAGTAAATTAACTTTAAGATAACAGAAAAAATAAAGTGCATTCAAATATGAAAATTCTTGCAAACCTTTATTTTTTGTCATATTATATATGCAACTCTAGAATGATTTATGAAAAAAAATTTTTACTATTCCAAAAACAAAAACCTTATACAATTGTAAATAAGTGTACGAGAAACAATCAGTCAAACCAGTGAAATGGAGAAACTTTTATTGTAAAAATAAACAAAAAATAACTCTTAATGATTGCAAATTTTGCAAAATACAAAAATTTAATAGGGAAACAAATGATTTGTACATACAGGGTGGAATGATAAAATTGTCGTCCTAAAGAAAACAACACTACAGCCTTATTTTAAAACTTTTATTGAAAAAATCTATTCAGGTAACTTGATTATGGAGTAGAGCTGACATCTATTCAATGTAGCTGCCTTCAGCCTCAATCACCGCCTCGATACGGATCCATAACTGGGAGCATGCCTTTTCCACAAGCACCAGTGGGAGCTCAGTGAATACTCGGCGGATGGCAGCGATCAGGCTGGCTTTGGTGTTGTGGGATGTCATGTTGGTGATGTTCTCAACATACGACCAAATGAAGTAGTCCAGCGGGTTCAGGTCAGGGAGGAGGGGGGCCAGTGAGAGAAGGGTACAAAGTCGTTGCACTCCTTCTGAAGCCAAGCCTGGGTCTCTTTGAACTTGTGGGCCGGTGCAGAGTCCTGCTGCCACACCCAGGGTCTGCCACCGGCTACCTGATTACACCAGGGGATCACCACACTCTTCAGCACATTCAGGTACACTTTGGTGTTGACTTTCAAGCCAACTTCGAAGATGTGAGGTGGCATGATGTGGCCTTCTACTCCACCACCTCCAAAGGGTCGTCCGATGCGTTGAGCTATGCCCTCAAGTGTTGAACCATCCGGATTTGCATTTTGAGGGTGCTCGCAATGGCCCTGTTGTCATAACTTGGATCGGTAGAAGCATGAGTTGTACAGCAGCGCATCTCTGATCTCGCTCGTTGAACATTGTGTCCCTTTCAGACATGATAGAAGGTTCCTATCGCCCTTGGGATTTGTACACAACTGGCCAACTAGTAGATGGTCTGCAACAAAAAAAGAAAACCGGTTTTCATTAAACGGAAATGGAATCATGTTGTTTTTCTAGGGCGACAATTTTATCATTCCACCCTGTATTTCCCAATTACACAGCAGAAAATTCTTTATTAGCATTTTTTATGATGAATAAAATGTAATTATATTTTCAGAATTTTTTTCTTCTTGTACATTATATCTTGCCCTATCGGCTGAGGCTGGAGAATACACTGACTGCACCTCTACAGAGGGTTAAGACCTCAATCCTCAGCAAGTGTCCTGGGCTTGACATTAAACTGCATCTGAAGAGGTGGCTCCACTTCTGGAGCTTTGGGTAATATGAAGTAAACCTTTATTGTCATTTGTTGGAATTCAGGTTTTCACTTGTGTGATATAAAAAGTATGCCTTCTAATTAAAAATGCTTTTAGGTTGCCATTGTTCATATATGCTTTAGTCATCGCTGGTTGGTCAATCTACTATTTGTAGATGGCTGATATGCCTTAGTAGGTCCCCAGCAAAACAATTCAATATGCCCCCCTGTTTGGGGGTATAAGATGGAGTCTTCCACCTTTAAAAGAAATACATATTAAAATAAAAAATGTGAATAATTTTGGGGGGATTATTAGTATAAATACAATTTTGTTTAATTGACCCAAAAACATGATTAGTGATTTAGTCTTTGTTTTTGTTTTTTTGGTTAGGATTAATTGGCTGGTTTATTGTCATATCCCAGACACTTGTTTACTCCACTGCTGGGATGGAGTCGATGGATTCTTCTGCCCCAGTCAACTGGGCTAATAATGCCTAATTTCCTAAGTTAAGAATCAATTACCTACTATAATCTTTCTGAAAGTGTTTAATTTTATTCCTGTCATTGGGTTTGTGAACACATGAGCTACATTTTTCTCTGTTTCAATGTATTCTAAAAGAATGGACTCTTTATTTATTTCATCATGTATAAACTGAAATTTTATATCAATATGTTTCAATCTTTGATGAACGACTGGGTTTTTTGCCAAAACAATACAGGAATGATTATCACAATCAATAGTTGTTGGGTTTTTAAGTGACTCAAGTTTCATCATAGTTCTCAATAGTGCTCTCAGATACAGGGTTTCTTGACTTGCTAATGAAATAGCAATAAATTCCACTTTGCATATGGACAAATCAACTGATTTCTGCTTTTCAGATTTCCATGAAATCATTGGGTTATTTTCTGCCAATCTAAAGCAAAATCCACTCATACTTTTTCTGTCACTTAAATTAGTCCAATCTGTGTCACAAAATCCTTCTAATTTCAAGGGTTTCTGCAATTTCTTAGATATTAGTGACTGATTTATTGTGCCTTTTAAATAACATAAGATGTGTTTTGCCTTCATTAACTGGAAAGAATTTGGTTTTGCTAGGTCTTGAGACAACCTAGTAACTGTATAACAAATGTCTGGTCTTGTTGCAACCATTATATGTATTAAACTGCCAATAATTTTACAATAAGGTATGTGTTGCGTTCTGGTTAGTGAACACTTGTAATATTAAATAAAGGACAAACCACGATATGAGAGGAAATAGAGATATATTCTCAAGAAAAAGTATATACAATAGAGAGACTATTAGTAGACAAGAACATAGGATTAGTGAATATAGAATAAAGATATAGTCCAACGATAGTATTGGCTTCCATTATTACGGTAGCAAGTAAGGTGATCTAGTGCGATCTCCAGTCTCCAACGCTCTAATACTATTCCTATAAGAAGCTGATCTTCACCTTCTAGTCTGTTTTATTTCTATGTTATACATAGAAGGCACAAGGCCTTGAAGTTTTGGGGGAGGGGAAGGGAGTGGTCATGCTGTTCTATATGTTCTAAGGGGACCTAGCCAGCCACATTCACCGACCTATTCAACAGTACAATATATAACCATTCATCCATCACCATGTGCGCAGCAGCCACCAAAATACCACATTTGCTCTATGAGGAAGACCTACTTAAAACCCAAAAGTAATGGATGATTTTATTTACAGTATATGGTTTATTTACAATGGATATGATGGGAGAAAAACCCCAAAATATATATACACGAAAAACAAGGAAAAACTTCCTGTTTGGTTGCCCTCCCATCCTCCCGTCTATAAAATTGGAGGCCGACTGTTTTCCGGGGTGAAAGAACCGAAAACAAGCCAGACCTACCCTAAGTGGGACGGGAATCCTAATCTACAGGGGTAAAAAAAATAAAGGGTCGGGCGCGGTATGGGTCGATACAAGCAGGTTGTATGATTTTATACATATGAATTTTCAAGATCTTCAACAAAAGCAGACTGGGATACGGGTTGAGGTACAAAAATTGGATGGGGAAGATCTTGAGAACTAATGACTAGATGACGGGGACAATGACTCACAACATACTGCTAACTAGGTTTCAAGGGGGAAAAAAAATTCTACTTACCAGGGATGGGGTCCCTAAGGACCTGTACCATAGATGCTATGGGCCGGTAGAGGAGGGAAGAATGACTCCAACATTGCCCCCTTTCTCATGACCAGGCTCACTGCATTCACCCACCTTTTGCTGAATGTTATGCGATCCAAGCATTTTCTATCGCATCTGATTTTGACCCTCAGCTGATGCCGAAAATACAAAACCAGATCACGATGAGAAAAGTTTGCATCGTCATACAATCCCTTGTTTCGCGCCGTCCAGATCACCATTCGAGCTACAGCTAGGATCGCGAGAAATACCACACGTTTCTCACCCTGAAACGGAGGAAGAACGTTGTCAACGACGTAACCAATGTCGAGCAGCACAAGCTGTTTGGGTTCAATGCAAGCCGTCCACTTGCCAACGTGATCCCAAAATGGGCGAACTCGCTCGCAGTAGTAGAAGGCGTGCTCAGCCGTTTCTTCCAAGCCACTGCCGCAGCGAGTGCAATCGGGCATGTCTGCCAGGCCCACATTGTAGTTCAAGCCGACAAGGGGTAACGCATTCCAAATAAGTCGCCAAGTGAGCGAGAACTCGGAGTTGTTCAAGAAGCTCGATCGTGGCACCCAATTCCAATGAGAGTGGATCTCCTCCATCGTCCAGCCACGCCACTCGCTAAGAGGATCAGAAGCGGAACCCACCACTAGCTCCCAAAATAGTTCTTTTCGAGGCTGTGAAAGGTCACTGGACCCAAGAAGGTTACGAAGGGCTGTTCAGCACTCGCAGACAAACAGTGCTTCGCCCAAAGGCTTATGTCGACCTTCAGCCTTTGGGTCTGACTTGAGGTGAGGAAAAGTCTGACTCGCCTTTAGTCTCCACACTGCGTCCCTCGTCAAGGATCGACCCAAGTATGCAAGTCTTTCAGCAAGCCAGTGGCTCTCCAGATCAGGCATACTTAGACCCCCGTTGCGTGTATGTTGGATACAGACCTGCATACGGACCATCGGCCTTGCACCTCCCAGAGCAATCTGGAGAGGGATCGTTGCAGTGCCAACCGACGTGCCTTAGGCAGAGGAAGTACAGCCAATCGGTAAAGGATCAAGGGGAAGACGTACACGGCGCACGCCTCCCCCCTGCCCTTTGAGGACAACCTCCTTGAAAGCCAGATTCCCACCTGAGCATTCACTTTAGCTTGTACTTCCGACCAATTTCGCTTCAGTTGGAGGTCGGGCTCAAACCACACCCTGAGGATGTGGACGGGTCCATCACTCCAGCGGAAGGGCCCTGGAAGGGTATTGCTACCCCTCCAAGCACCGAGCTGCAAACCTTCGCTTTTGTCAAAGTTGACCTTGGCTCCTACAATCTGCTCATACTCGCTAACCGCCTTCTTCACAGCCTTTATATCCAGGCGGCGGGATACAAACACTGTGATATCATCGGCGAACGCGGAAACCCTTGCCATAAGAGGACCAGCAAAAGGGACACCGCACAGGGCCAGATTTGTCGTCCTATCCCTAAGCCTAAGGAGCAGGGGCTCCAAAGCTAGGACATAGAGAAGAGGAGACAGGGGGCAGCCCTGCCGGACTGAACGCTTGATCGCAAACACTCTCGAACGCCTTCCGTTCACCTGCACCACTGCCTGAGGGTTGTGGTACATCATGCTAAGCCATTTGCGGAACTCTGGTTTGAATCCGGCAGTCTCCAATACAGTCGCCAAAAACCAATGGTCAACCCTATCGAAGGGCTTGGACTGATCTAAACTGATCAGTGTGGCCTCGGTGCCGTCTTCTATCCCCTCTAGGACCTCGCGAATCAAGTGCAGGTTGTCCTGGATCAATCTTCCCTTCACAGCAAAGGTCTGTTCGGGGTCGATCAGATCACTAATGACAAGCTATAAACGATTCGCTAAGACCCGGGCCAAAATCTTTAACTCTGTGTTAAGCAGAGTTATGGGCCTGTAATCATCTAAACCCTCCCAAACATGCCTGCCACCTTTCTTCAGCTATGTGATCACACCCTTGGTAATGCTACCAGGGATGGCACCCTGGGCGAACCAATGGTTGAACATATCCGTCAGAATAGATACAAACATGTGTGACATCCTCAAGTAAACTTCGTAGGGCAAACCATCTAGTCCCGGCGACTTGTTGAGGCCGACCTGCTTCAATGCATCACGGACTTCGCATTCAGTAACCACACCCTCGCAGCTAGCCGCTTCAGCCACCCCAAGGCGGGGGAAGTCAGCGAGATAGCTACAAAACTCCCTGAGCGGGAGATCAGTGCAGCGGGCAAAGCGATCCCAAAAGGCATCACGCATCTCGCAACTCGATCGCAGCAGTCGCTCATCCGGGGTTTTGACAGAATCGATATACCGATCGGGGAACCTTCACACTTCTTCTTTCATGCGCTGTCACGTTAGATTTCACAGCTTCGTTGAGAACTCTCTTTAACCTAGATCTAACTACGAATCCCTTGTAGCACTCGCTACTCTCACGCTCAAGGTCCCCCCTAGCTAGCTCTACAGTTAGGGAGTCCCCCGCAGCCACCGCCCGGGAAAGTCTATTATCTATAGATTTCGCCTCCTTGGTCCTATCTAAATTGAGCTGTCAACCATACTTGGAGGCAAAATCTCTAATCCTATGTTTAAGAGATCCCCACCACCTATTCCCGGTAATCGCCCCCACTAACGCCTGCTTGATTAGGGATTCCAGCTGGTCCCGGAAGTCCTGTATCTCCAGTAAGGAGGTATTGAGCTTCCAGTAACCGGCCAGACTAGGCCTATTAGCTAACCGTAGACTGACCCTAACAAGTTTATGGTCAGTCCACACTATATAGGGGAACGTGGGACAACTAATGAAATCAATGTCAGTTCATCTCACTAACACTCTGTCCAAGTAGGAACCTACTTTGGCAGAGGGCGAGCTATCTAGCGACGTCCACATCTCCCGCCCTGTCGACCTGGTCATGAAGAGTCATGAGGCCGGTAAGGCTGCTTTCACACCTTCCCAATCTACTAGCTCCTCGCCCGACCTAATCTATCTTGGGATCAAGGATCACATTCCAATCACCCATTAAAACTAGCCGCTTCCTATCGTCCAGGAATGGCGCCAACCAGCGAAAAAAGGAAACCCTCTCCACAAAGATATTGGGCACATAAACTGCAACCAGACGAAACTTGAAACTTTTAACGGCAACATCAGCCACAACCAGTTGGCCCCCGTCACCTGCAAAAACGTCAACATCAGCATCAAGGCTGCGTCCAACTAGCAAAGAAACCCCAATGCTGGTACGGCTGCCATATACTGAGAAAACGTTAAAATCGCTTTCCAGCACATGAGAGTCCACTCTGCAAGTGAAGTGGGTTTCTTGCACCTCAGCAACATCTACTCCGAGGTTCTTGAGTTCACCAAGCAAGCGCGTACACTTGCCCGGATCCCTCAGTCCCCTCACATTCAAAGTGGCAAGGTTTAGAGCCATCAGTCCCACTTACCTTACTCAGTGTCAACTATGGGCCGGAAATCCTTCGGGGTAAGGATGCCGACGGCCTGACGCAGGGATCCGGTGCCGAGCTCAGTGCTGACTCGGTCGTCCCTGGTAATTCCCCCGACATCCATGGGGTACCACAGCTTTAGGGACCTGTATAAGGATGGGTGAACTAAAATCGGGACCCTGCCCGAACAAAAAGGAAGCATTTTTTTCAAAGTATGATGGCGCTAATCCGCCAACATTACGTCCACTCAACTGGCCTCCTCAAGAAAGTGCCAGAGCTCTTTAGTTCAGTGGCCAGCCGAACGGACCAATGTGGTCACCATTGCTACATTTTTAAATAGATAGGGATTGGTGATATCTTTGTTATCTATGGATTTTAATGCTGATAATGGTTTGAGAGTCTTTTTTCAAATATGGTCCATATTTTGTGGTTCAAGTACATCCTGGCAATAATGAAATGCCATAAAGGCACGACGGACTTTGTTTGAAGCCAACCGTGACCTTTGTTTTTGTCCTGTGGATGATGATGATGATGCTGCTATTGGTGACTCTCTGGTCACTGAATGTGAACGTAGGAGTATCTTAGGGGTTGTGATGGGTGAGAGAGAAGGTGATTTGGGGGAAAGTGGGAAGTCAGAAAGGTGTGCTTGGGTGTTTTGTGTTTTTTGTGGGGGAGGAATGATTTGCGCTGGTTGGTCTGGAGATTTTATTTGTTTTTTCTCCTTAGGTTGAGGCAAGGGGGGTGTTTGTGGATGGGAACCTTTTTCTGGCTCCCTTGCCAGTTTGGGGGCCGGTTTTTTAAGATGTTTTTTATCCCCCTCTTCTTTGGATGAGTCTCCACTGTCCCTTCTTCTCTTAAGGTTTGTTGTAGTGTCCATCACTTCTGTATTGTCTTTGTTGTCTTTATTTTTCTTTGTTCTGGGCGATGATGATGATGGTTGTTTTTCTTTAGTAGTAGTAACAGTAGATGCAGTCGTAACAGTAGTGGCAGTTATTTGTTTCTCTGTTGGTTCTATAGTTGTTGTTGTAGATTTTTTCTTTTTCTTCCCTCCCCTTAAGTGGCATTTCTGGTAAAAACTATTTTTCAGATAATACAAATGTCCTCTCTGTGTTATGTTGAAAACTGCTCCATTAGGGTAAATTATTTGGCAGTTGTCATGCTCAAAACTTGAGTGTGCATCATTTTTTGCTGCCGCTTGTACTGAAAATATATTTTGTTTAAAAGTTGGTATATATAAAGCATTTTTAAGATACATCTACACGTGTCCTTAACTATTGCATAGATAAATGCAGATGTTACCTCTTTTCAGCACTATATTATTCTCTTGGCTCCCATCAGCTAATTCAACAAAATGGTTTCCTGGTTCAAAATTTTGGTCAAAATTAATGAATTTTGATTTATCAGTTATTACATGCTCGGTAGCCCCGCAGTTGATTAATAAATTACTCTTGTCCGAAACTATATCATATCCTATAGTAAAGAAATAGGTTTGTCTTCAGTTTTTACATTCAAATGCTTTGTGGCCTCTCTTCCCACAAACGTAACAAATAATATTTGTCTTCCTGGGAGAGGGGGATTTTATAGTCCTCTCTAGTATGCTGAGGTTTCTGGTAATTGTTATAATTATAATTTGTTGATTTATGATCATAGCAAGAATGGGTATTTTAGGATAGTTTGATGTTTTGCAAGCTCGGCAAAGGTCTGCAATGTACTGCAATTGAACTTCTTGAAACACAAAAATTATAAACTAAATTTGTTTTAGAAATTACAAATAATTAAATAACTGAATATAATCTTTAGTTATCTGAATATGTTTTTGTTTAATATTGCTTGACCCATTTGTTTTGTCTTTCACAGACATAAATATTAGAAATGATTTTGTAATACCTGCTTTGTTTCCATTATATTTAACTTAATATTCAATGAGTGCATTTTTGTAGAGTAGCATTGAAGTTTGAACTAGAAAATATGTACAGATCATAAAACTGTACTTTCTACATAAAAAATTCAAGCAAGATTTTAGAATAAATATGTTTTTTTAAATCCTATATCTGCCACTGCATAATCCTTTTTTTACAGAAAAACTTGGGTAAAATGAATACTAAAAAGATTAGACAAAGCATTTCATTAACCAAATTATTTTAATTTTTTTTCATTTTGCTACAGTTGTCTGAAGTAGACTAACAATCATTTCTTATCCCTTTATATCTTTGCTTGCCAATTAGTTTTTATAATGATATTTTTTATTTTGTTTATATTTGTAGAAGACTGACATTCATTTTTTTATCCTTATAGATTGTTGATTGTTGATCAATTTTTAACTGCCATTTACCAATTTTGACTGAGTTAAATATTAGCAGCTATTTTCTTATAACCGAAATTTTGTTTGGCCCATTTGTTTTTTGTTTTACTAAATTACTCTTTTTCTTTACATCAAGTTAACTTATTCTTTTTAACTTCCTCTTAAAACGACAGAACATCAAGTCATGGTTTAAATTCTACTGCATTAAGGTAACAAGAATCCTAACACTACATTTTTCTAATATTAAGGTTTACTTATGGTATCCTAAAAGCGTGGAGTAATGGATAATAATGTATCAAAATGTTTATTACAGTAAATGCTCACATTTACAGGTTTTAATTTTTTGACACTTATATTTGCTGAATACAAGAACATTGTACGTTTCTTAATGTAAGAGAACTGATGTTGTTACATGCAAAGATGTTTTTTTTTTTCCTCTAAGTGCACTGATTGATCCGGGTTTATTCAAATAGATTATTGATTTCAGATGACCAAGAAACATGAACGGTTGTAGGTTCAGATTTATAGTAGACTATTCAATGAGACACTTTCTTCAAATCCACTGTTTGGAAAGGTTTGTTTTAAAAGATTTCTCACATCAGTAGAATGGAAAATGTTTATGAATTCAGACTTTTGAGACACCCTGTAGAAAACTGAAATCAATAGATATCACACTAGAAAAGAAAATTAGCAATAAAAAGTGCTTAAGATTTTTTAAAGTTTACAAGATATATTTTTTCAACTTGAGTAATACCTATAAACAAGTGATTATGGATGCTACAAAAAACAAACTGTTGCTGTAGTAGATACAAAGTCACAATAAAAATTCTAAACTAATTTTATTTATTTATAACTTACTGTTTCTGATGTTGATAAACTTATATACGTTACCAAATCTATGAAAGTGACCTTTTATTTCATAGTAATATTGATAATATAGTTTATGATTTGTATAGGTTTTCTTGTAGTAAAAACAGAATTAACATCTGTTTTGGCTATCAAATTATACCCTACTAAAGCCATCAAAAAAACAACAATTACTTGATAAAGTCTTGAGAATAACACAAATGCTGCCCACTAACAACTAATCAACATCTGGAAATTCACACAACTGACAAGCCAAATCATTTTTAGATCAACATTAATTAAAAGAAATTAAAACTTTAAGATAAAATCAATTTTATACAGACTGTTTTTCCCCAAACTTCAAGTACTAACAATAGGAAAAAATACTATGTAGGTACATCAATGATGATGAAAAAAGCATTTCTTTTACATAAAAAATGTCTTTTAAACAATAAAAATCATGAGAAAGAAAAAAGTGAATTTTTCCTTTTAGGTCTCAAAAATTTACAATTTTTTTTCTGACTATATCTTTCTCTTTTATATGTTAATAATTGTATTCTTTGGAAAAATTGACTGACAATACTAATGGTTCTTAGTTTGCTGGTTTCCTAACTTTTATAATTCTACGGGTAATATTTTTTTAGATGGCTTTGAGAGTATTTAGTTTTTAAGAAACTTGATTCAAAATATTACTTTATATTGTATTGTGATGGCTGAAATTTCAGTGTGCACTTTTAAAAATTTATCAAAATTGATGTAGTGTTGTTCATTAATTCTTATTAGTAATTATGATTAGGAAAGATAAAGAAATGATAGTTATTATTCATAAAGATGAAAGTAAATAAGCAATATATTCATCATATAATGTTTTTCTTGTTTATCTTTTTATCTGGCATGTCCACCATTGTTGGGTTATTTTAAGCCAAATCTTTTTTCCCTATGTAATAGGAATAATTTGCACAGAGTGGTATTTCAAAAACTACTAATAATAATAACCCTTAGAAAATGATTGAACAGTTCTATTTAACTCATAGATGGGACCCTAACAGGTACTAATACTCCAAAAAAGAATGAACCTGAGAGTAATGGTAATGAAGAGTTACTCCACATTCCCTAAACTCCAAGAGTGGAGTCTCACCATCAGATGTAATTTAGAGTCATACCAGGGATATAATGTTTTTTAAATAGAAATGAAAATGTGGCACAAGTGCATAAAAGTGATAGTACATATCAAACGTGATTTGCAAAGTTTTATTCTGTAGATTTTGCCATTAGATGACTTTAGGAGTATTTAGTTTTTAACTAACTTCATTTGAAAAGATTACTTTTTATTGTATTGTGACAGTTATAATATCAGTGTGCACATTTTTAAAAATTGTCAAAGTTGATATTTTTTTTTATTAATTCTTATAAGGAAAGATGAAGAAATTACTAGGACAGATGAAAGTAAATAAGCAACATATTCATCATGTTTTTTTAAAGAGAAAAAAAAATGTGGCTCAAATGCACAAATCTTTTGTGCAGGTACTATAAGAGATAGAACATATCAAAAGAGGTTTGCTATGTTTTTTCTGTAGATTTCTCATAGATAGACCAATTAATATTAAGAGCAAGCCAATCAAGATATTACTTGAGAAACAACATACAACACATGAAATGGCTAATATACTAAAAAATATATCCAAATCCAACACTGAAAATCATTTTCCCCAAACTGATTACATGTAACTTCTACATATCTTAAGTTAAAAAAACAAAAAAAAAACGACAGAACTGTAATCAAATGTTCCATTTTTTAAAAACAAATTGTAATGAGTGATTGAAGATGTATACTGTGTATATGGCAGGATTAAAAAAGAGACAGCTATTATGAGTAGGTACTCCACAACAACACAGAATGCAAGATATTTTGAAGCAAACAAAATAAGCTGGAGTAGTCTCCATGGTGTAATGGTTAATATGCTGGACTGCAGAATCATAGTAAACAAGTTCAAATTCCAGTTGCACTATTACATTCGCTTTCAGACTAATAACATAGGGAAAGGTATGAACCACCTTATCCTCTTAGCTATGGGTTAAATAGTGCCACTACTGATCTTCTACAATGATGGCATTGGCATTAAATAACACATGAAGGTTGATATGCCATGAACCAAAGAAACCAAACTTGAAATGAATCACTACTAACCATACCAAATTCTAATCTTCATCCAAAAGTGAGGCTGTGTATATGGTGGAATTAAAAGAGAATATTCTATTATGAGCTCCTTCTTAAAAAGCAGACAATTGATTTGAACAAGTAGATAAGGTTAAAACTGGTGAGAAACACCTCAAATTAGCTAAGAGAAAATGCATAATATTACATCAAAATTAATGTGAAACAGCATATTTCTCTGGTAACCAGGCAAATTGAGAAGTTTTCAGTCACCTACTGTAATAATCAAATTTTGGGGATTACAATTTATTCCAGTTTTAACAAAAAACTTTTACTTAAAAATATTTCAATCCTTTGAATGACTGCAAAATACACTGAGAGAAGTTCTTTGCTAAGAAAGATAAACTGTTTTTTAAAGATAGAATTATGAAGTTATCAGAAAGATAGAAGAAGATGGAACATTACAGTAAATATATTGTTCAATAAAGTTAATGGCTAAAAAGTTTTTTTGTATTTTATTTTCATTTAATAGACCATAAACATACATTACTGAATACATTTCTTTGTTTTGTTTCTGTTAGCATTTAAAATAATCAGTGAAAATAACACCTTCAAAATAGGAAATATTAAGAATTAACCAAGACTTTTATGAATGCACAAGTAAATAGTTTTCCTATGTTTATGAGGAACATAAGTTTAAATGAATAATAACTGAAATTCTTTAAATAAAGTTTATACATTATATGAGACTGAATTAGTTCAATTTAATTAAAAATGAACATGTTAATATCTGTTTCCCTAGAGCATTAATAATTCATTGTACAAAAAAAAAAATTAATGGTCTCATAAAAATATACCATAAGAAAATTTGAAAAAATAAATAGTGATTTGATATTTTCAATTACAAAACAATGATGCTTTTAGAATGTTTTGTATACAACATTGTATTAATTTCTAGAGAAAAAAATAAAACTGCTTAAGCTTGAAATTATGAGTTATACATTCTACACAAAATTGTAAGTTAGAAAATGTTTTGATGAATACAGGTATAAAAAATTGGAATTCTTAAAAAGAAAGAAAAAAAAGCAAATAGAAAAGATAAAAAATAAAATAGAATAAAAAAATACAAAAAAATTAATTCAGTTGTATATATTTACATTTATTCCAATACTTTTTACATGTAATGGAATAGAATAGAATGAAAATAATTTGACATTTAACAAAGATATTTAAAATATAATACAATCAATGAAATTACGTAAGTGTAAATATAAAACATACACATGAAAATAACAATGGCTTATGACAGAGAATACAGTAGAATGAAATATGGTTCAATCACTTGAATGTACATGGGAATTATTTCCTGTTGTCACTAAATCAGACATTTAACAAAGATATTTAAAAGATAATGCAATCAATGAAATTACACAAGCACAAATATAAAACATACACATGAAAATAACAATGGCTTATGACAGAGAATACAATAGAATGAAATATGGTTCAATCACTTGAATGTACATAGGAATTATTTCCTGTTGTCACTAATTCAGACATTGTCTGCTAGTAATCAATAAAAAGAATAAATAGATTGTAGTAATGAAAAATAGGAAAATGTTTGTGACATTAAAAAGTTGAAACTATTCATATAATCTCAGAGGATTACCAATGAAGATACAAAGCACTTACTAATTGTTTCTCTATTTCATGCTTCATATGCCATACATCAAATAACCTATAATATTGATAAGTAAAAAATTCATAGAAAAATCATAGGAAGTTTTTTTAAACTATTCTGTTGATGATTGACAAATCTCATGTCATTATGGACAAATAAGGAATTACAGAATATAAAATGGACATTTATATCATTTTGATAAATATTCACCAATATTTTAATTAATAAACACCAAAAAAAGTTTGATATAATCTATAAAAGTATAAATCCAAAGAAAATTTAATATATATTTTTATATTCTAAGTTTATTTAATATATATTTTTATATTATAAGTTTATATTGTTGCTTCTAGAATAACACCTGAGGATTATATACACAATATGACATGATAGTTGTTATAATTTAATGTAAAAAAATAAAAAATGGTAATTCTGAGAAATCAATAAATCGTGTTGAATCTGCAAGAGGCACACATGAATTGTTATAAAAAATGTAGAATTATTTTGTTACCTGTAATGTAACAATAAAAACACAGTTCATTTTTGTTATTGTTCACTGCCAGGAATATTAACAGAAATTCCAAATTTTTCACCCAAATATTTCAGCTGGTCTTCATAAAGTACATTTTTCTTTACAGATTCTTTATAATTATATTTTAGATCTTCAATTTCTTCAAAGAACTCAGGTCCAAAATTGTCTAATTCTTTTTTCATCTAAAATAACAAAAATAAATACTCAAATTAATATTTGAAATAATCTTTGGATAAAGTAAGCAAGAATAAAAACATTATTTAAAAAAGCCCAAGTAGATAAATTTTAGTATCCTTTTAATAAAGATTGACAGAATTTTCATAAGGAAAAATTCTAAATTTCAATGACAGACGTTTTGAAGAAATGAAGTTTTAAAAATGAAAATTAGATTTAATTGTTTATATTGAGGTTAATACAAAACTAGTGATTTCATTCTGTTTTATTCAATTTTTATAAGTAATTATAAAAATGAATTTATGAGGTTGCTGTGAAAGTTTCAAGCATTTCCTAAGAAAATCTTTTATTCATACAAATTAATAATATCATTGTTCATTTATTAAAGTATTTTTCTTGACTTTTACCATCTTTCTGCTAAATTGCACATTCATCATAAAAGAATGATTTTGAAATGGAAAAGCTCTATGATTATTTGCTGAATTGCATTTGCAACATAACAATGGATACTGTCATCATATAACTTCCTAACTTAAAGGGTATTTTTCTGTTCCAATGTCATTCAAGCAAGCCAGTTTCTCATTATAACAATTTGTTCAGATTCTAGCAATTAATAATAAAGGGTTCCCTTTGAGTCATTATAAACACAGAAAATAATTTTCCCCTCAGGATCTAGACACAATTTTCTTAGTTTTGATTCTCATAACAACCCTCTTTTTTTATCACTTCTTTTGTGCAAAAAATGACTATAAAGATAAAGAGCTGAGTAAAATAATATTAAAAAAAAGAAATTGGTGATTGTAGTCGAGGGTGATCCGAAGGCTCCCTTTTCATTAGGTACTATAATGAGATGTAATGAGAGGACACAACTCCTTTCCTTGGATTTCTCTACTTTACCCTTGATCCATACCTTATAATGCTGAGTGTTAAGCAAGACTGCATCAAGTATCAATTTTTGAGTCTTTGGTATGACTCAACTTGGGATTGAACCTCGGTTTCCTGGGCTATTGGCAAACACTCTACCCACGAGGCCACATTTATCATGGTTTATGTCATTGATTATATATTTTAACACTTTGTTAGCTGAAAAAATAGCTATATCTTCAAATTCAGAATTGTTTATTATCTTATTTTGGACAAGAAATGGATTTTTATTTTGTTCAAACAATTTTTTGCTGTTTAACTTATACTTTATTATAATCTAACAGAACCATTGCTTCAAGATTAAATATCCATTAAATTTTATAAGTAAATAATCAATATGATTCTACAAGTCTTAATCAAAATTCTTAAAGCTTCATTCAATAGAAATAAATATAAGAAAGCAAATATTTACGTTTCGAAGTTCTATCAATGATTTTTCATTCTCCAACTTCAAATTCTTCAATTCCAACTGCAGTTCAATATTATTAGCTTTTAAAGATTCATACTCCCTGGCCTTTTCTAGCATATCTTTCGGAAACTGAAAATAATAAACAACAGTATTATGATTATTTGATGACTCATTCTGACTATCACACTCACCTTTTTGATCACACTTTGGACAGAGGGCTCCCCAGCCTTCCTCAGCTGTATATTGCATCTTTTTTTACAGACTATATGAACAAAAAAACTGAACATAAACTAAATAAGTATCAACCTATTAATTTAATTGCAGGGCAGACTGGGCTACAGCATTGTTTGGCAACCAGTCTAAAAGAACAACAACTCTAAGTACAATAGTACAGTTTTGATCCCTTATCATCGACTTCTATTAAGTTTCCTCCTCATTCCAATCCTTTCATGATTGTTTCCTACCACCATTTTTTTCACTTTCAATTATTATGAAATGAATAATTACTAAAATTTCATTTATTTATTTGCTTTTTTAATATGTATCAGGATCACCATTAAAGGGATGAAAAAGACAGATCCTCACCCACAAAAAAATAGACATTCAGAAAAGTGTCAAGGTTTTTATTAACTTTCAGAAAAAATGTGGAGGAAGAGACAACTTCAGCAATTAGCAGTAGAGAAAAGTGGAAGAGATTTCACAAAAATTGATGACATCAAAATTGGGAACACAATTGTACCATTGCATTTTACTCTAAATTCAAAACTAGGAGGGTGTAGTGCTAGTAATTCTGCCTTGTAAAACCTGCCTGAAACGACAGCACTATGCCTCACAAGCAGTCCACAGGTTGTAGATTAGTAATTGTCAACATTATCAGATAACAATTTAGTACTTTTAAGCAATTTGAAATCAAAGGTCAAAACTTTGCTGGTATCATCACGTAAATAAATTACTTGTATATATGAGATCCATATAACCATAAAGATATCTAGACTATTAGCTGATGAGTTAAAATAAAAAGTGAGATAAATAATAGAGAAAGACAAACTGCCTTGAACAAACAGCATAAGAGAGATAAAATATCTCTTAAAACTTTCCAAAGTATGGTGATATAACTAAGCTACAAAGGAAAAAAGAAAACATAACACTTATAATGAACAAGTTTGAATAATTAGTACAATCTTCAAATTTTCTTAAGACTGATAGCTATTATAAAAAGATCCAATTTTATAAGCCACAAGGAAGCTGTCTCAGATCTTTAAAAAAATTTAGATCCTTTCACTGACAAAAGGTAACTAATCTAACTGTCATGTAGTTACTAATGATTACTTTGTTGGTAATGGCTAATCGTCATATGGGAGAGGGACACAAAAAACTATTTCATCTTAAGTATTAGGACCTTTGTTGCTTTATTCTCTGAGATTGAGAAAGTTGGTAGAAATGGATAATAGACACATGTGGAGTAGCTTCTTTATTCTAGTAGAAACTGTTTCTTCTATAGCACAATAACAAGCATTCATATATATATATATATATATATATATATATATATATATATATATATATATATATACAAGGTGCCTTCAATAAGTTTCCAGACTTTTTTGTATGGGCACTTTCATTGATAGTACACACTTGAAACTCTAGTCCCCTTCAAAGTAATCTCCTCCAACTGCAATGCACTTGTACTGTTCCAACAACTTTTGGAATGCCCCATGGAAGTCCTCTTGTGTGAGAATGTCAATGACCTTTGTCACAGCCTCTTTTATCTCCTCAATTGTCTCATAATGACAGCCTCTAAGTTTTTCCTTGAGCTTAGGGAATAAGCAAAAGTCACAGGGAGCAAGGTCTGGACAATAGGGAGGCTGAGGAACTGTCTTGATGCCCATCTTGGTCAAATAGTCTGTGACAAGGATGGAGTTATGAACTGGTGCATTGTCCTGATGGAAATGCCACTGACCCGATTTGAAGAGTCTTGGCCTCTTCCGACAGAATCTCTTCCTGAACTCCCTTAAAACCTCAAAATAGTATTCCTTGTTGACTGTCAGTCCAGTGGGAACCCAGTGCATGTAGATCATGCCAGTGCTGTCAAAAAAATGGATCATCAAAAGTTTGTGGGTGGATTTGTTCTGTCTGGCCTTCTTGAGTCTGGGAGAGCCAGCATGCTTCCACTGGGAATTCTGTCTCTTGGTCTCTGGGTTATAGCAGTAGATCCAGCTTTCATCGCAGGTCACCAGAGCATCAAGAACTGCAGGATCTGAATTGATCAGCTCGACCATCTCCCTGCTGTCATGACAACATCTTTCTTTCTGATCTTCTCTGAGCACCCTTGAGACAAACTTTGTGCAAATCTTCCGCATCTTCAGTTCCTCGCGACGAATAATTGTGTGTACAGTTCCTACACTGACATCAAACAGTTCACTTATTGTCTCTATAGACACACAACGGTCCTTATCCATGAAATTCTTTATTTGGCCAATCAACTTTGGTGTTCTGACTTCCTTACTCCTCCCACACCTCTCATCATCCCTCACAGACTCCCTTCCTTCCTTGAATCTCTTATGCCACTCAAAAACTGATGCTCAATTCATGCAAGATGGTCGAAAAGCAGTCTGAAGCAGTCCATATGTTTCTGTGGCATTTTTTCCAAGTTTAAAAAAGAATTTTATTGCATATCGTTCTTCTAAAGTGTCCTCACATCCAGATTGCATTTTTGAAATTGACCAGCTGTGACAATCAGGCTTTAATAGGGTGTATTTCAATTGCTGCTGTAGCTGTTCATTTGAATCTGAAATCATAAAAATTGGTCAGTCATTTCATAAGATGTATAGCAATAACATACTAAATTTTCAAGAGTCTATGACAATTTTAAATGCCTGTAAAAAACAGTCTGGAAACTTATTGAAGACACCTTGTGTGTATGTATATATATATATATATATATAGTTTTATTTGGTCCAGTTAAACCAGAGTTGGGAGTAAAAACACATAACAGGATGGAAATAAATTTATAATCCTGATGTGACCGGTTTGTTGTTTTTCTTAAAGAATATATATATATATATATATATATATATATATATAAATGTATGTGTGTGTGTTCATGGATAAATAGCTGAAGAAGGATTCTGTCTTCAGCATTTCGGCACCAAATTGTCTGGTAGATTTCTTTGTCTAAATTGTACGCGTGTGGTCTTTGCGTGAAAATAAACAAAGAGCTATGCGCATGTGAAGACCCGAGACCAGGAGTGTATGGGGAAAAAGGACCAAGGCATGTTGGTCAGTCTGAGAGCTAGAAGTCAAGAGGGTTGTCAGTCAGGAGAGAGACCTGGGCAGAGAGGGGTCTCAGTAGTCAGAGACTGGACGTTGAGCAGTGAAGATGATGACCAAAGATGAGTTAACATTTTTGAGTAGTCAAAAGTTTTGCAAAATTCTTACGATAGCCACAAACACACAGAGTACCAAAATACCCCAGACCTCACTTTATCAAGTTTTGTTGTCTCAAATCAGTTATTTTGTCTTTTCTTTCTTTCCTCCATCTGATTTTTTGTTGTTTTTTTTTTTTTGTTTGACTTGTTAAATGCCCACTCAGCCAGGTTTAAGATTCAACAACAAGGTCCTCATTAGACAATGGACCACAAAAGATGATCAAATGACGATCCCAGTGCTGTGGGCTATTTCATACTTCCTGTATCTTTGAATCATTCCTCACTCTCCATACATGCAAACATTTGTCTTCTTGTGTCCTCAGCCACCAAAAGAGAGAGCAAAACAAGAAACCCATTGTCTTTTATTGTTCCAAAGCATCCAACACCCACTTCCACCCAGCATGGATGGCATTACACCAATTGTTATCATGCCCAATTTTCATCAGCTTAGGTTTTACATGCAATCCAGTCAACTAGTTCCTGTTTGATAAAATCTATCAAATTTCAAAAAACTCTCCCACATACATGAAATACTCAAATCACTTCATAAAATTAAACAAGGAAATTCTTATGCTTTTTGCACAAGTAATGAATATTATTATTGTAACAAATTCAGCTCTAGAAAAATGTTAATATTTTGTAGACATATAAC
The DNA here is from genome assembly GCA_963585895.1 of Sepioteuthis lessoniana. Lineage (NCBI taxonomy): Eukaryota > Metazoa > Mollusca > Cephalopoda > Myopsida > Loliginidae > Sepioteuthis > Sepioteuthis lessoniana. Next base: position 45,543,417 of record OY757937.1, read on the forward strand.
ACATTTCCAATTAAAATCTAGCATACAACAAGAGAAAGGTATATGCTGCTACTGACATGTGTTATGGAAAATATATATATGAAGTACTTTTAAGAATTGTTTCTGAAAATATTGCCATTAAAGTTAGCAGTATAGATGTTATATTCTTATTCTGGTTGTACCAGGAAAATGTACAAATAATGATCATTCTTACTAACTCTATTTAGATTATCAATACAATTCCTCAAGCAAAGGGAATATGACAACCAACTTGTTCTGACAAATTGTTCTGAATATAGGTTTAAAACATGAAACCAACACATGCTGGGTTATATTTTAACTTACACCACCCTTGCAGTCTTAAATAAAGAATCAGTCATTGCTCACAAATTTATAAGTAATGACCTAGATATTATATCACATGAGAAGACTAATATGAATAAAAATCTTCTGAAGAAATAATAACCCAATTATACATATAACATTGGGATATACTAATAGATAGGTGAACCAATGCCAAAACAATACCCCAATCTTATATCAGAAGTGTAGCAGAAAGAATACAGGAAAATTATGATTAGTATAATAGTTTCCAATAGCAGAATCACACAATACATATTGATATTATAATCAAAGTACACAATATATATATTAATATAATAACTGATGTACATAATGAAAAACTATCATTTATAAGAATTACAATCATAAACACAATAAAATCATATCACATAAAAGAAAAAAATACAATCCATGAAAAATTAGAATATCAAAATAAAAGCAAATAAAAAAATTACAGAATATAAAAAATAAATTACAGTATATAAGTAAAAATACAGTACAAAAAATAATACAAAAATACATAACTAAAAAACAGTCAACCTTTACATGCAGCATTAATGAAATTATCAACTTTACATAAATAAGATTACATATATGTTATTAATTTCTTTTATATAACTAAAATTTCTTGCAAGCCAAAAAAAAAATGACAGCACTAAAAGAAACTTTGTTGTTTGAATCAGTGAGGTGAAAGTTATTTAAAATTTTATGATTACCAGATGATTATCTGAAGAAGACAGAATAAAAAGTGATCAAAATAATAAAGATAAGGATACAAGTTCTAATGATTCTTTGAATATTAACAATTCTTCTTCACCTGAGAACTTCAAACAATAGTATAAAAATTGTCTCAAATCATGATGAATAATTTTTGAAAATATTATATATATATGTACTCATTATTCACGCTTAAATCCAAACATGAACAATTAAGAATAACTTTACCAAAAGACACTCATTCCAACTATGATCAAATCTTACTTGTCATGAATTTTAGAATTTTTCTTCACTATGAATATCCTTTTAATCCTCCATTTTCTTTTTCCTATATCAGTTCTTCTTATTTCCTTTAAGTTCATTTCTTTTAGATTAGAACACAGTAATTAACCAGAAATTAGCTTATTACATATTTAATTAATAAAAATCAGTTACATAAGATTTGGAAGTTTTAATATTGTAGTCAGAGAAAAAATAGATATTTGTCAATAAAAAAATTACTATGATAGTTGAAAAGATATTATCAAAGAGTTTAAACTTAAATACCAGAGAATGATCAAGTTTTTAAAGAATGACAAGTGGTAGGAATAGAATGTTTAAGACTTTGTAGAGTGTAAAAAAATAAATTTGATAAATAGATAAGACATATTACCTTTTGAATTCCTTAATTCTCTGATAAAAGTAATTTTTAATCATGATTCAAATTTATTATGTGTGTGAGGGTAACTAGGGCTGAATAGGTAACAAAGAAACAGTTATACTGCAATTCACTTACCTCAGTTGTTTTTCCATGAACTTTTTGTTGCAAAAGCTTCACTTCAGACAAAAGTTGGTCCTTTTCTTTTTCAAGTTGATTTAATTTTAGCCTAGAATAAGTAAATATAAATAAGAAAAGGTAATCATAAACTAATGACTAAATGTAAATATCAGGAAAGTTTCCCAAGTTTTAAACAAAAATTGTTTAATCTCTGGTGTTGTTAACTTTCTGTGTGTTATTATTACAAATTAATGCCAAGATCAATTTGTCTAGATTCTTTTAGGACAATTATTGCATAATTTAAAGGAATTCTTCACCCTGCTTTCTGCTAGCCTCTTTCATGCTCAACAAGAGAAAAACTAATCTCTTAAAATCTACTTAGAGGGTGATATATTTCCAAATCAAAAGATTATTTTTGCTTTAAATAGTTAAAAAAAAAAGAGTAGTCAGATTAGAATGCTTTTGGCTTTATGAATCGATTCTCTCAATTTATATATGCACAAAAATAATCTCAAAATATCTATACAATATTCATTTTTATTATATATAGTGTTTAGTAGAGAAAAACAAATAACAATCAATTAAAAACAGACCAATATATTTTTCAGGATATCATCTTTATTTTTATTGGTTTAATTATATTTTTACCATTATATTCTTCAAGTGCAAATTTCATCCAGTCTTTTGAATTCACTTATTACTTTTTTCTTCTTGCTTTAAAATCTCTTCAACTGAAATGTAACAATCCAACAATATCACAAGACTGAGTATTAGGGTCTAGTGTTAGTACTGTAGTTTGTTGTTTGGTGAATATTTTTGGTCTCCTATTTTGTAGAAGTACATGTAATTTGGTAAGGCAAATGAAGTAAAAAGGTGTGAAACAATATGTACAAAAAGAACATTTAAAACAAAGCGGTACAAACAAATTCAAATTTATATATCAACAATACATGCAATGAAACATTTCAAAACATTAGTATTCTAATACTGTTCATTAAATATTCCTCTGTGTGTGCGTGTGTGTGTGTGTGTGTGTGTAACTAACACTAATACTACAAAAAAGGACTTTTTAACAAAGTGTCCTATGCGTGTTGACTAAGTATTTCTACTGTTTGTTTCTTTCTGTGGTTTGACGAAATTTCTGTGTTCTAGGCTGGAAATAGTCTCACCGAAAAAGTATAATGAAGAAGAGAATGATTGCAGAAAGTATCCATTTTTGTGGTGGTCGACTGCTGGAAGTCAAATGTAAAAAGGAAGAAGAGTGTGTTGACTCTGTTAATCAAAATTGAGAGAGTGAGAGTGAAAATGTGAAAGAGAGCTGTGTTGACTCTCCAAGTGAAATTGTGAAAAAGAGAGCGAGTGTTGGAAGATTTTAGTATTTATAGAAAATTCTCGTCATGGAGTAGGCTCCAAAAACGCGGGACAAAATTGAAGTTGCAGACGTAGTTTTGAGCACTAACCACATGGTTTTCCTGGCCAATAGGTTCCTGAGACTGATTGTTTAGCGAAGTCCACCATCTTTGTTTCAGGGACAAGTGGCATAACGTCCATTTTAAAATATAGGAGTGTAAATCCTATAGTACTAATGTGGGAAAAAGCAAGATTAGAACCTACATGCAAGAGTAAGAAGAATTAATAGGTTCACAATACTAGAGCTCTGATTTCTATATGATGTTAAAATCTACATTCATTATGTATTCACTTTTAACAAACTTATATGCGCAGCTTCTTTCATTTTACAGACTTTCTATTGTTTTGTGCCTATTATTTTGACTTTATTCCAGAGGAACAGTGAACACCAATTTTTAAACTGAAAATTACATAAGAAATATTTGTAACATCTGAAAATATGCAGACTATAAAAGAAAGATTTCCAAACTACATCAGCTATCACTAAAAATTAACTAGATAAATTATGAATAATTATGTCATACCTGGTTTGTTGATAGCTTTTTTTCAACTTGGCATCACTGTTTATAGATTCCATGGGACAGTTCTTCAGTATGTCAACCTATAGGAGTAATATTTGATGGCAGCATAAATCACTTTACATTTGCTATTATAAAAGAACTTTTACTTTTTATTTGAAAGTGATATAGAATGTTTTATAATTGAAACAGATATATATTTTCAACACAAAGGTTAGATTTGTTTACAAAATAAACATTTGAAATTCAGAATCAAAGATGCTTAATACATGATAACTGTAAACTGAAACATTTTTGTACTTCATTACTGGAGAATGCTAATTTTTTTCTAAAATTATATCAACTTATGAAAACAAATAATGATATCAGCTTTATTTGTGTATATCAATAGAAATAAAAGTTGATAAAAACCAAATAATCTTGGGAACAAACTTATGAGAAAATTCACCCAAACACTTCAAAATATATCAATGTATTTTGAAAATTAGTCATACATATCTTCATGATTATAATGTATAGATACAAAAACTTATCAACCCAAATCAATTAGTAATGGAAGTCAAAAATATTTTTTAAAATCTAAAACAAGAAAATAGAGAATCAACCACAGGTAAAATTTTCTCATGTTAAATTCCATTTGTCCATAACAGTTAATGAAGAAAAAAAAATTAATATTTATATATAATAGCAACTAATACCTATTATTAGGCTAAAACAATACTAACTGAAACGATTTTCTGCTTAAAGTATTCCAAAGTATGGACAAAGAAACTAATAGAGTTCTAATTGTTACAATAGAGAAAAGGATGAGCAGAATACCTGTTTTAACAATTCCTGTTTTTCTTGCAAAAGACTCTGTTCTCTCTCTGCTGACTCTCGCAACAATGTTTTGATATCTACAAGCAGTTGACGCTAAGATAAAAACATTTCAATTAGAATAACACTATAGACATTTTATATAAAATGAATATTTACCAAATGTAAAAATCCTTATGTAAAACATGAAAATCCATAAACAGTATGAAAATGGTCACTTATAACAATTTTCAATTCTCTTAAAATGAAGATAAATATATGTTTATACTAGCTCTTATCAATTGTTTTTGGTCAGTCCTCTTAAAGCTCTACTCTGATTCCAGAGCCACTTATCAAACAGGGATACAAACTGAATAGATAGACAGAAATTTATTTGTTATTGAATTCCATGAAAACTTGAATATTCTTACATACTCAACAATACTTTTTAAAAGATACTGTATGAAATAAACATCTATCAGCCCTAATGCAATCCTTGAGCTTTGAAGCTTTTCTGCAAGTTTCATGATATTGGGGTCCAAATTAGACAATGACAGTTGAAGATAACCTTTGGTCATAAGATCAATTCTGTTTTAGTTTTAAAAATTACCATGCTAAATTTACACTCAATCAAATATGTTGAAAGAAAGGCTTTTTATTGCTTTTCATATTTTACCACAACTGTCCTTAGAGTTCATCTCTTTAAATTTTTCTGTACATTGCCCCTTGTTCCAGTGCTTTCATTGAAAATGATTGGCTTACATTTTAATTAACAGAATTTATATGTTGTAATTTATTAAGCTCTTTGCTTAAATGTGGCACAAGGCTGTATGAATGGGGCACCCAATGAGACCCGAACTCACTCGTGAAGGTTTGCTAATCTAGCTTACTAACCATTATACCACCCAAAGTGCCCTTTTATATAAAATTCATATAAGTTGGATACAACAGAATCATTATTATGATTAATTATTATCAGAACAGTTGTACATTTACAATGTAAACAGGCATATACACAGAGTGAAGTAAGGAACTACATGAATAAAAAAACAATTTGCTTTTAGCACTCTCAAAAAGTTTTCTGGGAAAGAAATATAGAAGGTATTTATTATAGAAAGAAAATTTATTAGTTATGTAATACTTTTAAGTTTTAGAGCATATTCTAATACTGATTGGTTGATTGGTTGTTGTTTTGTTTTACAGCATATCAACCCTTTCCAGGTCATTTAACACCAAATTAAGTCATTTTGATAAAAATTTCAAACAATTCAGTTTAGTACAAGTATAGTTTTTTGTTTACACACAGTTTAAGTGTCAAAAACAGTTCTATTTCAAACAATTCAGTTAAGCATTAGTACGCAGTTTAGTTTTATTGACCCATAGATAGGACCCTATAAGGTGCCATCACTCTAGGTCAGAGTGATGGCAATGAAGGAGTACTCCACATTCCCCAAAGCTCCAACATTACTGAAGCCTCACCATCAGATTCTTTAGTGTCATATCCAGAAAACCTGTTAGGTAAGTCTTACCCCTCAGCAGAGATGTAGCCAGTGTATTCTGTGGTCTCAACCCACTGGGCCATTTGATTTGTTGTCTTTCAAAATGCTAACAATATTAAGCTAGAATCAATGTAAATTTAATAGAATAATAAGTAGTCATAATAGAATGAATAGATTAGTTTTCTCTACTAATAACTTTGAATAGGATTCTTGATCTCTACTTTTTTACTAAACATAGGCATCCAGACAAGTTGATCTCAACAAAAGCCCACTAAAGGCATAATAACATGTAATTTGGTTATGCTTCCACTTAAAACTTATTCAGCTTTGAAAATGTCATAATTCCTGCTCAGAACATTTGAATCAGTTAGATGGTTATTGGATGACTGCACTCTACAATTGTTTTTCATGAATAACTGCAATAATGAAATGTATTATCACATACTAATCCAAGGTGGATTTTTGATATCCACTCAAACTGAGTTAGTGCGTTAATGAAATGTTTTATCACATACTAATCCAAGGTGGATTTTTGATATCCACTCAAACTGAGTTAGTGCAGTAGGGAATAGGAAAACTTAATGACTGAATACCAGGGTGCTGCCTGGAAAGATCCTATACTATTGTGGTAAGAGTTGAAAACTACAATCAAAGGCTTTCTCTTTATCACATTGTATTTTTATTTTCATTTATCTGTTGTGTATATAATGCAAAACATACGTTAAAAAAAAAACACAATTTTACATAAAATACTTATAGTCATAGATAGTCACATATTCACAAGTATGTATGTTGTGTACCTTATTTTCAAGTTCTTCTTCAAGTTTTCTTATTTTGGCAAAATTCCCTTTATCTAACTTTGTATCTCCATCTGCAAATCTATTTACCAACTTTTCATTTTCAGCCATCAGCTGTTTAACTTGATCCTCAAGTTTCATTCTCATTTCATTCTCCTGAAGAAAACATAACAGATATGAACAGATTAGGGTACATATTATAAGCTAATATCTAAAAGTCTTTTTCACCCAAATATAAAATCAGTTTTACAAGCAATGCACAAATTCTTTTATCCTCCTATATTTACCATAAGTTTCATTGACCTTTTTTCCACCAATAAATATAATTAGGAAAATCGAAACAACCAAAATTACATAAAAATGCTCTAATTTAGATTTTTTCTTTTTTCGATGATTAAGAAATTGTATAAAAGCAGCACTAATAATAGTAAAATGAATATCGTTTGATGAAAAAGGTATAGATATTTTACTAAAATGTTTACTCACACTTGACTGTAAAATCATCCTTTGAAGTAAATAAATGATCAAATAAATAGATCATTATATAAATAAAATATGAATAATGGGATAATTTACAAAAAAAGATTAATAAGCAAAATTATACAGTTGCTATACAAGGTGCATTCAAAAAATATTAAGACTGGCTTCATAATTTTCTTTCAAAGTGGAAGACTTGTCTCAACATCATCACTTTATTATATAAGTTGCTCAGCTGTGCATTTCATCTTAATTTTTTTTAGCTTTGTCAGATTTTTCTTAAGGTAGATAATACAGAACAAGCCTGAATCAAATTCTGGATAAAGCTGGTTCTGAAATGCTGAAAGAAGCTAATGGACAATGAGCTATGCCAATTTAAGATCCTTGGCACAGCTCATTATTGAAAGTGATGAGTGTTTAGGAGGCAGAAATGCTCAAACAGTTGAGAGGTGCTAAGTTTGGTGAAAATGAATAGAATATTGATTATCAAAGAGCTTTGTGTTGAGGTGGACATTTTCATTCAATCATGTTAAGCCATTCTTACTGAAGATTTGAAAATAAAATGCATCCATGTTTATTCCACAGCTTCTAACACTAGAACAAAAGGAGTTTCAGATCACCATAGCTACTGATTTTCTTCATTGTGTCATAATTGATGCAGCCTTGTAAACCATCATAACAGGTGATGACTTGTGGGTATATGACTACAATACTGAAACTAAAGCTTAGTCAGTATGGACGTCTTCATTATCACCAAGGCCAAAAAAGTCTTAATAAGTTCAGAGCAAGATCAAAGTACCCCTCATGGTCTTTTTTGATAAAGAACATGTAATTCACCATGAACATGCTGTCAAAGATCAAACTGTCACCAAAATATTCTTTAGAAGTCTAGTACTATTTCTGTGATTCTATATGTTCTAAATGGCCAGACCTGACACTGCATATTCTGTTTGACTTCTTCAAGAGTTTTTTTTAGCAAAACACAGGATTAGGCAAATGCAGCACTATCCATATTCTACAGACCCCCTAACTCTGTTTCAACTTTTATTTGTTTATTAAACTGAATATCCATCTCAAGAGTAAGAGATTTGAGAATGTAGATTTAGTTTGGTTTCTTTGTTTAATGGCATATCAACCTTTGTGGATAATTTAACGCCAAATCTATCCTTGTGGTAGAACAGCAGTGGAATTATTCAACCCATAGTTTGAGGGACAAGGAAAATTATACTTTTCCAGGGGTATTAGTTTGAAAATGAATGTAATATCAGGACTGGAGTTCAAATCTACTACAATGTCACAGTCCAGAACTATCCCACAAGGACTCACCCTAAAGATTTACAGGATATTAAAAGAAATATAAAGCAAAGTTTCACACTATATCAAAAGAGAAGTTTCAGAGGAACTTTAAACAATTGAAAACTTACTGGAATAAGTGTATTGAATGATAAGGTAACTATTTAGAACAAAATGTACATTTTATTTATTATTTATTTAGGTCTTTGTAAATACAACTTCAGTCTCAACATTTTTAACACACTTTGTAAAACATATAATGTCCTAGACCTAGAACTATTTTTTATTCTCACTTTTAATGTATTGATTTTATTTTGTTATCCGTATTCTCTATGACTAAATTGAAATCTTTTTCTCATTATAATTTTGTTTCAACTATTGAAAAATAATTATATTTCTATGTAGTATTGTATTTATCTATAGCAGTATATGTCGCTAATACAAAATATATGATTGCCTTCTATCCCTACTATATATACATATACAATTATACATATACACACACAGAAGAGTTTCCCGTTGGTGATCTATTTGGTAATTGTCAATAGATAATGACATATAATTATCTTGGCTTATTTAAGTAATATTTTGACAACATTCACCTTCATGATATCTGTCATAAATTGCTATAAAATGGGAGATGCAAAAATTTAATTCCTACTACAACCAGGGTTCAATCCTAAGTCAAGTCATATCAAAGACTCAAAAAGTGGTACTTAATACCTTCTTGCTTAACACTCAGCATTATAAGGTTGGGATCAAGGGTAAAGTGGAGCAATCCAGAGAAAGAAGTAGCACCTTTCCTTAGACCTCAGTGTAGTAGCTAATGAAAAGGGAGCCTTTGGGTTGCCCTCGACTATGGTTGCCAACTTTACTTTTTTACAAGAGTCAAACATACAATTGTAACAATGGATATAAACTATATGTAACCTATTTACTAAAGGTGATACTATTAAACTTCTAGCCACGTGAAAACATGCATTATATATAGATTAGGAGTATAAACAATTATATTGAGATAGAATGGCAAAAGGACACAAAGACAACACAAGAAGTGAAATCAGATTATGCTTAGTTATAATGGAAAGAAATAAATAGTGCTACAAAGTGTTGTTATTTCAACTAAGAACATTTTATAAAGTGTATTGGAAGCAAAGATAAATCAAGCTGTAGAAAAGTAATTATTACTAAAGAAAATTGTCACAATATGCATAACTTAATAATTCAGCAATGAGTTGTAAAGAATATTCTGAAAGTGGGATTGCCTTCTGAAAATTTTTTCTGAGTTTTTCATGATCAGTCAACAATTTGGCATTTCCTTTCTCCTTGCTAAGATGTTTATCTGGTGAGGCTGATGTTTTCTTTTTCTCTTCTTTATTAATTTTTTGCTGAAATCAAATAAAAGTAAATATAAAAATTTTCAGGAAAGAAGTCTAGGAAATGATACTCTTTTTGCAAAAAAAAGGGTGTTTTTTCATGGATTTTTACAAATGCTACAAAGAATATAAAGCAACTGAGACAAATCTACCTTGAGGTTTTATCTTAAAATGCATATCATTTCAGTATTTTTTGTAAACTATTCATTCAAATTATTACAATTTTTAACTGATAATGTTGAAATTTTGCTATGATACACTTTAAGCAATTTATGGGAAGTGAAAATACAACAGTTATAGATAATCAAATGCAATAAAATATGACTGCAAGCAATAAATTTTCAGTCCTCTTTATTACAGAGTAAATAACAAGTAAACTAAAATAAGTGAATAGCTGTTGCTTTTGGGTGCTTATAAAATCTGTAATAGAATCAATCAGCTGATCAACAAGTAATTTTCACCTGCTTAGATCAAGCTTCTTTTGAAGATAGTAGAAGATACTTGATAACATTACAAATGGCAGCAAGTATCGCACCTTCTCCACAGCTAGAATGCTGATCATGTAACAGGATCCGAGTAAGATATGTTCTGAATATATTCTTTTAGGCCCAACTTTTATGGAAAAAAAGAAGTGAATACCCATGATCAGAGTATTTACACATTAACTATTTTTACAACAGATTGGAGCAAATTTTGAACAATGTAAATTGGTAGTTGATGATTTGCTGTTACAGTATCATTTCTTAACATTTTTGAACAGCAACTAAGTTGATACCTATTCAAGGAATTCAACTAAATCATTTTGTTTACCAATATTTAACTATAATTAATCATGGTAATCTTTTGATGGCTATGTTTTTATTCTCATCTATAGAAGCCACCCTTATAGATGAGCAGCAGTAGTTCCCCAATTGAACTATTTGATCCTGGGTGTTAAACATGGATGCTAACTAAATGTATGGAGAAAAAACTTGACAGTAATTACACAAGAATGCTGTGAACAATACTGAACAAGTCCAGGAGGACACAAAGCAGCAGCTTTACAGTCACCTACCACCCATCATGAAAACTATCTAAGTTAGACAAACCAGACATGTGGGACACTGCTGGAGAAGTAAGGATAAACTCATTAGCGACATACTCCTGTGGACCCCTTCACATAGATGAGCAAAGGCAAAATGACCAACAGGAATCTATATACAACAGCTCTGTGCCAATACAGGATATAGCCTTGAAGACTTCCCAGGAGCGATGGACAATAGAGACCCATGGCAAGAGAGGGTCAGGGAGATCTGTGCTGGTGGCACGACATGATGATGATGAACTATAATTAACATCATAATACATATATACATTTAATTAGACATCATACTCAGCAAAATAAAACAAAGGAAAGCAAAATAAATATTCATCTCTTTGAGTTTAATGTCTTAATAAAATTTCTTTCTCTTTGTTTATGTGCAATGATTCTTTTAACAAAAGGTCAATTTTATTTGGGATACTAATTTCATAGAATAAAAATAAAATGCAATAACATTTATTTTCACATATGGTGAATAGAATATTTTGATAAAGTAGGTTTGTTCTTCTCATGACTTGTATTCAGCTATGGCCAACTGTATGATTTGGTTTGGTTTGGTTATTTGGTTTAATGGCATATCAATCCTTGCAGGCTATTTAAAGCAAAATCTTGTACATAACTTGTAAGACATTAGTTTGTAGATAACTTTATCTTTGAATGAATTAGAGCTCATTTGTTTGCACACAATTAAATGGTTTTAAATATCACTAACACTAATAATTCTATTTGATATTAATCATTTGTTTACATATAGTTAAATTGTTTCAAGTATTGCTATTGAACATTAGTAATTCTATTTATCAAGTATTCCTATCTAATATGAACAATTTGCATACAGCTGCATAGTTTCAAATAACCAATAATAATAATCCTTAGTAAATGATTAAACAGTTCTATTTGACCCAAAGACAGGACTCTAACTGGTACTACCACTCTGGGTAAGAGTGAACCTAAGAATAGTGGAGTTGAAGGGTTACTCAACATCCCCAAACTCCAAGACTGGATCCTCACAATCAGATGTAGTTTAATGGCCAACTACAAGTACCTCTAACTTAAAAATGAAATTAAAGTCAGGTTGAACTTATGAAATTTACTTCTTTATTTAAATGTAACACTCTAAATTAAATTTCATTATGATTCATGACCCTTTCATCACATTAAAAAAAATTGGACTGCCAAATGACTGCAAAAGGTCACCAACTGATTCCTTACTGCAAAGATATGATGGTGGGCAGATCACATGATCCCTTTCAGTCAATTGGAAGGCACCACAGCCAATAACTCCAAAAACACATAAAAACATGAAAATTTTCTCTCTCTCTCTTTTTTTCTGGTGAACTTGTGCTAGCAACAACAAGCCATGTTAGCTTGTACATATGGCAGATGCTCAATTTAGCTATACATAATATCCTTTCTTCCCAACCTGATGGACTATGAACATTACAGACCTTTCAATTGAGCCACTCATGAACCCCTTCTTTTGGCATATCTAATAAACATACATGGCCATTTTTCTGAGTTTACAGGCTACTTGCACAGAAAAGTGCCATTCATGCTAATAAAATATATAAAGCACTAATAATTCTCGTTGTCTACTCATTTCTCTGAGTACCAAAACAGAGAAAATAAAAAAAAACAGCTTCTTTTATCGGAGTATAATGAACACCAAATCCTCACTCTTGCCTACATGGGCAGCATTGTCTCAGCAACTCTCACCACCACTTAGCTGGCTAATTGAGTGGGATTTCAGCAACTTTTAGTTAATTGATGTTTACAGTCCAGGATCCTAAATAAAGCATATCTTGATGCACCAAGCCAACTGGACAAGATTTGTTTGTCTCACAGCAACTGTTTTTTTGGTATAACTAATCAATTCATACCCCATGACTACCCACTTACAATGCAACTAAATTCATTTTCATTCCTTTTGTTTATTAATTTCATATATGCATTTATTTATATTTAAATGCATATAATAGCTCTATTTTGTCAGTAATTTCAAATATATATATATATATGAGGGTAATGATGATATCTTAGTAACACCGATAAAATTTCCATAGGTTCAGCTTGTATTTTATCATTTCTTCATATAGCATATAGAGATTTGAAGCTCTATTAAAAGTACTAACCTGGATGATTTGCTTTAACTATATCATTACATAATATTTTCACATTAAAACATGTTTTAGTCACCAATTCAACACAACAATTCATAAATAACTATGGGACAAAATTTGGAAAATATTTGCTTCAAACTTGAACAAATTTTTAATATAGTAAAGAGTTTTTAGATTTTTTTTCAATATATATGAAAAATCTTCATAAAACTTCATAAATGAAGGGTTTCCGGACTATTGTCTTCATCTTTATTGTTATTTCCACAACATTTCGGCTGATATGTCCTCCGGCCTTCTTCAGGTGTTTGTCGAACTCAGGAACCTTCACGGAACTTTGAACTACGTCCTTTATTGAATCCACGGGGGTCACCTTTTCTAATTCCGTTAGCCATAACCGGGTACAAGTGTTAAGTATTCCTGTATTGTTACTCACCTGCAGTCAGGACTGAACCTACAACCTCCAGATGATTGTCTCCTTAGAAGCTTAGGGAACCACGCCTATAACCGTTACGCCATGTACAATAACAATAAAGATGAAGACAATCGTCCGAAAACCCTTAATGATAAAAATCACCAAGCTTCGTCTCAGAAATTTAGACAACTATAAATGAAGGTTTGTTATGAACAAATTTAAGACAACAGAAAACAGAAATAATATTTATTTTGATGAAACTATCAAAGTTTTGAGCAATTTCATATTTGTAAGAATATATAATATAATCATATTAATTTATACTGAAAAAAGTAAATTAAATAATAATGAGATTGGAAGAAACTTATGATTTTCATAAAACCTTCAATTTATATTGCTAACATTAATCTATTAAATTATAAAAATGAAACTATCATGATCTTATCACTTAGTTATAGATACCAAAGATTTGTTTGCATTACCTCTGTTTGATTAACTGAAACTGCTAATTTCTTCAAGTGTTCATTTTCTGCTTGGACACGATCAACTACTTTCTTGAGAAGAGCAATGATCTTCTCTAGTTCTTTTGGGCTCTTGCCACTCTCTCCAACCTAGAAAAAAAAATAAATACAGTGACATTGCAAGAAAAATTCATTTATAATAGTAAAAAAATCAGGAACTGATTATAAACTGAAAATAGAAAATAATTTTAAAAGTCTGGTTATGTTTTTTAAAAGCTTAAGATTTTTCCACTGTACAAATAATCCTACAAGAAAAATAGGACTTTAGTGGTCTGTCTTAGAGATATATTTGCAAATACTCTCTTAAATTCATATAATTCTTCTAGCCATTTTTAAAATCTATTTTTCTGATTTTCTAATTTTCTCAGTTTCATAAAAGTATGAGAGGCATAATTGTTATCATTGGAGAAAATGAACTCAACAAGCCTAGTTCAAATGCTGGATTAGGTTGTTAACATTTCACTTTTGAGAAAGGCATGAATACATTTCCTTTCCCCAGCTATAGATAAATAGTTGGGAAGACTGGACTCTCTAACATTGCAGTTACACAAACTAGCCAAAGAGATGCAAAAAGTAAAAACCTGGTGGAGTGTGGATTGCAATTCATAAAAACCTCATAAAAACATATTTGCCACTGAAACTGCAGTACTATCACTTACATGGTGTTGCTTCAGCTTTATAGTCTACAAGAGTCAAAGGAAAAGAATACATTTCAATTTACAAACATAGAGAACTAAAATTCCAAGAGTTTATTGTTACAATTTGCAAACTGGACTCAATCATCATCATCATCATCATCAAGTCATGCTGATAGCACAGATTTCCTAACTCTCTCTTGCTCTCTCTCTCCATCCATCTTTATTACCCATTGCCCTTGGCAGGTCCTTTAGCAAGCATCCTGTGGCCACACAGAACTGATAAGACTTTGCTGGTTGGCCAACACTGGTGTGTTCATATGTAGGAGTCCACAAAAGAATTTTTTATGAGTACCTAGTATGTCTTGTTCATCTTACTTGAATGGTTTGTGAGATGAGAGGCAAGTGGCCATTCAACTGCTGTTTTGTGGGGTCCTGCTTCCAAGATTTGTTCGAAACAGCAGGAAACATCCTTGTGTAGTTCCCATTTAGCTTTTACTCAAAGCACTTTTTTAAAGTCTAACTGCTACAGCTGTACAATATTACTGACATAGCAACAGCTTGGAAGAATTTCCATTTTATTTTATCAGAGAGATTACATTTCCATAAAATGGTGCCATCTCTACATTAAATGACAAGCCTCTAAAATTAGTAGACCATTTCATATACTTTGGTAGCAGTATCACATCTACTGAAAGCAATGTCAACATATGCATAGGAAAGGCAAGGACTGCTATTGACTGGTTATCAACCATATAAAATTTAATCTCTCTAATGGACTCGATATCTCTTGCTAAATCAACACTATAGAAGTATTTGTTACCAGAATATCTCAGTAATCTTATGTCTTGGTATCTCCTTAATATCTCAGGCTAAAATCTACATTACTAAATATGAGGTTTTTGTAAAATAATAGCCAATTTCACATTTAAATCTGTAGTAAAATTAGCTGTTATTTTCAAAAGTACCAAATATATTTTGCCCAGTTGTCTGAAGCTGTAGAATACACCAACTGCTTCTCTGCAGAGGGGTAAGACCTCCCTCCAATGAGTGTCCTGGATATCACACTAAACAAGCTGATGGTGAGGTTCAAGTAATGCTGGAGCTTTGGGGTACCCCTTCATCGCCATCGCTCCCATGTTCACTTTGACCCGGAGTAGTAGAACCTGATAGGGTCCTATCTATGGGTCAAATAGAACTAAATCATGGTTTCTTGAGTTTACTGTTTTTTGCATTTAAACTGCATATTTATACTAAACTGAACTGTTTAAAATATAACTGTTTTGACATTTAAACTGTGTACTTATGCTAAATGGAATTGCTCAAAATAGAACTGTTTTGACATCTAAACTGCGTACTTATTCTAAACTGAATTATCTGAACTAAAACTGTTTTTACATTTAACTCTGTGTATTGCCCAGTCAGCTGGGGCCATAGAATTCACCAACTGCACCTCTGCAGAAGGGTAAGACCCCCCACCCCACCCATGAGTGTCCTTGATATGACACTAAACAATTTGATGGCAAGGTTCCAGTGATGCTGGAGCTTTGGGGAATGTGGAGCACCCCTTCATGGCCATTGCTCCCAGGTCCACCAAGGCCCAAGTGATAGAACCTGATAGAGCCCTATCTATGGATTAAATAGAACTAAACTGCCTACTTTTGCTAAACTGAATTGTTTGAATTAGAACTGTTTGACTAAACTGAATAGCTTGAAATAGAAATGTTTTGACAATTAAACTGTGTACTTACATTTAAACTGCGTACTTATGTTAAACTGAATTGTTTGAAATGGAACTGTTTTTAACATTGAAACTGTACTTACGCTAAACTGAATTGTTTAATATAAATATTTAACTGTGTGTAACAAAATCTATACTTATACTAAACTTGAATTAGAACTGTTTGACTAAACTGATTAGCTTGAAATAGAAATGTTTTTGACCATTAAACTGTTTACTCATGCTAAACTGAATTGTTTGAAATAGAACTGATTATTTGTATAAAAATAAATTTGGCATTAAATAACCTTCAAAGGTTGATATGCCATTAAACCCAACCAACCAACCAACCAAATATATTATTAAACAATCATCTTCAATCCATTTTTTAATTCAGATTGAAATTTAAAACAGTATTTTGTAAATAACACTTTATTAACTACTTATGATCAAGGACACAACTGATAAGATTAAAAAATCTTCTCTTGTTACAAAGTTCAAGATATTCTTAAAATTATTTACTGTATTAACAATTATTATAATATAAAAGCTCATTAACCTAAGATATTAAAAAAATTTTCAGTATTATTAATCTATAGTATAAGTTGCTCATAAGCAAAATACTTGATAAAAAACATTACAATAAAAATTATTTATAGAAAACTAAAATTAAAACTAAATTGAATCATTTAATAAAGCCTTTCTATTGATTTTTGTATAATATATTCAGCACAAAAAAAAAAATTATTTATAGAAAACTAAAATTAAAACTAAATTGAATCATTTAATAAAGCCTTTCTATTGATTTTTGTATAATATATTCAGCACAAAAATATAATGCAAGGATATATGGAGTATGGTTAGAAGAAGACACTTATCAATCTATCATATTACTATTTAAGACTAAACAGAACATTAGTATATATGGGAGCTGAAGTCAATTATATACAGGTTATTTCATTAATAAACTAAACATAGATAAGAACCTAAATAAAGTTCCTGATAATTGATATCATTATGAAAGTTAAACTAAACATCGCAAAAATAATATCAAAATTTGTTTTTAAAACATTAACTCATAATAATACAATTATATTTTCACAACTGTGATTTCATTTTCTCTTCTATTCTATTACAATATTATGCCTGAATAAGGATACTCCAACAGATATTTTCTGTTCCTCTTCCTCATTTGTAGTGACAATTTCAATTACCACAAACACTGGGACTCTTTGAAAGAAAAAAAACACTATTTTCATGTATATAGATGTCTATGAATTAAGATACTAATGCAATAGTGAAAAATATTTCTTTTATTTTATATCAATCAAAAAAGTTTAGTTGGATTTCTCTGTTGAGATGGAGACTTTTATTTATTCATTTGTCAACCACTTTTTCTTCTGTATTTAATTTCACTATTCAGTAATTTAATATTTTTCTTCTGCTAAATTTAATGAAAAAAGAAAACAGCATTCAGCAAAATAAATAAAAATTGAAAAAAATTTACCTTTTTGATCCCAGATCTATCTCCATCTAAGCGACTATTCTCTTCTTTCAAAGCATCCACATAAATCTGAAGATCCTCAACTCTTGCCTAAACATTCAGAAAAAGAATAACAACTTCATTTTACTGAAAATCTAACAAAATCTGTTTTTTTTTCCCAAAATATCATTATATGCAAACATATTATGAAATGTTTAAATATTATCAATGTATCAGATAAGAAATGTAAACATTATTTCCATGATTTTTCTTTATAAAAATATCCACAAATTTAATGTTTTTAAAAGATAACATTTTAGATAAATTTTTATAACCCCACCTTCAAACGAGGCACATCCTTTTTGGCCTGTTCCATTTCAAAATGAATTTCAATATTTTCCTTGGATAATTGTAAACATTGTTTCTGCAGTTCTTGATTCTTTTCAAACACTGCTTGATACTCAGCACAGCTTTGTGATTCCTAAAAGCATTGTAATAAAAGGAAACATTTAGAAAACATTATTTATAATAAAAGCATCATAATATAAGGAAACATTTAAATGTTTTTCAAAAGTTATCAACAGTGATTCTGAAAATTACTCTTAAAAATCCATTTAGTTTTAATACGCCTAAATTCAAAAGAATATAAAAAAAGTAACTATTGACTTCTACCAATAACAACACATTATTCAGTAATAATATTCATTTAATTTTAAAATCGATAAACCACTTAAAATTATAAGACACTTCTAATGTCACAGGTTTTTAATCTGGTGAGCTTACTATTTAACACAAAATACAAAAAATAATTCATAGTAGCAATTTGATTTATTGGTTAAGTTTAAACACTTCATGAAAACATTTTAATAATTTTTAAACTTTATTTACAATTTTAGAAAACTGAATCAGAAGGTTTTAACTTTTTTCATATAACTGTAAAATAAAATTTACTTTTATTAGAAAATATATTTGAATCAATGTTAAGAATTATAAAACCATAATTCATGAAAATAAATAAAAATCAATGCCTTGTAAGCCTACAACCCTCACCAAGTTTTCAATTGAGTGTCTCATTGGCTATGATAGTTACCTTAGCAGGGTTACTTGAACTAATATTTTTCTCCAGTTGTCAAGTGGCTTAGTCACTTTTCTTCAGCCAAATAATTACCTAAGAACAAATCCTATCAAACAGTAGCAAACCCAATTCTATTTGATTCATTTCAAGCCAAGTAAGGCATTTAGTATAGAAATATGGCTTTGATATATGACTTGCAAAAATCTGAACATAGTATAACATCCTGATATCCATGGATAGAGTACAGAAGCTACTACAATGGAGGTTCTCATGGTATAATGGTTATCATTGTAGAAAATAGAATTGTCAACCCAAGTTCAACTCCTAAATGAGGCTGTTTGCAGTTCCCATTGTGTTAATACCTTTGTAAAAGGTATGAATCCCTTCTTTTCCAGCTATAGGTAAATAGTAAGTCAGAGTGAGCTCAGTAAACTTTGGATGGCAACCAGTCTAGGAAAAGGAAAACTCTGAATCCAAAATGGTTGTAATCCACTTTAACATGGACCTTGTGTTGTGTCTTGCTCATGGTAGAGGGGGTTGAGTAAATATATACTGAGGCAAGAGAATTCATGCTAGTACCAAGATTTTATCATTTTAACATCCCAAGACAGAGACTAGAGTAAATTCTACATGGATTTCACTTTTAGACTGTAGAATTTAATACCCTGAAGCTGAAGTTTTCAAGATTGGGTGTATAAAATCCAAACATCCAAAAATGAAGCATTGTCAGTGGAATCATTCTAAGACAGTTGAGTTTTATGTCCAGTCATCCTGAGATGAAGAACAAAATAAAGCTCACATGGAAGACAGCAGACTTTGGAAAGTCAGGTTTCTTTTATGAAACTTTCAGACAAAGAAACCCCAATTTGTAGTGTGTGGGTGAGACAGGTATTGGCTTTCATGATGAAATGAAAGAAATGATGATGTTTTTAATAATTCCAATTCCAACTCCTCTATCCTTTTTTCAACAATTATATTGATAATTACTGTTATTTATCACTTATCTTTAAGTGCCTATGGGTGGTTTGTCTTAGTTGATTCTGAATTGGCACTGATTCAGTTAGATTTTATCAGGGAATCTACATGTCATCATTTTGTTATATAAGTTGCTCAATGATCCACACATCTTTATTTGAAGTTTAAATTTTAAAATTCAAAAAAATTTTAAGTTTTAGACTCAATACTTTTTGATCACACCTCTTATTCAATCTATCAATAAATAACATGCATTAGAAAAACAGTTGTAGTGATAAAATGTTTAATGCAAGAGATTAGTTTTGGATCCTGATAATGATTTAGCTCAAGGACTATCAATCTTCAAATTCTCTTAAGAGTTATCAAGTAACTTTGATTAAAGACATTGGCAAAACAGCAAAGTCTCTTCAACTAATTTACTAGGGTTCTACTATAATAAAAAAAAAGTGAAAATAGGCTGAAATCATCCTGTTAGTAATCAGCTATCAAGTTGAAGGAGATTAACTTATGATTATTTCTTTAGAACAAAGAACAAATGAATTTAAAATTTAGACACATTGTTTTGAAATGGATCATATATCACTTAAAAACATCTACAAATAACATCAATGATTTTTACTGTTCTAAAAGCATCATGCTAATAATGCAAACCAACTGTTTTAAAATTGGATTCAAATTCAAATTAAAACAAAATTTATGATAGTATGTTTATCATACTAAAAAGAATAAAAGGAAGTCTTATTTCAACAAGACTTTAGCTTTAAGACTCAGTATTCAAAAAACTTTGTAAAAGATGAAGTTGAAATCTACATCATTATTGTGATAATATTAAAAGAATTGACGCTTAAAAAATGTAATTTGAAAGACAAAAATAACTTGAAAAAAAGCACATACTTTTTCTTTGGTAAATTTAGCTTTAAGTGCTTTCTTCGTTTCTTCTACTTCTTTTACAAGGTATTTATTTTCTTCAGCAAGTTCCTTCACTATTTGATCTTGGTCTTTACTTAACTGCCTTTTCAGTCTTGACAACTAAAAACAAACAACAACAAAAATTTCAAAATAATGAAAACTATATAGCAGATAGATTTATTTATCAAATTCCTAGAGACATCAGATCATTCCTCCCAATTTATTCCTTATGGCATAATTCATGAATCATGATCTATTTATTAAAACTGATTTTTTTTTTCTTAGTTTTGTATTAAAGATAGTTAAAAATTCTTGTTTAATAGTTTATTCTTTTTCTAGCAAAGATAAGTAAAATAGATTCCATTCTTTTAACTATTAATAAAGATTTTAATAAATGAATAAAAACACAAATCTAGAACAAAGCTAAAAATAAAGTTAAATGAACTATCATCACAGTCAAAATAAAAAAAAGGATGATCTATTAAAATATCACAGAATGAAAAAAAAAGAACTATTCTAATTTTAATAATTTCATTTTCCTGTGTTAAGTTTCATTCTTTGACAACATCATTTATCTTTTACTAATAGAATGATTCTGTTACAAAGTTTTCATTCATAAACCTTCAGCTATTTGTACAGTTCAATCAAATACATTTTATTAAAAATTACGTATAAAGCACTACAATGATATAAAAAAATTTATCACATGCTTATTCACAACAAAACATTTTTTTGAATGCAAAATATAATCATGAAACCAATTACACTTAAAATCCCAGATTAAAGAAAAGAATGTGATTTAAACTCTTACTTCTTCTGTATGTTGAAAATTTACATCTTTTAACTCTTGTAATTCTCGTTTAAGTCTAAAGTCCTGTACCACAGTTCCAGAGGAAGTTGTATTTGGTGCAATATTATGAGTCTTGGATATAGTCTTTGCTTTAACTTCAAGGCTTTCTTTTTCTCTGTGTAATCTATAACATAAATTTATATATTCAATATATAATACAAGAAGCTAAAAACAAAAACTAAATACAAACATTCTTAAGATATTTTAATGGGACCAAATTATTTCAATCTAAATCCTGTAGTAGTAAACTGACAATTAGCAAACAGCACAAAACATGTTTTTAAGTCAGACAAGCACAGTTCAGAAAATAGGTGCTTGTAGCAGGGGTGAAGAGTCCATGTATGCAACATATGTACTGCATGCCTTACATTTGGTTTTCAGGATAATCATTTCATGTAATAAAAAATCAATTATTGATAATTTTCACTATCCTCTTTGTACTAGTAATTTTTTGTATTTCCCATTTCTTATAATTGTTACAAGTGATATTATTAAGAGAATGGACATAGAGAAAATGCCTATTGGTTTAACAAAAAAAAGACACAAGTAAAAGCAATGAATTTAGTAGTTTCCCTATTGCCTTTGAGTAGGGAGCATGAGAGATAGAACAAAAGACTGGGTGGGTGAAAGAGACAGTCACAGAAAAGCAAAAATATTTTTGCTTGCATTATTGCCATGGTCAAAAAAACTGTGGCTTTAGTTTTCCATTTTATTATTTCCTTCAAGCTTGGTGCATTAAAATGAGAGACAGAACATAATGAGTGGGTGAAAAGAGACAATCACAGAAAAGCAAAAATATTTTTCCTTGCATTGTAGTCATGGTTAAAAAGGTTGTGGCTTTAGTCTTCCAGTTTTATTATTCCCTTCAGATTGGGTGCATGAAAAAGAGAGACAGAATAATAAAATGGGAGTCACATAGATAAAGTCATTGAAAAAGTATAAATTCTTTTGCTTGCTTTTCAGCTGTATTAAACCAGCAGTCACTCTTTACTGAAGTGATCATGTTTTTATTGCTTCATGCAGCTGGAATCAAAGATATACCAATTCAAAGGTCTTATAGTCAAACAGATTTAGACAAAAAATTTAAATTATTCAGTTTGGGACATTTTGGATAAGGTTATTGTTCATGTTGAACAAAGATTTAGAATAATGGAAGAGTTCAGATTTGTTGAATTATTAAATCTGAAGCTTTTTCATGCTTAGGAAAAACATTTCCAATGGAAGTGTTTTCAATTTTGGATATATATAAAAACATACTGGATTTGGATGGATTGAAATGTGAGCTGAAATCAGTTTATCCTGCAGATTTTGCAAAGCAAGTGTCAAGCATCTGAGAAGTCACAGAGATAATATGGGAACTTGAACTAAACCGAACAGTAAAATTAGTTCACATCACATTCACATTTACGGAGAGGCAAATAATTGTTCAAGAGCACTGCATAAGACTCTCTTTTCCCTCTTTGCCTAGGCAATTAGCCTACATAATGGACTGTATGCCCTGGTTCCCAAGTCACCCTTTGCTATTGATATGTAGGTGCAAATAGCATGATAACATGTATTTCTGAATAATAGTTTTTGCTTTCTAATTCATAACCAATCTAGTGGAATCAGATAATGACAATAAACAAAATATAAAACTCACCTTTCCAATGCAGTTTTCAAGTGTTTCACTTCCTTTTCATTTCTTTCCACTTCAGATTCTGTTTCCTTTATTTTGGTTTTCATTTTTTCAATAGTTCTTTCCCATTTTTTACGTTCTTCCCATTTAATAAGCTCTATATTCTATTAGAATAATTCAGATTAAAATCTTGTTAATATGCATCAGGACAATGACAAGAAAAATAGAAAAAAAACAAATATATTATACATACAGAGTTCAAAATAGAATAATTTCATTGCTGCTCTGAAAACTTTTATCATCAGTTAGTAACTATGCTAAAAGAGTTTTCAGAGGTTAACTCTCATAATATCTATACAGCTGCCCCCTACCACTAAATGCAACATGAAGATAGTGTTAGGTGGCAAAACAGGAAGTGGATATTTTGCATCTGAAACCGAAATAAGATACACGATAACAAATTACAACTATTAAAAAGAATTTATGAAAATAGGTAAATTAGTTTAAGGAAAAGTTATCCTCCATCCATTCAAATAGTTCACTGATGATATCTTTCTAAGTAACTTGACACTTTTGTTTGCAGAAAAATAGTATTCAAATGATATTTGAATTGTATTTAATAACTTGTTTCAATTGATTAAAAAAAAGGATAAGACTAATTGATTTACTTTTGACTTTTCTGTTTTTGATTGTTCATAAGGCTTTTCAGCTTGTTCTTGTTTACGCTTGACTTCATCTTCCAAAAATCTTACACGTCTCCGCATTTCATTTAGCTCCTGGCTCTCACTATCGGTGGTTTTCTTTAAAAGAAAAAAAGATTTTTTTAAATTTGAAAAATACGTTTGCAATATTGTCTAAGGCAAACAAAAACTAGTGATAAAAGCCTATCTCTACTGACATTTAATAATGAAATTCAGTGGTTTTCATACAGGAAGTTTATAGAACTAGATAGCAACTCCAAAACAGAATATCAATGTGATAATCAAATGGAATTTGAAATAGATAACTTATTAGGTCCTTATCATGTCTTTCCTTTTAAAATAAGGGTACTACTTGTTTTAATTAAAATAAAGAATGTCCCTATTTAGTCTAACAGCAATTAATTTTTGATAGTCTTTTTTTTTCTTTTACTTTTTAGTAAATTGAGTAATTAACAATGAGTTTATTTTATTAAATGAGAAATTTGAGAAATTGATATTTACTTATTTCATGTCCCCATAAAAACAAATATTTTACTTTTAAACCCTTGGTAGCTAAAACAGAAAAAGTATAAAACTCATACTTGAGAAGTTGATTTAAGACGGTCATTTTTCTTTTCTAATTCATCTACTTGAAGTTGGAGCTTTTGTTTCTCAGACTTCAGTCTTTGCAAAATGGTATTTTTCTTTGCTACAAAGAAAATTAGGATTGATAAAGTTATTCATAAGACAAAAGAAATTATATAATAATTTCCAAATAAGACAAAAGAAATTATATGATAAAAATAACATTGATCTTGACATGGATTTTCATTGCAAAAATTAATGGTAAAATTGAAAACCTTTAGAAGCTAGCAAAAAGAAAGCATCTAAAAATTATGAATAGCAAATTAAGTAAAAATTAATATAAAACTAAAATAGTATTTTAGTTTTATATTAATTTTACTTAATTTGCTATTTGAAATTTTATATTATAAAGCTAATTCTTTTCTATATCAATATTATGATATAAGATTTCAAATCTTTATTGAATTCATTTTGATTTTGATTAAAATTTGTTATCCTTTTGGATCATTTTTGTAAAGTGTTCACAATTTTTCCACAATTTTTTTAATATATTGTAATAGTAATACATCATTTGATAAAGTGTTACAAATAACAATTATCAACATAAACCCCAGTAGGCTTTAGAATAACTCGTCAACATTGCTAAAAATACATTATGCTAAACTTTTGTTTTTCAAATTCCTTAATTGTTAATGGATGAAAACTTTTGAATTAAATAAACAGTTTTGAACTTGTATAAAAAATTTAAATACAATTAGCTATTTGGTATTTATCAATATATTCTATGAGAAAGGATATATTGAATAAGCAAAAACACGTGCACACTTCAAATTTCTTGTTAATTAATAATCATGTTATAAACAATAAAGTTTTAAACAAAATGTTATTAACTATAAAATTAAAAAACAATATATTTTTATCAAATACTATTCATATATTGTTGTTATGAAAAGCATTTAAACAACCAATAGTATAAAGGTCTGCTGAAAAGTTCATAGCCTAACCAACAAAGTCTCATGGAATATGACCAAATGAGGTTTATTTTTCAAACTAGTTCCTCCTGCAATCTACAAAATTCTTTCTATTGGTGTTGCAGTGCTTGGATCCCATTGGTCAAAAAAGTCAACAACAGCAGATATAACAGCCTATTAACTTTTCACTCCACCCTAATGTCAAGTTATATAAACTCCTTCTAAAAATAAGTATTTTATCATATGGTAAATTTATAAACACAAATGACTGTTAATAAAGAGACTTACTAATTTCTTCCTGCGCTTCTTCTAACTGTGCCTCAAGATCCACCTCCTTTTCTCTTTTCTTCTTCAAATCATTTTTATATCTTTCATTCTGAGCCTGCAGGGTTTCAATTTGGTCCTGAAAACATAAATCTTGAAATGTAATAATTTGTATACTGTTTTCAACCTCAAGTTTTGTAATTTATATAGTAAATAATGTGGCACTGTAACTAACAACTGCTATGTTAATGATGTTGATCAACAGATCATTCACTAACTGAGAGAAAACACAACTTGCCACAAATATAAAACTTTCTTTGTTCATTTTCTTTGTTCCGTTACTGAGACCATAGAAATACTCATACGCAGATGACAAACTGTTCGGGGTAAATTTACAGGGTTTTTTTTGTCAAATAGGAATCGTCCCTTCTTAGATCTTTGTGTGGTTCATTCTCTCTCAGTTCATGCTATGGTTTCTCTCATTCCTGTCCCAACCACACCGAAAGTGACCCAAAAGACCCAGCTTCTTTTATTGGGGTTCTGAGAACAGCAAACCCCAACTCTTGTTTATGTGGGTGATACACTTGACACACTCTCAAGACCACTTAGATGATTGATAGAGTCAAATGATTTCAGCAACTCTCATTAATTGTTATTTTGATGCCAGGGTGTCAGATAAAGCATATTTTATTGCATTTACCCAACTGGCCAATACTTTATTTTGTCTTTCTTCCAGCTGTTGACATTCTTTTATAACTTAACTGGTCCCACCACTTCACTTTATCACATATTTACAATATTACAATAATTAATGAAAATAAGATAATTACTTTAAAAGATTTGTAATAGATATTTTACTGAGTATTTGAATAAGATATGAAGTTTAATCAGACAGATATGTTGTAAAAAGAAGAAAACAGAAAGAAAAATATGTATAAATGGATGAGAAAATTTATTAATAATATTAGTTAATGTCCACAGACGCATTTCAACCTATGAATGAAATGTTTTAAGATATGAAATTATGAAAATTTCAAGTGGAAAGTAATATTTTTCTGTATTATTAAACCATCATTTTAAATTCAAAATTACCACCCTGAAGATAATCTAAAATCTTTTTTCCAGATATGCCTTCCACCTGAAATTTTCGTAATTTCATATCTCAGAACATTTCATTCATAGATTGAAATGCATTGGTAGGCATTAACTAATATTATAAATAAATTTTCTCATTCATTTATACATATTTTTCTTACAGAGTATTTTTACTGAGACTTTTTAAAAGTCAACCAACATGAGATGTATATTTTCCATCATATACCATTAACTTTTTTCTCAGTCCATTGACTCAGTACTTATCTAAGATCTGTAAGATATGAGCCTTATTCTGCCACTATAACCCATAACTTATATGTATCTATTAAAAAACTATTCTTAAAAACATGCATAGGCAAAAATTAGAATATTAAGAACCCCTTACTTTATAGATATAAAGTTTTTAACAAGTTTTATATAAAATTACTACAGTAAATCTATTAGTTCATCTTTTCATATATATATATATATATATATATATATATATATATATATATATATATAACATACAATCAAAAACAGCTGCTACAGTTCAGCTGATAAAGATGCTGATTCAATAACTAAAGTGTGCACAACTTTTAAATTAACAGTGAATAACCAAATTTTAACAAATGCTTTTTACAAAGCAGTTATGTTCTTTCAAAATCTATAATAATAAGATTAGTAAAAATACCTTTACAGTATATTGTTGGGTCCTGTAATTCATTTTGTAATACTCACATTGAGTTCCCCTGTATGTCTTTCAACTAATTTTTGCACATTGAGTTCTTGTTTTTTTTCGTCCTTAACAGCCTTTAATGTTACTTCAGCCTGTTCAACCATTTCTGCACGGATTTTTGAGAGAGCTTTTCCCAAAGCCTGTAACAAAGTAAAATTATATAAAACAAATATGGTTTTAGGAAATAAATCAATTATTGGAAGTATAAAAATTGTAAATGCTAATATTCACTGAGTACAAGTATTTGATTTTGCTGAAAAATTAATTCAGTTTAAAATCTATGCACTATATAACAATCAAAACAAACACTATTATGTCAAAAAATACCCAATCTTTAGAATAATATTGTATTAAAAAATGCATGGTATCACAGAACTAACTAAAAATAAATTTTATGTATACTTGAAAGTTAAATGAAGACTCATTTTTTCCCTGGTCAAGTGTCATTCTTTTTATATCATTTTCTATATATATGTGAACATGCATATAATTTTTTGTGTGATCTTATGATAACAAACTTAATAACTTGAATGCCATAGAGATATGATTATAATCAGTGCAAAACAAAAATTAATCATTTCTTTAAATACAAAGATGAATGCACCATCTTCTTTCTGAAAAGTGCAAATTCTAAGGGACACCACTCAACAGGAACAACCATCAAAGTTATTTTTAACAGGAGGTAAGTTCCTACTTTTCTACACTACATTTACTCCATGTTTTACAAGCAATAAGTAAAGTCTGGATCATGTAGTGAACAGAGAAAAAGATTGAAAGGTTATATATATATATATATATATATATATATATATATATATATATATATATATATATGTGTGTGTGTCCATACAATAATAAAGCTTAATTTTCTATTCTCTGAACAACTTAAATTAAAAATGGTTAATCAAAATAGAAATATAAAAATTAAAAATTTGAAACAAAAAAACAATTATTTCAAATATAATTCTTGTTTACCTGATTTTGGCTTTCTTTTAATGAAAGCTGGTTACGTAATTGTTCTACCAATCTCTTCATGTTTGCACTTGGTGCTCGACTGTTGGCATCTTTCACAACAGAAATTTCTTCTTTCAGTATCTCAATATCCTTTTCTTGTTCTTTTATTTTCTTAGCCATTCTTTCATTTTCTATATCTTTGTTTGTTGAATCAACCCCATGCTTTTTCACAAGACTTAAACAGAAAATAGAGAAAGGGAAATACAAATTTTTAGAAACTGAAATAAATATTCACATATGAAAAAAAGAATCAATTTTTCAATTTGGTGCACAACTCTATGTTAACTAATCATATCTAGAAGAAAAGAAAAATATAAATTAATTAAAACCAACAAATATTATGCAATTTGTTTAGATTTCTGAGATGAAGCTTGATAATTGTTTCTACTTAGAATATTTGCACTATTGACTTCATCTTTATCGTTATACTCACAATGGTTTGGCCAAAACATTCTGAGTATAACAATAAAGATGAGGTCAATAGTTGAATATTCAAAGAAATAACAAATATCACACAATTACCATGACAGAAGACTTAATGAAATTTAATGAGTTACCAAAAAAACAAACACAAAAAACACTGTGACAATATATTCACATATTAGATTATGGGCAGAACTAAACTAACAATAAAACCATACCAGATATATCTAATAACTAAAATGATAAGTAAAAAAAAAAATTAAAACAAATATGAAGATAATCTAAAAATCATTCAATATTTGAAACAAAGTGAAATTCATAATACAATGTGATGTAGAGATAATACCAGCTGTAAAGTGCATGATAGTTAATGCTCATCAAATATAATGGGAAGGTGTTAGTAAAAAATGATGGAATCAAATATAACTGTTCACTGATGACAGTCAACACAGCAATCTAATGCATACAATGTGCTGCATCATTGTATTGAGTTAGTTTAGAAATCTCAATATCATCTAGTAAGTAGAATTAAGGTAGGAAATGACCAGAACATAGGTTAAAACTTAATATGAATAATCAATTATTTCCAGCTTGTATGTCAACATAAAATATCTGTTACCAAAATACACTAGAACATTAGGGTTTAGTTGTAAGATTATCATGTTGAGAGTATATCAAATAGCTAGTGAAAAATAGTCAAATATTATTATTTCATCTTGTCAAAGAATTTTCAGGAAAAATCTCAGAATTAGATATGATTAAATAAAATTTGTTTAAATAAAGGATAAAACCCCAGTATTCTAAAAATTAAGCATATTTATTCAATTATTATTAGTAACAGTATGTAAAATTCTATTATAGTTAAAGAGGGAAAAGTATTGAAAAGTTAAACCAAATAAACAAAAACTTTAATATTTTCACTTACTCTTCCTTCTCTTTATCCATTTGTTCAGCTGTTTTCTGCAGCTTCTTGCGTAATGTCAAAATTTCTTCATCTTTTTCTTTTAATCGTTCTACCATGGTATTCAAAGCATCTTCATGTTCAGCAACCAATTCCTCAAGAACTGTAATCTTATTCATCTGCATTAATTGAAATTTGATAAATTTCTAAACCTGGTTTCATTTAAAAATAGTGATATTGTTTAAAGTACAATTAATTCCTATTGAAATGTACAAATGTACTAAGCTGAGTTTAGTCTGGCTCAAAATCAAATTAGAGAATGAGAGCAGAAAGATTACTTTATACCAAAGAGGGCTTGCTTAATTTAAAAATCAGCACTTTCAACCTGACTTTTACCTGGGCTTCATTAACAATTAACTTTTCAAATTCAAAGCTTGCTACACAACTTTTTAAAAATAATTGTAGGTAAAAAGATATCAAAAAAATTGTTTGTGGTTAATGTACAATTGGTAAATGCAAAAAATATTTACAATGCAGTTTAATTTTTTTTTAATCAACCATAATTCTTAGTAATCTTGATTTCTCTGACTGATAGGAAAGCAAACATTTATTGTGTACAATGGCCACTGAGATGCATTGCATCAGTTACTCCACCTCATAAGACTGGTTTTTCAAGTGAGAAGCCCTTCTACCAATCTTCTGAAGTAGGTTGGTAGGGCATGAACTAATAACCATGGAAGTTTCAACATTGACTGGTACTACAATGCAACTGTTTGAAAGAGATGCATATTTGGCCAATTTGTGATCTTTGTCATCTTGGGTGGCCAATCCTGAATCCAGGGCAGACATAATGAGATGGCCACAAGAGAATATATCACTGCAGGTAGAATCCAGTACTAGTGACTTGACAACCTCATATGTCCTCTATTATTTATATTACTATTAATAATGATGTCAATAAAAGAGGTAAATTTTTATTGTATATAAGAAAAAAATTTTAAAAATCAGTTTAAAGTATGAATTAATGATAAAAAGCTGAACCTGTTGAGTAAGGTCACTATCACTGTTGGTTTTGTTGACAAGTTCTCGAGCAGCTTCTTTAAAGTTGTGAAAAGATTTATCCGTATTTGCTTGTATCTTTAACTGCATCTCTTGGAGTTCTTCAAAATGCTTGTGATTCATTTTCTCCATGTCATCATGAGCTGCCTTTAAAAGATCCTGAAGTTTTTGGATTGATTCTTCTTTCAATTGGATTCGAGCCTGGTAAAGCAAAGTAAAGAATCAAACTTTAAAATAAACTAATATATCATGAATTTTCATGATGATTAACTGATTTTACAATTATAAAAATGCTTTGTTTATAGACATACATCAAAATTCTATTATCTAAATCTCTAAAGGGACTTATTAACTATATAATGCTAAACAATAGTTATAAACAAAAATGCATCCCAGTTTAGACACCCCAAAAGCACAAAAGTCAGTTAATTTAAGGACAAAGTTTATTTTAAGAGAAGATTCTACTCAAAATTTTGGAGTCAACACGTTTTTTTTTAATTTGTTTTTTCATAAGTCAACTCCCACCCTAAATCAAACTAATTTTTTAATAATATGGATAGATACATGTTTACTTTTTTTAAATGATGTTTGTTCATGAACAGAAACCTTACCTTTGAGACTTTATAAATAGAAAAATCAAAATAAAGATTGTTTTTCTCAAGGTAATTTTTTTGACTTTTTATATTTTTACAGGGAATGTAGTCAGTAAAAAATAAGAAAACATTCATGTCAATTTTTCTTTTTTTGAGATCTTTTTAAATTATTTCATTGTATGTAAGAGATTGAGATTTTGAAATTTAAATGTAACAACCTTGAATAAATAAATGACTAAAAGGGTGAAAAAATATTTGATGTAACAATTTTTTATGAATTTTGATTTTTCATGTAGTTTTTCATGTAGTTTTGGATATTTTTGGTATGGAAATCTGCAGTATAACTACTTTAAAGGGCGATAACTCACTTTAACCGGCTGACTGATAAAATGTGTTTATTTTATGCTTCAAAAAATAGTGTACATTTCTTCAATCTTTCATTTCCTTCTTTTTTTTTTTAAGTTAATTCAGAAGATATACCATTTAGGAGGCATAATCCTCAAATGTAGACCTCAAAATGCAATAAATATTACCCTGTTTTAGATAAAGGCTGTCAAAGTTTCTACTAAAAAAATGAGCATCTGTTTTTGTTCATACCTACAAAGCAATATATATATGCTTTTGAAAATTACCTTCAGACTGGAAATTGCACACTGAGCAACTTTCATTGCTTGTTCACTGGAGTCATCAGGATCTGAGTCTTCTTTCATGCTTTTAACTGCTGTAGCTGCAGCCCTCTGGATGATACTATCACGGTCAGCTGTAGCAGGCATACGGAGACGGAGTTCAGAAATTAACTTATCTTTTGCTATAAGAGCCTTTTCAGCTTCCTGAACTGCAGATTCTAATTTTTCTGTTTGCTAGAGTAGTTTATTGAATGGCAAAAACAGAGTTAGGCAAATTAAGTTCAATATTTATTATTCAAGAAATGAAAATATTAAACAACAAAAATAAAAATAAAAGAGAGATGAAAAAACACTGAACTAATAAAGATTTCATACTTTAATGAAATTTCTTAATAATTCAAGTGATTTTGGGAGTTCATTTCTACATTAATTATTTTTAATGCTTGTAGATTAGATAATGCCTGTTTCTTGAAATTCATTATAAAGTTTCACATTTCAATATGAATAAAACTATTTAATAGGAGTGGGTGCTGAAATAAAAGAATGACCAAGAACCATGAAACATACATACTATTCCATATATTCATCTCACTTATCATCATACTTGGCACATGATTCTTAACTTTCTTTGACCCTTTCAAAAAATTAAAAGAAAAAATTCATTGTCTTCTTGGTTAGGCAAAGAACTTTTTCATTATGTCTTCATAAAATGATCATAATTTTAAAAGAATAACAATGATTTATTTTGACAATTAATGATTTAGAAATTTTGTCACTTTTTCAAAATTACAAAAAAATTTGTTACATGAGACATTTGAACCAACTTTGAAAAATAATAAAATGAACAATAAAAAACAATAAGGAAAATATTTTCAAATCGATTGAAACAAATTTGCTATCAATTTATCATTAAATGGAACTTGTTCTAATTTTAAGGTTTATTCCAATAGTATTTTAATATAAAAAATCTATCAAAATCATCATTTTTTACTCTTTAAAGCAGGGGTCCCCAAACATTTTGAAGCATTGACTCCTTCATGAAATCCTTGATCTCGCATCAACTTCCTGGCTTGTACAAGAAAATAAATAAATAATAATCATAATTAAGTAGATGTGCAGTTTCTGTATTCATTAGTGAGGGAAACTGTTGTTTTGTATAAACTCCCCCGTGAATATCTATGAAATATAGGGAAAGAAAAAAGAAAAATTGTTTACTGTCATTGTGTAAAATATTGAATATAATGTTGGAATTCAACATAAAAGTGTTCAAACTTATCAAAATATGTGGAAATACAGGATGGTAAATAAATATGTCACATGAAATATAGGACAATAAAAAGAGAGGAAAATCAGTTTGCTGTCATTTGGTGCCTCATATTAAATACATTAAAAATAAACAACCATACCTTTATTAAATTAGTTGACATCATTAATGGGAAGAATGTGTTTGATGAACATCAGAAAGAGCATTGATATTTGGTTGGTTATTAATAAGTTTAGTTGCAAGTTACCACACTCTTCCAGGTTCAATCTGTTTCTCTGAATTTGCATGGCTACAACCAGCTTCAACCATTCAACTTGGGGATGCAAGTGAAAATACCTCAACTGCTGCAGTAAGCTTGGGTATTTAGTAACAGTATATTGTTCCAATCATCACTGAGGTTTTTACTTCTGAACAACGATTTAGCTTCCAGATCCACATACATATCAACAAGTCCATCTTCTAAGTAAGATTCAATGTCAGCATTTTCTATTTCCAAATAAAACAGAGTATCAATCCAGTTGGGTACAAGCATTTTCATCAGGGTTCTGAAATGTACTTTAAAGTCTTCCTGTAATTTTTCAAAGTGCTTTATGTATATCTCTAAATCACAGTTTGAAATATCATCTTCTTCTAATTGCCACAAATTCTTAAAATATTTAGAATCTCTACATGCCAAGGAACATTTAGATAATCCTATTTTGACTTGAAAGCCTATAGGGATTGTTCAGGCTTGAATACTTGTAACATCTTTACCTTGCAGAATTTTCTGTACTTCAATAAATTTTGAATATAAGTCTACCAAATAGAATAGATGGTTCTTACACATTTTCAACTTGTCACATAGTGATGGGTCCAAATCCATAAGAAACTTCACAGTTGAATCATAGAAGTCAACAAATCTTTTAAAGCTATCACTTCTTGACAGCCGCCTTACCTCAGTGTGTAAAAGTAATTGGTTCAAAGTTTCATCATTTTCTTCACATGATATTGCAAACAGTTACAAATTGAGAGGTTGAGCTTTAATTTTATTGATTGACCTGATACAGACTTTTAAGGCAGCATATAATTCTTGTCTTGTCTACAAGGCATTGTCTGTGTAAAACACATTGAACAGTATGTACACTGTGAACCTTTTCCTCAAGTAAGGCAGCAAATCCTCTGTAACAGCCAACTATTGCTGGTACACAGAAATATTCCCAAAAGGAACATTGTTTTTCTTCAAATATTCCTCCAAACATAGAAAAATTGTCTTACCTTTTGCATCACCTTTAAGGTACTTAGCAAACAAAAATTCCTTAACAATGTACTTTAAGCTTAGACTATAGTATCTCACATAGGCTGTGAGAATATTTGAACTGTTAAAAGTTAATTTGTCAAGTTAAATAGAAAACTTGCAATGTTGAAGCTCAGATGCTAAGGTTCTCTCTCCATGATCAGCCATTTCATGTGTTGTTGCACTGTACTTGCAGTTAATAGTGTGCATCTTGGAATAGGTTGACAGTCTTTCTTCCAAACATTTTCAATCACATCTTTAATTGCTGGTGTTATGATCTCTCCACCACTGGTATATGATTTTCCTTTCTTTTTTATATTAAGGGAGATACAGTATGATGTCTTCAATCCTCCATTATCAGAACTAGCAGATGCTTTGAAAATTTTCTTTTAAATATGGTTGATTTTTAATTTTTTTTTTCAGCATATTAAAAAAAATCAAGATTCTTGATTTTCTTAGCAGAATAAATCTTTTGAAGATGGTATTTCATCTTCCCAGATTTCATAGCATCATTACTGAGTCTTTTCATTTCACAAGCTCATAGACATTGTTTCATAATTAAATGAACCTATGAATCCAAATTTCAAATACTCTTGGGAATATTGTCTGCACTTCTTCTTAACATTAGTGGACACCTTTGTGCTTACTAGAAATGGATAAATTTAAACTGTAAATACACAGCTATCAGTTCACTGATACCACTCCGATAGCTACAAGTGTTGAGTATACATTCATTGTCTTTGAACGAGTTGGTGCCAAAGGCCATCTGATGGTGGCTCTGGTCAACAAGCACGTGCAACATATTGGGCACTGAATTGATCTATCTTAGTAGCAAGTTGATAAAGCTGAGAATTGTATTTGACTCATATGTTTTTTTCTTTCGTTGTGTGTGTGTGTGTGTGTATTTTGTTTGGAATGTTTCTGTGTCTTTATATGTTCACCCTCTACCATTTTACATTCAATTGGATTCTGTCTTTGCAGTATTTGATGTCGCTATATATGAAAGAGTTGTCATTGCTACCTTTGCATAAATGTAGGTTTGTATGTCTACTATGTTGGATAGTCAGCAATATATGTATCAGCAAGTTGTACTTTATATACTTTTAATTCTTATATAAATGTCAATTTTCGATCCCAAAAGTACAGTTAACCTCGGCATTTATTGACCCCCTTCAAGCCCCCAGGCATTTATCAACCCCTTAAATAGTCCCATCAACCTACACAGGTCAATATAGACTACTTTAGAGACATTTGCTTTAAAGAGTAAAACACAGCAATAAATAAAGCTTAGATATTGTGAAATGAAAAAAAATCATAACATGAAAGATACCATTATTTTTTTACTATAACATTTCAGTTGGCATGTTCTCTGATCATTTCAAGGAGTGTAAGGTGGATAATAGGTATTTATCAAAATCCCACATTTGAAAAATTTCTTTTTAAATATCAATTAACTTGATAATGGTTGGAAAACATGCCAGTGATTCATCATATAAAAAGAACAAGGATAAAGATATCAGTCAAGCTTTCAAGTAATAATAATGCACCATTTCATATCAGTATAAATTTAACATAACTAAACTTTAGGTGTAATAGTATTTGAATTTCTTATTTGAGGCATTATTAATTACTAATTTTTCACAAGCACTTTTTTATCTTATTTTTCACAAGCATTTTTTTATCT
Organism: Sepioteuthis lessoniana; assembly: GCA_963585895.1. NCBI lineage: Eukaryota > Metazoa > Mollusca > Cephalopoda > Myopsida > Loliginidae > Sepioteuthis > Sepioteuthis lessoniana. The sequence goes on from OY757937.1 coordinate 45,579,926, forward strand.
TATTTCTGTTATTGTTTATCATAACCCAACATCCTATGATAAGCAATGCAAAATGGCAGATGAGATTTGAACTCCCATCTGTAATTTTATAATTGCATATGATACTTGAAAAAGCAAAGAATATATACATAGCTAAATTTGAACATCTTCTGGTTGACTATTATAGTATAATTGGTTAGGCAAAAAAAAAATACAGGCTCCCAAGGATAAGGGATGTGAGTTCAAATCTTGCTAAAGATTTATTCTTTGTTATCAATCCACACTACTAAATTATCATAAAATGACAATCAGCAAATTGCAATAAAAAAGAACAGAAATAAGATGAAAGAAATATGAGTAAAAATAATCATAAAAATAATTTTATTAATAAAAATGATATAAGTCATTAATCAATTTATAAGTAGATTTGGTTTGGTTAAGTGGTTGGTTATATGGCATATCAATTCTTGTTGGGATATTTAATGCCAAACACATTTTTTTTTAAGTAATTACAAGGTGCATACGATAAGTTTCCAGACTTTTTCCGTATGGGCATTTAAAATTGGCGTAGACTCTTGAAAATTCAGTATGTTATTTCTGTACATCTTATGACTGACCAATTTTTATGATTTCAGCTTCAAATGAACAGTCACAGCAGCAATTGGAATACACACTACTAAAGCCTGATTGTCACAACTGGTGAATTTCAAAAATCCAATCTGACACTTTAGAAGAACAATATGCAATAAAATTCTGTTTTAAACTTGGAAAAAATGCCACAGAAACGTATGGAATGCTTCAGACTGCTTTCCGACCATCTTGCATGAATCGAATATCAGTTTTTAAGTGGCTTAAGAGATTCAAGGAAACCAGGGAGTCTGTGAGGGATGATGAGAGGTGTGGGAGGAGTAAGGAAGTCAATACACCAGAGTTGATTGGCCAAAGGGTTAGGGTTAGGGTTACTATGTTGTGGTTTTAAGGGAGTTCAGGAAGAGATTCCGTCAGAAGGGACCAGCACTCTTCAAATCGGGTCAGTGGCATTTCCACCAGAACAATGCACCAGTCCACAACTCCATCCTTGTCACAGACTATTTGACCAAGATGGGCATCAAGACAGTTCCTCAGCCTCCCTATTGTCCATACCTTGCTCCCTGTGACTTTTGCTTATTCCCTAAGCTCAGAGGCTGTCGTTATGAGACAACTGAGGAGATGAAAGAGGCTGTGACAAAGGTCATTGACACGCTCACACAAGAGGACTTCCATGGGGCCTTCCAGAAGTTGTTGGAATGATACAGCAAGTGAACTGCAACCGGAGGAGATTACTTCGAAGGTGACTAGAGTTTCATGAGTGTTCTATCAATAAAAGTGCCCATACGAAAAAAGTCTGGAAACTTATCGTATCCACCTCGTATATGGTTTCAAGTAACTAATATTAATCATCTATAAATAATTATAGCTTCAAGTAACTATTTTTAATAATAATAATTTGCATAATTATATGATTTCAAGCAATGAATAATAATAATAATAATCCTTTGTAAACAATTATAGCTTCAAGTAACCATTTTTAATACAAATAATATGATCAGTTATATGGTTTCAAGTATTCTTATCTAATACTAATAATTTTCAAATAGAACTATTTGACATAATGATGGGATTATAACAGCTAGTATATGCAAATGGTACATTCCAGGCCCCACTGACAAGACCCTATACATAGATTTGTTTAAATACAATAAGCAAAATCAATTCTTACTTGTTTTAATACTTTAGCTTCTGCTTGGCTATCAGAAATAGTTTTCATATTTTGTTTAATGGTACAAATGGCCTGTTCTAATTGAACTGCTACAGGCTGACTGGTATCAGGAATTTTCCCCACAGTTTTACCAAACTAAAAAAAATAACAAACATTTAATAAAACAACAGATACAAATAACAAAAAGACTTCACTGCATAACTAATTTAACTAATTTAATAGTTTATGGATTATGCAAAAAAAGATGAATTATGAATTGAATTTATATTCTTTGAACTGTTGTGTATTATTGGATCAGGATTGAATCTTCCATTGAGTTGATCCTGTATATCTCATTCATTATTGCTGTCATCTACCATGTTTATTTGTAAATAGAATTTCTCCAGTTGATAATGTCACTTGCATAATCAAGAGTTTGAAGATCATTATTCTTGGATTGTCCATACAGCAGAGTTATTGATGTAAATGAAGGTCTCTACGCAGTAGGAGCATAAAAATAAGGTATAGGTTTCTTCAGTGTGGATTCTTCGGTGTGACTATACACAAAAAAAAGATATAATAAATAAAACTGAAAATAGCCTCCTCTGTTTATCTTATATCTTTTAAAAACAATTTGACAATAAACCAAAAGTTTCATTTAGATCGAATCTTACTTATATTGTGCTTGCTATTTTGATATGTCATTAAAAAAAAAAAAAAAAAAAGAAAAGAATTTTTTATATGGTTCTAACAAGATCTTTATAATAGATATATCGTCTTTTTTATGCAATTTTATTTTTATACATATATCATTAAGTTTAATCTAATCTAAAAAGTAATACAAACTGTAAAAGAAAAGAAATTAAGGATTATTCAGTATAATTTTTTAGGTACACTCATTTGCAGTAATTAAACATAGACTAAAATAATATAAGTCAGACTCCAGTACAAATTAACGTACACTGAACAAAACTGAGAACTTACTTGTGCAGCAACACTAGCAATATCTGAGGCTCTCTTTTCCATGTTGCTAATAACTCTTTCAAGCTCTAATTCTCGTTGTTCCCAGAGAAGTTGACATTCTTCACATTCCTACAATAAAAGAACAGAAAGAAAATGCATTTAATTCATGATGAACATTTAGGGAGAAAAAATGTTCTAAGTTCCTTGACAATAGTAAGCAAACATTAATCAAATGAAGGCTTGACTTGTTGCCAATTGCAGTCATCAATTTTCACCAAAGGTTTTATATATTTGTTATGCAGTATTTCTTCAAAATAATGCAACTGCTGATTCAAACAAATATTTAAGATAACCTGATCTTCAACTACGTCAGTTAATTTAAAAATCAATCAGTTTCCAAAAGGATCACCCAAACAAGTAGAACAATTAATTCTGAATGTGAAGTTGATGAAATAAATCCAATGAATCAAAATTACTTTTTTTACAGAAACATTATTGAAAATGATATTAAATTGAACTATTAGAGAACTGAATGACTGTTAGTATAATTTACAAGATTTAAGGTATTTTAATAAATACAAATATTTTATAAATTGATTTGATAAAACTAAATTAGAATAGAATTATATGAATATAAAAGTTGTCAAAAACTAATTCATTATTGTAAACTGTGGCTAACAACTAACTGTAAAGTAAACAATATTTTTCCATAATATACTGAAAATGAAACACTACAGATTTTAATCTAAGATTTAGAAAAGCAACGTCATAACTTATTGCAACAACTTACCTTGGAAATTCGAACAGAATTAGCTTCAAGTTCATTAATTGTCATTTCTTGATGCTTATTTGTTTTCTCCAGAAAACTAATCTGAAATTTCAAAATAGAAACATAAAAGGATAAAATAACTTTGGTCTTTATAAGAACTGAGAGAAGAATATAAATCAATCAGTTTTTTTCATCAGTAATTAGTATTTCTATTTTTCTTTAGCTTTCTGATAAAAAAAATATTTACAATTTCTAAAATAAATGTGGCTGCATATTTTCAAAGTTCAAACAAAATTCACATCAATTTTTTTTTTAATTTGAAATGATAGTAAAATGTATCATTTTTATGCACCTGACTATAAGTTGATAATTAAGTATATTAACTATCTATCTGTAAAAGGCATGCAATATCTACTTATTTTGGTTAATGTTAAAAAATGACCCAACTTCTATATATCAGTTTCTGTAATTGCTTCTTATTCAAGTAAATGTTTTAGTCAGAAAATTTTCATATATCTAAAAGAAAAAGAATCAAACTAATCACCTTCTCTTGCAATTTGACAATGTCACGTTTTTGTTTGAGTTCAGTAAGACGAAGAGCTTCCAGTTTTGAGTGCCACTCTGTTAGTTTGTTAGCTCCAGTACGGCTATCTTTTAATGTTGTCTCAAGCAATTCCCTCTGACTTGAGTGAAGTAACTGCAGCTCGGCAACTTTGTCCTCCATTTGTTTTCGCTGCTCTTGAACCTTGATAACAATAACAATTGAATAATCCCATTAATCATTCTGCTTATTAATATGTGTGTATGTACAAAATAAAGAAAGCAATGGTTTGCTCACCTGATGGAGACACAGACTTCTTCGACATTGTTGCTGGAGTCTTGCAAGGAGATACATTAGTACAATTATTTGTTTATACTATACTAGACTAAGTACTTTGAACACATAAATCTAATAAAAGACAATGGTTTTATACCATAAAAAGCTAGAAGTAGATAATATTCTGCAAAAACTATGACAGGAGAGGATAATTGTGGAATACAAAAGGAGCTTTTGGGTCAGACATCGCAGTCTTTTTCTTCTTGTGTCATTTAGAGATGCGACAACAACTTTACCAAGTTCAAGCTATTTCGGTTTATTCTATAACCCCAGCCAGATGGATAAGTTTGAACTGAGGTTGATCCCCGAATTCGACACCTCACCAGCAGGCCCATCCATCTTGAGTGGTTTGTGAAGGCCGAACGGGTCTGCAAACTATTTAAAGTAAAAGACCCTTCAATGGTGATCCCCCTGAGGCTCACGAAAAGAGCCTATGTGGTATACCAGCAACTTGGGGATGATGCAGACCTAGAAGAAATCAAGCGTGCTTTGTATACGCCTTTTGGGACATACCCCTTCATCACATGGAAGCAGTTTGTCGGGCAATAGCTCGAACCAGGTGAGACGGCAGATGTCTATCTAGCTGATTTATGGAGGCTAGCAGTACCATTTGGTGGAACAACTGACCGCATACCCAAATGTGCCTTCATGGGTGGACTTACCGATGACGTTAGTCAGCTGCTGCGAGCATCTACAAGACTGGATAAACTGAGATTGGACAAACTGCTAGCCAGGGCCCGAAACATTCTAAAAGATACAGAACTGGTTGCAGCAACTGTAAGAACAACCGAGACACCGACCGAGAGGCAACATGCTGCAGGTGATTCCACCATGCCAAGGCCACAAGAAAGCCCAAAATGCTACAGATGTGGTGGTCTCAACCATTACTCCAAGGATTGCCGAAACCAGGGTAACACAGGAGGCACCAATGATCAAAAGACACAAGAGTGACCGCTCTGTTATCACAGTAATGAGCTGGGCCACATAGCACAAAATTCTTTGGGAAACAAGTCCATCGACAGTGTACAATGTTCAGCAATTGTTAACACAGGATGTTCCCAGTCAATAGTTAGTGCAGACCGATGTACGGCATGGAGTAGTCAACATGTAGACATGCGGACAATTGATGGAGAATCCTGGACCTGTTGTGGAATTGCAACCGTGTCAATTCTCACTAGTGGAGGCAGTCATGCCGTAGTTAATGTGTTAGTAGTACCTGAGAGGCCTCTCAGTTACAACCAACTGATCAGAATTGATATGATACAAGCGCTGGGAGGTGTTATGATCATGCCAGTTGGAGATGTGAAACTTGGTGGAGAAAAAGAAGCATGTGCGGCCCTTTGTGTTGATGAACCAGATTTTGATGCCTCTTTCAACCATAACAAGAGGATATGGACCACCAGGTGGAAATGGACCTTGAACGACGCACCAACCCTACTCCGCAACCAAATAGCAGAATATAAGATACCCGATAACATCAGGGGATAGTACGAGAGGAAACTGCAAGTGGGAACACGAACAGTTGGTTGATCTCATACCCCTAGGAATGACTAAGATCCCCTAAGGGTTTGATTCTTCTAATGGCCATCATACAACATAACAAAGGCAAGGTGCGCCCGGTGATGGACTACATAGATACCTTAACTCCAGATGCAGATGTATGTAGGACCAAATTGAGGGAGTGGCATCAGCAAGGAGTGAACGTAGCACTGCTTGGTCAATGGAGTACCTATTTACAAGTACGAGTCCACGAGTCTCTCTGGGCATATCAGATGGTACTGATCAAGGGGGAGATATTGCCTCATGCAGTTGGGCTTCAGGTTAAATGTGGTGCCAATGATCATGAAAGCTAACATCAGTACAGTGTTGGCACAAGGGCAATGGATGATGAAAGCGACATCATCCTACATTGATGACATATATGTGAATGAGGAAGTAATATCTGTGGACAAGGTCAAAGCGAAGTTTGAATATTGGAGTTGGAGTCTAACTTGTAAAGACCCTGAGCACCTAAAGCACAGAGCTAAAGTGCTGGGCCTTAAGGTTTGGGGGGAGCACAACACCTTACGTTGGAAGCAAGGAACTGCAATTCCAGAACCCCCAGCTGAGATGACACAACGCACTGTGTTTTCCATGTGTGGGAAGTTGGTGGGCCACTTCCTGCTTGCAGCTGGCTACACATAAGAGCCAGAGTCCTAAAAAGACACGTGACTGCAGTGACCAAGGGATGAGACGACCCGATTGATGATGCCTCCCTCGGGCGAGTCATGGAAAAGGTGCTGGTGAGGGTGACCCATAATGACCCTGTCCAAGGTAACTGGAGTCTATCCGGAGAAGAATTGAATGCGTGAGTTGATGCAAACTCGTTGGCAACCAGTGTGGTGTTGGAAGAACATATATATTATATATATATTGTATATACTTATATATATTTCATATATTTATATATTATATGAGTATTAAATATATATATATATATAAAAAAAGTAAAGTTGAGAACCATGGCCGAGGGCAACCTGAAGGTTCCCTTTTCAATAACCACTAAACCAAGGCGTAGGAGAGAGCACTATTCCCTTCCCTGGATTGCTCCACTTTACCCATGATATGTATCTTATAATGCTGAGTGTTAAGCAAGGAGGTATTAAGTACCATTTTTTGAGTTTTTGGTATGACTCAACCAGGGATTGAACCCCACCAGTCTCCCAGGTCGTTAGTGAACACTCTACCCACTAGTGAATATATATATATACATATATATATGCATATTATTTGATTAAACAATACTGACATTTTTTTGTCTACATATTTTTGTATTTATCCTTTCAAATTGCCATATCAGTTTTGTGATATCCGTTGGGAATTGGTTAATAAACCTTCCATAATTAATTGGTTCCCTAGTACTTTCTGTCTGATCTTGGGCTATCATCAGGGGGGGGTGTAAATTGCAAAAGTGATGTGACCTTTACTTGTAGATTTCTATATTGTAAGAATTAAGTGTTTATAGTTTATACTGGTGTATTGTTGTAGCATTTATTTTTAAATTTGATTGTATTAATAGCAGCAGCAGCTAAAAACTTTTGAATACAATGCCACTGGATTCAAAATTAATTCTATTGGATTTAGGATTTTTGTTTCTAATGTGGAGCACTTTGAGAATCTATAATTTTTGTTTGTTATTCTGTTGCTCTGATATTGTTGTGTTTTCAGTAAGAATTTTGTGAAATTAAGTTGTAGGCCAGTGTTTTTTAGATTTTGGGCTATTGAACTGATGTCAGAGAGATGCATAGTGAGTCATCTCAATAGAGTAGTTGAGGTTAAACCAACATATATATTGTTTTCAGAGATACAATCTTCTAAAGGACATTTAAATTGATATATAATGTTTGTTTTTTGCGAAATTTCAATCAAGGGGGAGGAATTATTATTAATAACTAAGTTGGAAGTTTTAAATTTATTATAGCATATGATAAGTTTTACTTTTTTATTTGAATTAGTGAGGAGTATATTTCTTTGAATCAACATTTTAAAATATTTTCATCTAATTTTTAATTGTAGTGCATTTGGTTGTGGTTAAAAAGTTTGATGAATTCTTGTTTATTGGGTAGAGTGTTGCAGTGTTTATTTTGTTGATTAACATTTTTAATTGTACTGTTAATTTATTCATCAAAAATATAGTTTGGGAAGCCATTATTGATGAGAGTTTGCTTTATGCTTTTTAATTCTTTATAAAATATTGTTTTAGAGGAGAAGATTTTACACAGGATATTAGGTTATAAATAATTTCTTTTTATGTTGGAAGGGGCAGTCACTATTAAAGTTGAGGGTACTGGAGTTGTTATTAATGGGTGTTTTGTAAGTAGAGGTAGTGAAGTTCTTATTATTATAAGTATCAATCAGAACATAAAAAAGGAAATTTTACTGTTTTTGTTTAGTTCATAGGTAAAATTAAGAATAGAATTTTTTTGAAAGGTGACTTGTCATATGTTTATTTCATTAGTAAGAATAAGTATATCATCAACACATCTTAGGTATATTGAAGGTTTTTTAATGCTATTAAATATTTTATTTTCAAGGTCAGACATACAGAAATTACTGAAAATTGGGCCCAGAACCAATCTCATAGACACATCATCTCTTTGAATGTAAATGTTTCTCAGATGGTCATAAAGTGGAACTTCAGCAATGCATGTTAGGAGTATTTTTCAAAGTATATTATACTTGATTTTAAGAGGAGTAGGGATGGGTTGTTAGAGATATTATTTATAATATTATCAATAATAGGATTAGAAAAAATTCATGTGTTGATTTTATGCTATATTTACTAGTTAAGTATGGAGTTGATTTTATGCTATATTTACTAGTTAAGTATGGAGTTGATTTATTATTTTTGTGAGTTGATAAATCAGTGTAGGTCCTTGTAATATAATTAGGCTAGGTTTATGTATTTTAACAGTTCCATATAAATAACTGGGTTTATAGTCACCAATCATTTTGGGTAGTTTTGCATTATCATATTAGGCATTATTAGCAGTGATTAGTTTATTAATTTTTTATTTAAGTTGGTTGGTGGGATTCTTATTTAATTTTTCAGCAAATTAGTTTCTATTTTTTAGACATATTTTTTAGTAAATAACCAGGCCATTGGTCTAATGAGTAGATTGATTACCAATGGTCTAGGAGACCAGGGTTCAACCCTAGTTTGAGTCATATCAAAGACTCAAAAAATGGTACTTGATGCTGCCTCGCTTAACACTCTGCATTATAAGGTAAGGATCAAGAATAAAGTGAAGTAATCCAAGGAATGGAGTAGCGCCCTCCCCTACACCTCGGTGTAGTAGCTATTGAAAAGAGTGCCTTCAGGTCACCCTCGACTAAGGTTGCTAACTTTACTTTACTTTTAGTAAATTGTCAGATATCATAATCAAAATTATTTATCATACATACATACATATATGTATTATATACACATACATACATGGCATGGACACTGATAGACTTTTACTTATTATTTTATGAATACGATTATTTTACCTCTAGCAATTCTTGTTCTGTCTTTATTTTATCCTCCCTAATTTGAACCATGTTCCTAGTAAATGTTTCTTGTTTAGAAAGAGGCACAGCTCCTGCAAACTGTCGCCGGATGTCCTATAAAAAGAAAAAAAATGTATTTTGGTAAGGTTGTAACATTCATAAAATTTGTGTTGGCTTATAGTAACACGTGATAAGCAATAAAGTTACAGATAAAAGACATCTTCAATGAAATATTCTAATATGGTAATAGTCAGGTGGCAGATTAATAATAGAACAAGAGAACACAAGGTTTCAAGTCTAATACCTTGGAAAAGTTTTCATAATACATATAGAGAAGTGAAAATGATTTAACTTCCAGTCATTCAAATTATTTTACCTATCATTACTAATACTGAACTTATAAAATCTATGGTGCTTATAAGGCACAGTTATTATTAATTACATTAAAAGTCATAGCTATACAAATGTAGTCTTGAATTTTTTTTAATGAACAGCCTGATATACTTGCTCAAGAAAGACTTATTCAGCTTCAATGCAGCATAAGGAGGACCAATTCAATACTTATTTTATCTACTTTTATGAAATTCATCTCATTACATAAAGGTAAACACAAAAGAAACAGATATCATCTGATTTTGAATTTAACTATAATCATCATTTTGTTGCATAAAAAATGACCATAATTTCAACTTAAAAGCTACTTTAAACCCGATAATAATTACATTTGGTAAATTTGTAGATGTATAAAAAGTTATTTATCACTGCGTCTAATAATTTGCATATCTTTTGTTATTTCTGTAATACTGAATTCACTATAGAAAGCAGTCTGAAATATAGTAAAAAGTAACAAAATAAAATTGAATGTTTTCTTAAACATGGTACCTCAAAACTGAACAAATATTGATATTAATAATAATACTTCCTCTTCAACTTATACAAGTACCTTATTTTAAAAACTAGTTGAATATCTGACATATTTAAAATGTAAAAGTTATCATTATGTCAACTTATTAATCTTAAAAATAAAATTACAAACAATAAGAATTAAACAAGCTTTTTTAAATTCAATAGATTATTGAGTAAATAGATTTCAATCTGTGTTCATCTGGGTAACACAATGCCTCATCCTGGTTTGAGGGTACCCGGCTTTGAAAAGTATGAAGATGTCAGCCCATCATGTCAAAACATACGGGCAACCTGATACATTTCTTATGCAAACATCCAGCCGGGAAAAGGCATAAAAACATGAGAGGCAAGGATTGCAGGCAGTGAGATTTTATCTGTCAATGAAATTGCTGTATGCAAAGAAGAAGAAGAAGAAAAAAGAGATCTCTTCATTTTGTCTTGCTAGAAAAATGACACTGCTGTTGACTCTGACGCACTCTTTATTTTGTTTCATTACACAATCAAAAATTATAGTAACAAATTAAAAGACAATCCTCAATGTACATCTTACTCTACATCTGATAGATTAAAAACTTTTCTCACTGTCCATTTGTTTTAGAAATATTAATTCAAAAGAACTTTGATAAGGATTTAATAAGAAATTTATGAAGATTTATAATTACAGAAATTATGATATTTCTTCATTTTTTAAACATAATTTGAGAAAACTATATAACAAAGTAATATTTGACTAAAATTAAGATTTCAATAAAAGAATAAGATTTTTAAGAATAAGAATTAATTTTTAAAAAAGATTTATGAAAAGAATTAATAATAGAATAAAATTTTGCACAAAATTTCCAAAAATTTGGGAAAATAAAAAAAATACAAAAACTTACAAATAAATTCTTTTTTAAATGTCTGATTTTGTTTTGAGCCTCAGTTCGAGTGTGATAAATGGTTTGATTTTTCTCATCAATTTGTTGTTCCAAGCGCAATACCTGAGCCTCCAATTTACTCACTTTCTGAAGAGTATTCTCTAACTTCTGAACAGCTGTACCTTCACTGATTTGCAGCTGCACAATATGACGGTGAAGTTTCCCTGAAAGTAGCAAAGCAAAAGTTTTATATGCTTTAATGTCTTGTATGTTGCAGATAAAACATAACTTTAATGATTATTAATGTAATGTTTTATCTGCAATTCTAAAGAAGAATATGCATGCTTTTTTTAATACTTAGGTATGATAAAGATTTACTGTAGAAATAATTCAGTCTATAATAATAATATTAATAAATACAGAAATGATAGTCTCTCATAATATCAATAAATTCAAAATTCAAGCTGATATTTTAATACTTGACCCACAGTATACATAGTTTAATGTGGGAGTCCACACACATTCAAGTGAGCATGGACAAAAACTGCTGGTCACTATGAGCAGTGTCACAAAAGTATCACATTAGTTCAACACTCCCCTTTAGTGTAATGGGTAGGTGCTACTCCAAGGTCAGAATTTCTAGGATTAAGCTCATTTGGGGGATTTTTGCTACATCATGTCCAAAGACAAGATAGCTAAAGGAAATGAACAGATAACACACTCTAATCACAGCCCCAAAATTCAAGTCAATTGAAGAATACATTAACCCTTAATTTGATATTCTGTACAAAGTAAATATATGTTATTCCTAATAAAGAAAATTTTTAGTTTAAAACTAAAGTAAAAGTCATTCATGAGATATGTTTTACATTACCTATATCAGTTTGACACAAATGGAAAAAAACAAGAATATTAACTATTATAGTGATATGATAATAGTTATATTAACATTCTTTTTAAGTTTTTCTTTTAGTTTAGAATACTGTGAAACTCATACAGAATATCAACCATACTCGAAATTAATTATACTGTAACCATTGCTGTATCTGATAGGCTATATATGACAGTTTAAGTCATCAAATACATTAGACCAATATCAAAATATTCAATAACTTTATTTGTTGGCTTACTGCATCTCCTGCAGAGGAGTAAGACCCTCTCAAAAGGGGCATCCTACACATGAAACTAAACTACATCTGGTGGTGAGACTCTAGTTCTGGAGCTCTAGGAGAGTGTTGTGTACACTTCCATTGCCATTACTCCTAGATCCATTTTGAGTGATAGTATCTGTAAGGGCACACATTATTAGTATTAGATAGGAATACTTGATACCATATACCTGTGTGCAAACAAATGATTATTATAGACAATAAAAAAAACTTATTCCAATGGAACATAGAAAATATCAAGTTATGATTATAATCTAATATTTATAAATGAATAAAATTTTGGTATTAACCCATAAGAGGTTGATATGCCATTAAATAAACCAAACCAAACCAAACCATAAGACTTGTAAAATAATCTATACATTTCATTTATCTATGTATATAACTGTACCTGGAAATATGAATATCACAATTTAGGTATAGATTTCTATATGTATATGGATATGTACTACTCTACCTGCCCATTGGCCAAGGGTAAAGTGGAGAAATCCAGGGAAAGGAGTGGCACCTTGATGTAGTAGCTAACAAAAAGGGAACCTTCAGGTCACCCTCGATTATAGTCACCAACTTTTACTACTCTATATAACTCTTGACTTTCATTTGTGTCTGGATTTATATAAACATCTACACAGACTTGTTTACCTATCACAGTTTTTTCATCACTTTGTGCTTGGAAATCAAGCAACTGCTGTCGAAGAGATATGACTTCCTTGTCTCGTGATATCTGCTGCTTCTCTAATGCTCTCACTTGGGATGTAGCAACATCTGATACTTCCTGTCATAGAAACAAACACTAATAACATAAAATTGCAAAATACATTAGAAAAAAATATCAGTTTCTTCATAATTTACTTCTGCATTCAAAAATATCACCATTCTTTTTTTTATCTCATTATATTTTATTTCAAACATCATTCATTCTTTTGAATAACTTGTGAAAGGAACCACTAGCCCAAATTTATCAACAAGTGTTGTTAGATATTTAAGTAAACAACAAATGAACAATTTACAAAGATACAAAAGGAAGACTGAGAAAAGAAATTGGGTATTTATCTTGGATACACTTGAAAACATTCAGCATTTTACTTATTAGGCAGATAAATGCTGTGCTAATTGTTATAGTCATAATACCTAGTTTTACTCATGAATTTCTAAAATTCAAATAAAATATATAATAACTTAGTGAAAAATTCTGTTATAAAAATTGGTTTATATAACTTCTTTTATTGAAAATTCTTAGAAATATTCATCTTCAAAATTAATTGAAAAATGGAAACCATCAAGAATTTGGAACAATTTTAAATATTAATTAAATTAGAAAGGCAATATTAATTCTTGTGTGTTACTATGAAAATTCCTTTATACTATAAAGCAAAGGCTATACATTAAGATGAATCTATAACAAATATTGATACAAACATCACACAGTAAATTATGTTAAACATCTCTATGATAAAATTTTATTTAATCTACATTACCTGGGACACCCAACTTCAGCAAATTGTACTTTATAAATTCTTTGGGTAACTATCTAGAAAAGGAACAATCTAAATGTTAATTAATATTTCATTTCTAAACACTTCAAATTTTGAAAACAAAACTGTGCATAAAAATATATTTCTGGCTGTTTTTTTTTTGACAATGTCCCAGAATAATATAGCATAACTAAATATAATTAATCCCAAATGAGTTTAAAGAATAAACAAAGGTTATAAACTCACTTTTAATTTTGAAATTTCATTCTTCAAGTTCATTTCACTATGTTCAAGGTCTGTAATTCTCTTTCGATCAGCATCACTGACTTCTTTAGTGACTGAATCTGTCGAAAAAAATAAGATTAAATATAAGATCTGTGAAAAGAAGAAACAAACTAAAATAGATTTGCTTAAATGCAATTAAATATAGCAAGAAGTATAAGACTTACCCAATCCCAGCAAGCTATAATTTGAAACAATACAAGATAACAGTGGAGATTGAAAATATAAAAATCACAGATTTATACAAGCAAATATAAAATCAACAAAAAATTATTCTAATGTTGAAGATAAGTAAAAAAAAAAAAAAAAAAAAAAAAAAGTAAAAGAAAAAAGAAATAAATTCTAAAAACAAAAATAATTTCTCTTCAAAATAAAGTGATTTCCTTTCTTAGAAAAATTAAAAAAAGAACACTGACTTCAACTCACTTGCAAGTTCATCTCTCAGCTCACGTTCAGTCCTTTGAAGTTCAAGATTTACTTTTGAAACCTACATAGACAAAAAATTCTCTATTTGATATTTTAAACAAATGTAAAAGAAATTTCCATATTTTATTTTACTTAAAAAAACATTTCAATAAGAAATTCACTCAAACAAAATTGTCTCTTGCTTAATGTTTTTATTCACTAGAAATAATTTCTGAATAAAACAATACATGAAAATATTACAAATTTTTGTTGCTGTCAATATAAAGCTCATTTGCTCATGACTTTAAAAATAGGAATAAGAAATGATGGCTAAAATTATTCTAATTAGTATTAAATATATTTCATTGATATAGGTTTTACTTTATATTCAAATCCTATGTAAAAACAGCTGAGTTCAAGAAATCATGAGTAATTTTGGATTTAAACACTGTCATCAATTTATTAGTACTGGATTTATAAATGAGAAATTTTTATATCTTTATGGCAAGAAATGATTTTGGCTTTGATTTCAGTTAAAATCAGGTAATATTTAATATCTATCTCAGTATTCACTTTTATTGTATCTTCTGTAGCTTTACATTTTTTAACATTTCATTTTGTTAAAATTCATTTCAAATGCTTAACTCAGTTTCATTTTATAATAAATCCTATTCAAAATAAAAGAAAAATATTTTTGTAGATAATTTAAATATTAAAAGATTGCTGCATTTGAGTAAATAGAACTCATTTTATAGAAAATAATTTATAAGATTAGAATTTGACATGTCTCTTAATGCAACTGAAAACAAGAAATAAAAAAATATTAGTTTGTGATACTCTTACCTCAGACATATTCTCTTCTAGTTCTTTATTTCTTCTCTCCAAATCTCTCACCACTGATTTATATTTCTCATACATGTGCACTGCATGTTCAGCCCGTTGACGTTCATGTAACTCTTTCATTTCAACCATGGCCATTCTTTTGGCTAAAGACTGAGGATTATCACTGGTAAGCAAGTCTTCTGAGGTTGCTACTCCTAAAGAGTAAAATGAATTCATAAATAAATGAAAGCATTTGATGCAATGAAAAAAAAAACAGGAATTACTCTTATATTTCTGTAGTCTTAACTCAAGTGGCAACAAATAAATTTTAAAATATCATTTCAATTTCTGTAGCAAATTATTAATTTGAAAATAGAGCATAATACTAGAGTGAATCAAAAGTTTTACAATATTCTAGTAAGATAAGGCATAATTTGAAAGCTCTAAATGCTTTTGCCAAAGTTGTGAAGATGACAAATTAGGCTGGACTGTAAAATGCTAAGCTCACCTAATACTCTTTTAGTGTTACTCACTGGATTTGCCTCTACAGCTTGGAGCACAGCCTAGGAATCCTTGGTTTTAGGTCTACTTGATGTTGCATGATTGTTGAGGTGCTTGCAAAATTTCTTGAACTATCTGGTTACTGTACTATGATCAACTGTGCTTTCACCTTTCACACAACAAACAATTTTAGTATGGCCCAGTATAAACTCATAAAGCATTAAAGGAAAAGTTACTGAATTAGACAACATTGCATGTTCATCTGAGCAGCTTTCAAATCACATAGAGTGAAGCAATACACATCAGGATACCAAGAACCAAGATACTACCTGTAACAAAGTTAACTACTTAGTGTAGAAGGTTGACTTATTTTTTCGAGGATATTGTAGTTATGGTAGTTTTTGTATTATTAATTGGATCAAGTTGGGTGAAAGAAGTAAAAGAAAGAAAAATTTTAGAAATAATTTTCCCAGTGAATTAATTAATTTATTATCTATTACAAAAACCACTGAAAAAAAGGCAATCAATCTAAGGAATAACATGAAAATAAAAATTGAATTACCTCATTTTAGGGAATTGCATGCTTAACTTTATGTATGTAACCAGACAAGTCAAATTGTAAATCATTTTTTTACTTTTGGGTAGGGGTCTTTTTAAAATTTTGTAATGTGTTTTGGGGTGTACTTTGGTGGAGAAGGGAGTTCTTTTTTTTTTAATACTCAATTTTTCTACATAGTGAACCAACCTGAACTTGACATTGTTAGTCTGATAAATAAATGGCTTACTTTAGAGAAATGTTGGAACAGGCTGGGGCTTTTCTATATCATCTATACAATCAGACTCCAAATCTGATTCTTCTTTGTAGTGAACCTGATGCTCTAAGTTTGATAAAGGGGGATAAAAACTGGCCACCTCAATGAAGACTTGGTGCAGTAATTGTTTATTCTCAGTTTTTAAGGTCATGCTAAAATCACTCTGTTTTTTGCACAAATTTGTTCACTGACAAATTCATTTAAATGATTAATCACAAAGTGTTTATAGCTTAAAACTTATACCTTTGTAAACTGGCCACGTATCACTATAGATGACTGGACCAGGCTTAATATATTTTGTTATAAGAGAAAAATGTGATTTCTTTCCTCTCCAGTTGAATTTAAAGGAAACACCAATCTATGGTAGATAATTTTTCAATTCTACCATAAATGTTTCAGAAAACGACCCCATTCTCTTTACGATGAATAATAAATGTTTTGTCTATTTCAATTTCAACCCCTTTTACTACCAATGGGACCCTGGTTATAAAAACACATAAATTTTCTCTAACTAGAAAACCAACAATACAAGATGGTGAAAAGAAAATTAATAAGTGTATATAATTTTGTATTAATATTTAAAATAATTAACTATTTCTTGAAATATCACTGATTTTCCAAAGTATGAGAAAGTATTTTTGAAAAATTCATAAGAATGTGTAGAATCAAAAATCAGTTTCAATATCATAAAAATTTAACAATAAAATTAGAAACATTTTTTTTATATTTGAGATTACAAAATACTAAAAAGATTATTTTTAATATGACATTACCTTTTTGGAATAATTTCTCCATACTGGCTTCTAAAGTATGAACTTTATCTTTTTCCATTTCCAAAACTTTTTTCAAATGTTGATTTTCAGATGTGAGTCTTTTCACATCTTCCTGTAACCAAATTGGAATTATGTTAAAAACATATACATATTCTTTTTTATCACTGGAAATATACTATTCATTTCAAACAGAATATTTTAATTATTTTCATACAATTATAAAACAATATCTATGCAATAATTTTTACATAACTGTTTTCATTCTTTAAAATATATCTAAATCACTAACACTAATTAAAGTTCAACAAATCTAACACACTTACTGAATTAGAAGTAAATAAATACACTGAGCAATTATCTTTATTGATAAGATCTAAGTAAAAAAAATGCTGGCTGTTCTTTGATACAGGTTTTCTGAATGATGAAATAAGAATAGCATTATGATAGCTAAAACTATACTCAATATGTATCTTAGCAGAGAAATTAAGTGTTTATTTTTCTACTAACATAGTACCCATAAAAAAAGAAGATATTACTTATTTATCAGATACATATTGTATTTGTACTCCTATTAAAGGAAAGGAAAGTGCTGAATTGTAAGACCTGAAGTTGCCTTTGAAATGTTTGTTGATTTGGATTCCTTCCATTACTTATCCAATTAGGAAAATATATTAGTGATTCTTTTTGGTTAGGCAATAGTATTTTTACCTTTTTTTTATTGTTTAGGATATCTTTAAGTCCTATCATTTCAAAATGCTGAAAATTTTACAAAATATTATGCTGTATTTTTGTTTGTAAAATATTGCTTAAACTGTGCATTTTAAATGTAAAGACACGCTTACTATAAACCCAAATTGAATATATGACTCTGTCCAAATGTCAGCGAACACAGCAAAACGTTTTTGAATCTTTTCTAAAAGTTTAAAATTCTTAAAGCCCCAACAGTAGTTTAGAAGAAAAAGTAAAAGCCTAAAACTCCCAATGCTACCACACACACACAAAAAAAAAAAAAAAAAAAAAAAAAAAAAAATTGTCATTTGTAAAAGCTATATAATTCCTAAAGCCTCCTCCTTCTATACTCCCAACGGTAGTATAGAAGAAAAACTAAGAAGCCTAGGAAAATGTCCCAATACTGCAAAAAAAAAAAAATTTCAGTACCATGACAAAAGTACCTTAATCCTGGACTTTAACTAAGTTAAAACTTAAATTGAAATTACCCTCCTCCCTTTTTTTTTTTTTACGTACGCATGGGAAGCAGCATGATGTACGTAAAGGTATTTGAATAAACCCATTGACGACCAAACTCAATACCAAAACAGGTCCTGGACATGAGTTTGACGACTCAACGCTCAGGATCGTTAGTTCGATCGGGGAACTACTACTGCTCCTCTGTAAGAGTGGCTTCTATAGAAGAGAATAAAACAGCCATCGAAAGATAACCATGACCCACACTCAAACCACATACACAAACCGCATTGCTCTTCGCGCGGGTAAAAAAGGGGCGCGTCCTGCTGAGGTTGGAGCCCTGACCTCAGTGTTCGAAAAATCAGCTACAGAGCTCAAATGACAAAAACTACTAAAATGCAAACAAACACTACAAATAGCGACATTTAACATAAGAACCTTAAATAGAATAGGACAACTACCAGAGTTAATCGCATCAGCCGTAGAACATAAGATAGACATAATATGCATACAAGAACACAGATACACACACACCGAAGATATCAAATATCACGAAACTGGCAATGGATGGTTGCTCGCCACTGTATCGGCATGGAAAAACTCTGTCAGCGCTGCAGTAGGAGGGGTAGGATTGCTTATAGGATCTAGAGCATTGAGAAAATACAACCTAGGATGATGGCAGCTACTTTTAACGGCAACCCCAGAGCAACAATCATCTCCTGCTACAGCCCTACCAATGTTAGTGAAGAAACTGAACTAGTCACCTTCTACGATGAGTTATCCTCATTAGTGCGTAGCATCCCGAAACACAACATGTTAGTCATTGGCGGAGACATGGATGCCCAAATCGGGAAAAACGGAAACAACAAATACAGCCTCCACAACACGTCAAATAGGAATGGGCAACATCTAACAGATTTCATGATAGAAAATAGTTTAGCATGCCTCAATACAAACTACCAAAAAAGGGAGGGCAAACTATGGACATACACGTACGCGAACAATAGTAAAGCACAGATAGACTACGTCATTATAAACAAGAAATGGAAAAATAGTGCAATGAATTGCGAGGCATACTCCTCTTTCGAGGGTGTGTCCTCCGATCACCGAATAGTCACGGTGAAAATACGGCTAAGCCTACGAAAAAAACGCCAAATGAACAGCGACCACCAAACACTATGACTGGGCCCTTTTGAACAACAGAGATATAAGAGATAAATACGTATTAGAATAAAGAAACAGATTCGAAACACTACAAGAGAAGACAGAAAAAAGTACACCAAATGACGAATATGAAAATTTCGTCAATGCGCACCTCAAGGCAGCAGCGAAATGTATTCCAACAAAACTCAAAACTAAATATAGAGTCCCATAGGAAACTTTAGCGGTGAGAGAAAAACGTGCACTAGTGAAAACAGCCTCCAAAAACTGTCAAAAAAACCCAACAAACACAAATGCCTTAAAACTAAAAACGGCACAATATCAATTAGCAGGCATATATATAAAGGAACAGACAGAATACATTCAAAATCAGATAGATAAGATTAGAGACAATCTAGGATAGCCTGGCAAACAATAAACGAAGTGAGTAGAAGAAAGAACACAGGCAAAGCAAAACTGAAAGCTGCAAACCAACAAGAAAGAATAAAACTGTGGAAACAGCACTTCGAAAACCTACTAGGAAACCCACTGAAAATAACACATGAACCAATCACCAGAATAATTAGTAAGCAATTAGACATTAAACTAGGACCATTCACACAAGAAGAACTCGACTCTGTTCTCAGAAAAATTAAAAATAGGAAAGCTGCAGGGCTGGACGAGATTCCCCCAGAAGTATGGAAGACCAGACAATTCGACAATATACTGCTCCGACACTGCAATGCAGTATAAAATCAAAATCCGATAGATAGATGGATGAAGGGATGCATCCTCCCCTTCCCTAAAAAGGGGGACCTCGGATTAGCCAAAAACTACCGAGGCATAACACTTACATCCATAGCAGCCAAAATCTACAATGTCCTACTACGAAACTGTATAGAACCCAAAATCGACAACATACTTAGGAAAAACCAAAATGGCTTCCGAAGAAATAGATCCACGACCTCACAAATATTAACCATCTGTAGAATCCTTGAAGGTGTACAGGCAAAAAACCTACAAGCGACATTAATATTTGTCGACTTTACCAAGGTCTTCGATTCCATTCACAGAGGAAAGATGGAACAAATCCTACTAGCGTATGGCATACCTAAAGAAACCATAGCAGCAATAATGATTCTCTATAGAAACACCAAAGTAAAAGTACGATCACCAGATGGAGACACAGAATACTTCGACATTGTAGCAGGAGTACTACAAGGGGACACGCTGGCTCCGTACCTCTTTATCATTTATCTAGACTACGTACTTAGAACATCAATTGACAAAATCAGAGAGAACGGCTTCGAGCTGACAAAGAAAAGAAGCAGAAGGTACCCCGCAAAAACAATTACCGACGCCGACTATGCCGATGACATAGCGATACTGGCAAATACACCCGACCAAGCCGAAACACTACTGCATAGTTTGGAACGAGCAGCCGCAGGCATAGGCCTCTATGTCAACGCACACAAAACAGAATATATGTGCTATAATCAAACAGGGGACATCTCCACTCTAGACGGAACCCCTCTTAAACTAGTAGACAAATTCACTTACCTAGGAAGCAGCATCGCATCAACCGAAAAGGACATCGACACGAGGTTAACGAAAGCATGGACAGCTATCAATTGGCTATCGATTATATGGAAATCAGACCTAACCAATAAAATGAAATGCAGTTTCTTCCAGGCATTGGTCGCATCGATACTGCTATATGGATGCACTACATGGACTCTAACAAAACGGCTGCAGAAGAAGCTAGACGGCAATTATACAAGAATGCTGCGAGCAATCTTGAACATGTCCTGGCGGCAACACCCCACAAGACACCAACTGTACCGCCACCTGCCTCCTATCACGAAAACTATTCAAGTTAGACGAACCAGACATGCAGGACACTGCTGGAGAAGCAGGGACAAACTCATAAGTGATGTAATCTTATGGACCCCAACACATGGTCGTGCAAAAGCAGGACGACCAACATGAACATACATTCAGCAACTATGTGAGGATACGGGATGTTGTCTTGAAGACCTGCCTAGGGCGATGAACAATAGGGAAAAGTGGCGAGAGAGGGTCAGGGATATCCGTGCTACCAGCACGACATGATGATGATGATGATTTTTACCTTTATGACAACAATTATTGAATTTACTGTCTGATCAACGCTAATGTAAAACTAGCAAACTATATTCATAGGCTCATGTGAGTGAGGTAATAAATTTTCTTCAGAAAATGTAATGTGATTAACTCTATTATTTTGAAATACTGCATTTCTTCTACTTTGTATAAGAGCCACATTTTTTGTATTCTCTTAATATCATTTTCCTCACTTTCTGCATCAGTATAAGCTTTATATTGAGTTCTTGCAGTTTACTTACTTCTGTTTCATTTTTTATTCTTTGAGATGATTATCTTTCTATGTGGAGCTTTACTTTAGTTTCTTCTTGTGATTCATTCTGTTGCCTTTGAGTGATTCTTAATCACTTTCAATTTCAATCCTCTTGTTTTTCTTCTTGTCATTTTACAGCAGTTCTTTTTCTGTCCAAATCACATCTGGTATTGACTTATTAACTGTCATCTTCTTTCTGCTGTTCAAAGATGGACAGTTTCTCTGTTTCATTCATATTTCACTATCGTCAATTCAAAAAATGTAAATTACATCTTGTTTGTTGTTCTTCTCTGTCTCAGCCTCTTTAACTTTCCCTTTTTTTTTGATAATTTCATTAAAATCTTCCAAGTTCAATAATTTCAAAAAATTTCACAAGTCCATTTTATCAAAAAATAAAAATAACTAATATAATGAATTGGTGTTCCTGTTAAAATGTTAATTAAATTAGAAAAATAGAAAAATTATATCTGCTTCTGTAAAAGTAAACACTAAAATTTTCAGCCAGTAGTGACAGTTGTAGTGATATTGCCAGCAAACACACAGAGCAGTAGAGAATGTTGTGACTGGGTGTTCATGTATCCCTTTCTTCTTTTTGTTTGCATCAGCATGACATTTTGAGTGAAGAAATAAAACAAATTTATTGATAACAGCTTTTATGTAGATAGATTATGGATAAGCCTTAAGAAACAATAAATGATCAGTTTAATCTACTTTCTTAAACTTCACCAAGAAATTATTGTAGATGATGCCAGATAAATTTTAAAGCACATATCTCTCTTTGTTTTTACATAAATTCTTGAGTAAAATGATTTAAGTCAAATTCTTTTTGACTTCAATTTCTGAATATATTGGGGAGAGGGGTTTATTCTTTTAACTTGATCAATGCTTATTTCAAGATAATTGTTGTGCTCTTTTTGTAATTGGATATTTAGAGAGGTTGAGCAGTATAGATGGCATTGTCGATATATTTGCATGGCAGTGGCTCTATTGGGCCATTAGTCAATCCTAGACGACCTGTGGTGGGAACCACAAGTATATCAGATTCACTTTGAAGTCTTAATATTGATGTTTGGTATGAACTATTACTCTGGAGAATTGGTGTTAATATTGGATTCAAAGACAAACAAAAGCTTTGGCTCATTCATGCCAAAATTCATAAAACAACATCTTGTGTGAATAGATGAAATTCATCAAAACATGATAGTAGTAAAGAACAACCAAAATCAATGTTTTTCCTTTTAAATATATCAACCAAACACCAAGTATTGAAGCACCAAGTAAGAGAAGCTGTTATATTCAGTGTTTGTTACACTTAGGTTTCCTTTCAGTCTTCATGGGGAAGGTACGTAATTAAAACTTGTGTTAGCAACACGATAAAATTATAACTAAAATTTTTTCCTTACTGAAGATGTTCAAATACAAAAACACAAGGCCGGCTTAATGAACAACAATGCGCATTTATTAATGCAAAAAAAAAAACAACCAAAAACGAATCAAAACAAAATTAAAAACAACAGAATGTCTATGCACCTCCTTGGCGGGATTTGGTCGATAATTCAGCTGAGTCCTTTGAAGCCCAAAAACGGGAGATTGAAATTTACCTAGGAATACCTTTCCCTTCCTGTTCTGTTGGTATTAAAGTCTTGGGACATACCTTATAAAATTTTCTTGTTAGGGCAAAATGGTTCTTGCGGCACGCACGTGCTAGGGTTAAGATGGAGGAAAAATATCGATTCTGGTAGGGGGCTTCAGCCAACGGAGTTCCTTTCCGGGATGACTAGTAATTAATTGTTTTGATTTTTTTTTGTTTCTCTTTTACGAAATTTTCTTTTTTCCCTTTTTTGAAACCTTGAATGGAACGCAACGCCTACCTCTGGGTGAGAGCAGAGAATTCCCTTTTTTTTTGTTCGTTGTTGAAATCCTTACTTTGTCGGCAAGGATTTCCCTTCGTCAAATCCAAACCTTCCTCCTTCGCTTCTTCCCCTAGACTGAGGAAGATCAGCGGGCTAGCAGTCCCTCCTTCTACCTCCTTTTCTGTAGCAACAGGCATCCTGTGGTTTGATTGACCCATCAACCTCTCGTCATTCAAAATGAAGGGCTGACTCATACCGTATTAGAGAATTCTCTCCCTCCATACTGGACTGCATGTTTCAAACTAAAATAAGGGAACATGTGCCAGCAAGTCTCCCCCAATGATTCCTCCTCATGCTTGTGGGACAGAATATATAAATATAACAAAGCCCTTTGGGAGGATGTCAAAAGAGGTACCAATTGGTACCCCTACTGATTGGTGCAGCACCATGGTCATTACTGCAGAAAGACCATGATAGAACTACAACCCCAACATAAAGCATGTAGAGGTTGTAGTAGTTACCAGCATGGTGGAACTGAATCAAATGAATGACCATGGATGTGTTCTGCATGGGGTCAAACATGCAAACCGTGTGGCAAGCAAAACCACTCTGAGAGGGTCAGCCAGTTGAAGGATGATGATAAACAAGGCACCATACAGTGTTTCAAGGACAAGGAAACAGCCATGGATGCTCTCGTTGTGCACTTGATATTCAACCCTGCAACTAAGACCTATCTTGAGTTTTTCAACACTAACCCTAGCAAACTACTTGACATGATTGAAGTGTTAGTCATGCAGAAAACAAATCCCATAGTACACAGGATCTCATTTTTGTCGATTATACAGAGCAATAATGAGTCCATTCAGAATTACCTGATTCAGCTGCAATCAGGAAAACAGGATTGTAACTTCAAATGCTCCAACTGTGATCACAATCTGTCTAGCATATACATCAAGGACAAGTTCATTTGGGCTATAGCAAAAAAGTTCATATGAGGACGTCATATCTGCTGCCAATGACATTTTTTGAACAATGGGATCTATGCATTGCAACACCGATGTAGTAATTTACTAGGTGTTTTGCTTAGATATGGCACAAGGTCGAATGAATGAGGCACCCAATAAGACTCAAACTCACTTTTGCAGGTTTGCTAGACAAGCTTGCAAACCATTACACTACTTGATGTGCCCTCGGGGTATAGCGAATGATGTGCTACAAGTGGATATGCTGGCTAAGGCAAAGTTGCTGAAGAGCCTGGAGCAAAACATAACCCACACTGAAGCATTTGAAATGTCCATGCAAGACCCATGGGTATTGCTTGTGCAGGTTTAAATCCTGTATGCAACGCCATGTTGAATTGTTGAGTTTGATAGTTATAAAGTCAGCACTCAGTTGCATAAGTTTACTCTGAAGTGAGTTCCTGAACTTTGGAGAAGGAGAGATTTTATGGTTACTGGGGCATTTCATTGTGTGCATATGGTTAAGTCCATTCCCTAGAGAGTAATTGGTTGCTGGCCTAGAAATGGACATATTGGTGTGTATATATATATATATATATATATATATATATACCAGCTTGTTTTAGTAATGACATGGGGTCTGTATTTCATTACTGCCTGGCCCATTGGGCTCAAACACATTTTGGCCAGCCGTGTTCCCCAGGAAATGGATCAGGTCAAGTGTGTCTTGGTTGCAGTGGCAGTCAGTCAAGGCTATCTGACATGGATTCTGAGAAGCCAGCATTCACATCATGTGCATTAAGACTGGCACTTCTTAAGTCTCAGAGGGCTGTCCCCTCAAGCTCTAAACCCCTCCAGAGGGTCTAGGTTTATTGCCTGGCATCTGAGGTGCCTCTTTTTAGGGGAATACAGACGGGATTCAAGGCATTTTTGGAACTGCTGGGCATGTGTGGGCTATGGTCCTGTGCTTGGTTCCCACAACAAAAAAAGGCCATGTGCCATACTTGTATGTACATGGAGCACTCGACAAATATAGGGATCTGTATTGAGTCACAGGCTATTATATTTTTGTCTGCCAACTAGATACTAGTTGGGGCCCCCGGGCTGATAAGCGTTATTATTATTGTTGTTATTCTGCACAATAGAGCAGTGACTTCTACACAAGAGAAACCAACAACATTCATAAGTCATCTAGTTATTACTGTAAGTAAAAGCAAGTGTCTTTGGTCTTTTTGGTTAATTATTGATTATTTGTAGATTCACAATAATTAATACACAACATATATTTGGGAAACGACCACATAACAATCAAAAAGTCAATGGGCTATCATAGATATTTTTAAACAATGAGAAAAAGTTACCTCAAGATTTGATACTGTCTCTGATTTTGATACAAACATATTTTCTTTCTCAAGAAGGTCTCTATATTTTTCAGTGAGGTTCTGATATTCTTTATTAGCTCTCTCCAAATCAACTGAAGACACAGATTCTTCCAGAGCTTTCTGCAAGACACTTATTTTAAACATAGCTGTATCCTGGTAAACATTAAAGAAAATTTTATTAAATTTTCACTATAAGCAACACAATTTTTTCAATATAAAATGCAAAATTATTCTTATTTGTTCCAGAATAATGTAGCTTTCTTTCCACTAGTTTTATCACAAATAGCAACTTCTCATTTACATATTCTTATTGTCATGTAAATATCATTCAAGTTAATGTATGTTTACTACAATTATTATAAACTTTTTTCAATTGAATGATATTTAAATCAGTGAAAATAATTTTTTCTAATAAGAATAACAATTACAAAAGCTCCAACTCACTCTTGTAAAAAGTAAATTAACAAAAATGCATATTTTCATTGTAATCTTTTTTTACAGAAGATGGTTGTCATGTTTCATCTAACTAAAATAAACAGAGTATCTATATCTGAGAAAAGCTTTTATTTTTCACCTTGGTTTTTTACTTACAAAATCATTAATATCAACATTATTATCCTATATATAATGTATCTTAATAAAGCAATACTTTAACTAAATCATGAAATATTCACAAACCTTAAAACGTTCTAAATAACCAATTCTCTCAGCAACTGCTTTCTCCATTGCAATGCTTTCATTTTTCAATTTGGAAATTTCCTAAAAGAATAAAGATATAAGAACCTTTCATAGAAAACTAACTAATATACTTATCACAAGTTATGATAAATACTTTACTCCAACTCCAACAGTGAAATCCTGATAACCATATTTATAATTGGTAGAGTCATTATGTCCCATCTCCTTTCTCATGTTTATTCACTTTTGCAGCTTTCTTTCCCAATAAATATTTTACAAAGACAAAGTGGTCAATTCCAACAAACTGATAATGTAAACAAAATATTAATCAATTTTTCTTTATATAATTTTATTATGTTTAATTTTTTTAAATATAGCTTACAGGAGATTTACTAATTTCCAAAAATTGTTTTACAAGAACTATATATATATCTGTTTTATAGAGCAGGAATTAATGTGAGTGAATCTGAGTAACTGATATAGGATTTTAAAATGACAAGGTCTCTTTTGAGATAACCTACTTGAACAATGTATATAATATTCTGAATGTCATTAGATAAATCTATCACTGGTTCAAAAAATTAGTGTTCAATTAGAAATGTTCTCTATGTAAGTATAGAAAGTTTATCTTAGAAGTGTTGTGATATGTTCCTTTTACATCAATTTTAATGCTTATATCTTTTGTCCAGAACCATACATAAATTAATAGATTTAGAAAGTATCAATTTCCCTTTGGAACTCACTTTTCTCATGGTTCCTTCCACTTCTACCAATGTGTTGTACCTTCTTGTCAAAGCTTTTTCATTTATTTGTAAAACTGTAATTTTTCGGGTTTGTTCAGCTAATCGCCTGCGGACTTCAACATCATCTTGAGACAAAGTATCAAGGCAACGCTGTAAAGAGACAAGGATATTTTTCAGTGATTTATTTAAATCATTTACATACAACCACAAAAAATATAAGATAGTGTGACTTACATCAAACTCTTTCAACTGGATTTCATCTTGTTGCCGAAGTTCTTCTAATTTTCCTATTTTTTCTTTTAACTTGGTTATATTACTTTCATATTCCTATAGATGAAAAATATACAAAAAAATGACCTGAAGTTTCAATGTTACAATTTTAAGAAAAGCAAAAATTGAAATGAGAAAAAGGGATACATTTTAATCTTATTTTGACATTGTACCTATAATACATAAATACTCTAAAAAGATTTACAATTTAAAACAACAAAAGTGATTTAAAACTCACCTCTTTTTCAATAAGATAATCAGAATATAATAAACCTTGCTGATGTTTGATTACAGCTATCTTACTCCGATAAGTCTCCAGAGAAGTTTCAGTCTTTTTCAATTCTTCTTCTTTTAGAAACAAATCCTGAAATGTTACCAATTTAATTAAAGAAAGAGAACCTTCCTGTTTAATTATTAAAAAAGATATTTCCTTATCAAATATTTGTACCCAACTTTTTACACCATTCTATTCTAAAAGAAGTTTAAAACTAAATCAAAATATAAACAAATACACAATAGTATATTGCTAAAATTGGATCAGTCTTTACATAGTAGCATATTAAAAAACAGTGACATTATTGTAATAATTATCATCTAGTTTTTTGATAGAGAAGAAAAGTAAACCATTTAGATCAAAATGAAAGTTAATAGTAAACATTAAATTAGAGGTTTTACCATGGAAGTTATGTACTGTATCAAACTTGAGAAATATTCTATGTGTTCACTACAGTATAGTTAAGCATTCAAAAATACCATATACTGCAAATGAAATATTTTAAGAGTCAAAAAAGTTCCTTTCAAATTACATCTTACCAGTTACTAAATATTTTAGCTGCAAAGTAGAGTATATCTCTGCAAATTTTGAAAAAGATAATTTCTGAACAGATCACTTGAAGATTATAAGCATTTAGTAAATATTAGTTGGTATTATAATACTGAAAATTTTAAAGAGAAATAATGTTTACCTCTAAAGTAACAATGAGGTGTTCATTGAGATTTGCTATCACCTCAGCACTACTAGCAGGCAAACCTTCAGGGAAAACCAAAGATTGAAATACTCCAGCTTTGTCACCTCTCTGTTGTTGGTACAATATGATATCACGTTCAAGTATTTTAATCTAAAGATACATAAAAACAATAACAACTGATCAATGAACAGTAATTATGGATCAATAAATTGCAAGTAATTATACATATAATCAATAGGATTTTAAATATAAACAAATTTAAAAAAAACATATTTTGACTATATATAATTATTATACTTATTTGTTAATATGACATATAATACACTTATTTATTAGTGATTAAAAGAACATAAAGGCAGATATTGCACTGAAAAAGCAAATATAAATTGTCATTTGAATTACAATAGGTAATACCTATATTGCTTATTTCAAATTTAAAACTTATATCAGCTAAATTTCTACAAAGATTTTAAACAACTTTCTCAATGATAACTTTTAATGTACATTAAATTTATAAAATGGACATCATCCCTCATTCAGCTCCATTTTAAATATACATATACTACCAACACCATTATATGTTAATGTTCAAAACAATACAACTGATATTCCTTCCTTATCAAGTAAGTCATATCAAAATACTCAATTGATATCATGTTTATGGCATGCTAGTGTTTACAACCTTACAGAGTGAATAGTTGTAGGAAAACTTACTCTCTCTCTCTCTCTCACACACACACACACACACACGTGTGTGAATGTCTGTAATATATATTACAATGAAATAAATGAAGAATAAGTGAATAAAAATGAACATAAAAGGAGATTACATATTTCCTAAAAAAACGACTACTCATATTATAATCAGTTAACCTTTATATAAGTTGATTAAAATAATTTGAAGACTCAGTTATTACATCAAGCATTCAAAGTTTTTTTTGCTTTAATTCTATTGTTAAAATTTTAAAAAATATTATCTCAGTTGAAACATACACTTTAAGCACACTATAAACATACTTTTTTGATGAATTCTATTTCTAAGAGGGAAAACTGGACTGATTTTTAATTAGAAAAATATTAATTTTGACAGATCACTTGGAAAGGAATCTTAACACAAAATAGTTTTCATGAAATAAGACTATTAAAAACTTTCACTTTACTTTATCAACAGCTTTTTCAGCCTCAAGTTTTGCAGAATTTGCTTCCTGTCTAGCATCATTAAGGGCCTTTTTGAGTTCTTGATTTTGGTCATGCAAAGCATCTGCTTTGCCTTTAACATAAGAAGACATATCAGAATTATTGGCTGCATTCTTAACTTCTATAGCCTGGAGAAAACAAAAAACAAGAACAGATACATATTAATATCAGATGAGATAGACAAACACATGAAAGTATAAACTATCTAAAATAAAATCCGCAAAAATATATATAGTATATTTCTAAGAGACAACAATATTTTCCCTTTGTTTCGTAATATAAAGATGAACTCATATATCAACATAATTTGGTAAAGGTCTTTTAATTATTGTCATAGAAGTCAATAAAGTAGCAGAATGAGGCACTATTCAACTATTAGCATTATCTCCTCTCATAACTAATTTCTTCAATGACAGTTTTTTTTAACTAAGATTTACCATAAGCAAAGCTAAATTAGCCACTCATCAGCAAAGGAAATTAAATAATTCAAAAAATAACAGAGAAAAATTTTCTAATATTCAGATAATTTTAAACAAATTATTTTTTTTAAATTCCCAAAATTAAGAATAACAAGATATATATTTTAGATGGCTTGTTAACATGATTAAATCAGTAGAAAGTTGTCAGAATTCAAGGTAAAAATGATAATTTGAATTGAAAATTCTATATTGTACACTCCAATGATTGGAATATTAGCAAATGAATACAGAAACATGGGTTAATAGACTGCATGTTTGGGCCAATTAAAAATGTACTTTTGCCTGTTACAATCTGAAAAAATATCTCAAATAATCTGCATTTCAAGTCAAACAAAAACATATACATCTTCACTTCCTTATATTAGATAAATAAAATGAAACTCTACAGAATGATAAGCTACTTACTTTATATATGCTAACAAAAAATTATTTCAAGTAAATGAGAGGGTTGATCTATAGAAACACTTACAGCAACCATTTTCTCCAAAGATGGACACTTAATAATTGTCTTCTCTGAACCTGGCAAAACAAAAGTTATAAGTAAAAAGACAATACATTTTATACAGCTTCAATAGATTCTGTTCAGTTAGTATGGGCAACAAGAATTTTGAATTATTTTCTTTTTAAAAAAATTAAAATAAAGACTAGGAACAAAATATATTTACTATTTCCATAATCCTTGAGTCTTTTGTTGTGCAATGATCTGTTTAATGATATTCAGCCTTTAGATAAATTACTAGTCTCATTTCAATAGAAAATATTAGATTACTGAGTATTCAGATTCTTACAGTCTGGTGAGAAAAAATGTAGAAATAATCAAAATTTAGAATGAGAAACATAGTATTAAGAAACAACAAATCTTATAAAGAATTTACATATCCAGCACAATTCACAAAAAAAGGAAACTACAAACTATACATTAATATGTATAAACAAAATGTAATAATTTATTTGTCTATTTTTTTTACTAGGAATCGTATTTACCATGTTATTCAAATATTTTAAAGAAACCTAATGAATGTACAATAACTCTTGTATGAAATTCCACCAGGAAAAATATGTTTTAAGCAGTTATATAAAGATGAGCACAATTTAAGGTGCTTCCAAAACTTTTTAATACAATTTTCTTATTCTGTTGTACATACATTGATAATGCATTATTTGTTCTACTTATCTTTGTTTTATCAAAAAATGTGGTGAAAATTATATGCTTATATTTTATTATTATAATCATTCCTTAGTTTTTGTTTTTTTACATTCAAAAAAACAAAAACTAAGAAATGATTAAAAGGTCTCAACAGAATATCATTTGATCCTCCAACAACTAAATTGCAATAAGAATTGTCTAATTACAGAGAAGCACTTTTTATATCTTAATGGTCAAATATTTTAATAACTTATTTATCAGAATCATTCTTAATGTGTCTTACTCAACAAGGTTGATCTGAAAGTACTGCAGATATAAACATTATTGTCTTAATAGTTTCTATGTCTATTTTCATGAGTTTGTCATGTATGAACTCCTGGAAATATTTTCAGGTCTAGTGTCTTGTTTTATTAAATAAGTTAAAAAATAGTAAACATTTAGATTATGCCAATGGAAGAAAAAAAGTTTGGAAATAATTAAATCATACACTGTTTCCATATTACTAATGAAATATGGACATTTTAAAAATACATTGAAACTTATAAGGATCATTTTCAATAATCAATGAATCAAATTCAAGTGATATGTTGAGTAAATTTTGTGATAAAATGAAGTATGGACACACAATATCCTTAAATGATCAGGATATTTTTAAAACATGTTTTCTGCAGAAATATATTTCAAATTACAATTGCAAATACACCTAGGTATACTCAAAAATGGTTGCAAATAAAATAACAGATGACTTTTTGATACAATAATTCATTCATTATTTTTTTTCAGGTGATAATAGGATTTCAATATTAAACTTGAATTTTGTTATGTTTTAAATCTTGGCTATGTTGTTTTTTCATCCCAAACTGGAAATATAAATTTCTCACACACAAACAGTAGTTAAAATGAGTAAAGTATGTTGGTAAAAGCATCAATACAAATGTTAATAAATTGATTTGTAATATACATGTAATAATTAAATTATAAAATCCATATTTATTGCTACAAGGTTATAAACTCTAATTATGCCTTCCACTATTCAGTTTTATTTGTCTCTATCTGCCATAACTAATACTAGATATAGCAAAACTTTACTGAGCAATAATTATGTGAAAAGAAATTACTTTATCTTACCGTCTTTTATCATATTTCATCATTTATACAAAGGTAGGATATAGGTAAAATTTCTGGTTTATGCCTTTTCAAAGAACATTAGCAGGAAATTAAGCAACAATAAATAACAAAAATATTCATTTTTCAGCTTTATTTTAATTTAATGAGGTGTTTAAAATTAAATTAAGTCTGTTATTTATTTTTTAACAAGCCTTCCCCAAAGCCAAGGAGACATGAACATATTCTTTATCATTTCCTATCTAAGTTGTACCTCATTATCATAAATTGACAACCCAAGCGAGCTGTGATAAAAAGCAACTAAAAAGAAAAGAAAAGATGACAGAAAATACTAGTCAATAATAATAAAGGTCTACCTAAATTTGTCGATATAAGAATATCCAACATTAACAAAGATTTAATATTTACACAGATTTCTAAAACAGCAGAAAAGAAAATCTTACCTACAAAATCTTGTTTTTTCAAATCAGCTAGAATCTCTTTCAAAGCCACTTGAAAACCTCTGTTTTCTTCTTCTAATTGTTCATTACGAGTTTGTAGCTCAGCTTTTTCTCTTTCAAGCTGTTTTAAATGCTGGATATTATTCTTTAAATCTTTGTGGAGTTCTATGTTCTGCATTTCAAATATATATATATATATATATATATATATATATATATATATATATATGTGTGTGTGTGTGTGTATATATGTAAAAACAAATGAGGGTATAGCATGATGTACAAACAAATAAATGCATAGAAAATCAATCAAACTTTTACAAATTTGAACATTAATAAAAAAATTAAGAAAGAATCTGATACTTAAGAAATAAATAGACTGTACAATTTTCTCTATAAATGAACCTAAACAACAAATTATGAATTTTCTTTGGCATATGTGAAATTTACTAAAATTCTTCACCTTAAGTAAAATGAATTGCTAAAATCCAACTTAACTTCAGGATATATGTTGCTTTAATACATCAACCTATATAAGAATCATTAAGTGTTATACAATAATTTCTTCTGCAATGTCAAAGTTTTTTTGGACCAGCACATTTATTTTTGTTTTCACAATACAGACATTTGATACAGCAACAATATTGTACTTCTGCCACATCTAAAATTTATGATCAAGATTGAAGGCTATACCATAGTTATACACTTCCACTTCCACACATTTTAAAATAGCCAGTTATCAACATTATAATATCACTTTCTTTCAGTGAATTATTTATTGAAAAGTTTGCCAAGTGCTCCAAAATAATTCATAACTAATTCTAATATAAATTTTCTTTTCAAATACAAAATTCTAAAGGAGATATTTAGCAACATAGCATCTCTAATAATTGGACAACTGGATATCACACATTGGGATTGCAGAAAGAACATTAATAAGATGGAAATGTTATGTTTAAATCTAATTTGAAGATAAAGGTGTTGACATATCCAGAGACAAGTTTCTTGGATTTTGAAAGAAATGGAAGAACATAATTACCAAAGTGTTTACTTAAACATTTACACATTTATATTAATGTTATAAAAAAATCTATACATATATATACAAAATCTAGATATCTTTTATCAGCAACTTTCTCCTCTTTTACCTTAATCTTCAAATCATCCACTTCCGGGCTATCTTGCACTGTTGTCCTATTTGCTTTAGAAAATTTCAGATTTTCCGTGAAATTTTGAATCGAGACCATGTCATCAGCAGTGAGACCCAAAGCAACAGCTCTGTGAAGACAATAAACAAAGATATATCAATTTTTTTTGTTGTTTTCTTTTTTAACCTGACATTATTTGATCTTTAAGATTTTGTTTCTGCTCTAAAGTGTCAGTTTATGGGTAAGCAGATATTTATATCCATCAGTTGGTAGCAGCATCAGTTATCACAAGAAAATAATACCAACAGAAGTTAGAATTATTTCACTTAATAATATTAACAGAAAACAATTTACTACAGGTAAATAAATTAAACATTTCTCAATAGTTCTTACCAACACTACAAATACTAATACTATGAATATAATGTCTGTTTATACTGAAAGGTATAAGTCATTTCCTTCACTTTTGGCAAATATAAAGGAAAACATGAAACTCAAAAAAAATTTATTTCCACAAAGTGAAAAATATATTTGAATTTTATATATTCCTGCAATATATTTGCCAAAAGTTATCATCACATACAGCTTATAACATTAAGAAAAGAACAGATTTCTATGAAGAAAATAGGGAAACAGTGCATGATTATTTAATAAGCTTAGCTTAATTGTGACATAACATTGTACAAGTGATATTTTTACACTGAAAAATCTTTTTAAATATCTGGTTCAGATTTAAAATCCATTTTATACTTTTGGAATGTCTTTTTATCTTTCAAAGGTAAGTATCTGTAATAGCAAATGTTCTTTCCAGTTCAGTTTTTTCAAACTTAAAATATTTTTATATACCTTTGACCAGTTTGTTGAGCAAGTTTTCTAAGATTCTGTTTAAGCATAATTCTTTCTTCTTCCAGTCGTTCGACCTGTAAATGACAGCAAACCATAATTTTATCTCAGTCTAGAATACAAATGAAAGTTGTGCTAGAAGATAGTAAATTATCATTAAATTTTGTATTCTATAAACCATAGAAGTCATTAAAAGTTCAGGGGAAAGAAAAGCAATATTACAAGCATGAAATAATTAGAATGGCAAATTAAGTGATACAAATATTCCAAGACATGGAAAGTGGAATAGGAATAGTCTACCCTCTTGGTTTGAAATTCCCTGAAGATTACCAGAAATGTCAAAAGAAGGCCATAATGTTGTGATGGTTTGGTTTCCTTGTTTAATGGCATATCAACTCTTTTTAGGTTATTTAATGCCAAACCCATTCTCCTAGAAGAACAGTAGTGGTACTATTCAACCCATAGCTGGGAGGATAAGGGGGTTCATACCTTTCCCAAGGGTATTTGCCCGAAAGTGAACGTAATAGCGTGACTGGAGTACGAACTCGCGTACTACGATTCCGCAGTCCATCGCTTTAACCATTACACCATGAGGACACCCCCTATAATGTTGTGAGTATAACAATCAAGTCCAAGACATGTAAATATAGATGATTATTTTAATTCTTTTTTTTTTTTGTAATATATTTAGATTTCCATGAGACCAATATAATTATTTCTAATGTATTTTTTGGTTACCTCTTTCTGCAGTACAATGTTTAGGGCTCGTTGTTCTTCTCTTTTTGAACTGATCTTTGACTGAAATTCTTTTATGTCCACTGGTTTTTTGGGGTCCATTCCAAGCTGTTCTCTAAGGCATTCGTTCTCATCAGTCAATTCATTCATGTCAGTTTCAGATTTGTTGATAAGCTGAATCAATTCTTCATTTTTCCTAGTAAAAATAAAAATTAACAAAAGAAAAACAAGAAATAGAATTAAACTTTAACAACAAATTGAGAATTACTTCCAGAGTCACATAGGATTAGAAAACAGGAGAAATTCAGATACTCAAAAGAAAAGTATTAAACATTAAGACTTCAGTATTTTAATAAATTCTTAAGAGGAATGGTATAATGAAATTAACAGTTTTTGACTTTCATTGAATAATAAAAAAACAGTTAATCCTATCCTAGTGCCAAATATTACAGAGAAGTTTGCTAAAAATAAACAAGTAAATCTTGGTTGTTCTTTTTAAATTTTTGTGACTGTCCTCAGGAAATTCAATTTTTCAAACATGTCAACTTTTTTTATGACTATTAAGATAAAAAAATGACTTTGGACCAGATAACTTTTCTTGGCTGTGTTCTTTATTGATTACCATTAGTAATCAATAAAGAACACAGAATCCATAAAGTTAAATTAACTAATCCCAAAATACTTCATACTTTTCTTTTTCTTTACCTCACTTATATTAACATGTCTGAAAGGGTTAAATAATTATTTCTCAGAGTTTTACAAAGGAGCAAAGTCACTTTTCAAAATGTAAACTAAAGCATTATGTATGACAAGAAAATAGAAAGGTACATTTCTCGGATTTTTAACTGTCTCTTTAGGTCCTTGATTTCACTCACTGCATCAGCCAATCCATATTCTCCCTAAAAAAGACAAAAATTCACACAAATTAGTAAAAATATTCTATATATCAATAGTGAATATATTAATTACAAATAAATCAAACTGATTCAACTTTAATAAATATTGCCTTTGTGCTGAAACAGACTTTCTAAACAATACAGGATCAACTCAAAATACCTCTACAAAATGAAAAATTACTCTGTGGTGATCCCAGGACTTATAATAATATATAAACTGCTTTATGACTGCAATAATTCATAAAACCCATAACAAATATTTTCATCTTTTGTTGTGACTGTTGTAAGAAACAATAAACTCATTTTAATATCCATACTATCTTCAACCACATCAAGAAGTTGTTCCCATTATTTTGAGGCATTATTGTATGTTTCTTCATCTACCATAAATGTACTAACATATCTCAAATATATATATAATGTAGAAACAGAAATATAAATCTGGTTAAATTGTTATGCAATCAATATATCAAAATTAGGCCATTTTAAGATTAAAAAATAAATCAAATTAGTTTATAATTTAGATAACAAGAGAGAAACAAAATCCTAAGGGACTTTAAAAAAGAAACAAGTTAAAATCAAGTTAAACACAAAATTATTTATTGTACAATGTAAAGTTATACAACATACTGAATTTTACTTTTGGTTGGTGGTGCCTAGTTAAACCATAGAAGATTATATCAAACAACTTTGACAGATGGAAACCAACTTTTAAATAACATTTAAGTATGCATGATTTTATTTATGAACCTCAAAGCATTACATCCTTAGTAATTTCAGGTTACTTAACTATTGGTTCAGTTAGCAAAAAATGTATGAAATGAATCCTTGAGCAAATGAACAAAATTATTTTATAGCAATTACAATTAAGAAAAAAACAAGAAATGGTTTAACCACAAAAATTAACTTACTGATTCATACTGTCGCATTCTTTCCAGTGCTTCACACAACTGTTTGTCCTTATCACAGGCATCTTTATCAGCCTAAAGAGGAAAAAAGTTAGATGTTTAAGATTAACAAGCAATTTTCAATGTTTTACGTAAGATCCTGTTAAAAAGTGCTTACAAATGATACAAAGAGAATAATTTCATTCTACTTTATTCTTAAGATAATCATATAAAGGTCACTTTTGGCAGCTATTAAGTTTGATGTTGAGTCATATCTTATATAGAATTTATGAATAAGAAATAAACAACTTATACAGAAATGATTCTATGACAATGTAGAATAATTAATGAACATCAATGATAACTAATATTCAATGAGTTTTAGTTTGAAAATATGCCAAAATATATAGATTATTACAATTGTGAAAAACTACATTGTGGTTTCTTGAATAAAGTTTCATTTACTACTTGCTTAATACAAAAAAAAAGCAATGAATATCTAATTGACTGGAAGTGATTTTACTTCTCTGAATAATTTCTGTGCTTCTCTCAATTCTTGGTCTTTATATCGCAGCAAACCTTGTTGTTCATGGATTTTCTTTTGTAAATTATCAACAGGGCCTCGTTCAACTACAATTCAGGGAAATGAAAAAAAACAACATTTGAATAGCACACAAAGTAACTTTTCAGTCAAAAGCAAAAAGGTTTTCAGTATAAGCAAATGAAACATTTGGAAAGTAGTAGCAAATAAATCTTTATGTTACATCTTGTCATTTTTAGATGCTTACATTTATAGCAAATCAAAAAAGAAAAAATTTACCCACTATAACTGCTAAGATTTTAAAAATATTTCAAACATACACACACACACACACAATACCCCAATTCTGTGAATAATATTTGTCTTAATTCAGATAAAACAATACTGATAATCTCTTTATTCCTAACTTTCAATGTATTCTAATTATAAAATTATTAATGATATATTTGTATATAAAATTATTTCCAATGCATTTCTATAATAAAATCCTTAGCAATGTATATATGCTATATATATAATAACTCTCTCAGAAACATTTTCTGAATTTTCAATGCCAAACATAGAGTCTATCAAAACTCCTACAAAGTGTGGGCCAAAAATCATAAAACATTAAAGTTCTTTTCTAAGTGTCAATGTTACCATAGTGATTTTCATTCATGAATAGCCATGTAAACAACCTTCACTCTCTTGTATTAATGGACTATGACAAAAATTTCTGAGGTGACGAGAGTTAAAATATAGTCTTTCTACCATCAAAACAAAAGTTTTCTAGCAAAAGATTGACAAGTATTAAATGACCAAATTTTTAAATTCATACTATATTTTCTACAGCTGGTATCTTCTTGCTTCTTTTGTAGGCTTTTAGTATTTACTTTGTCACTTTGTATTAATTGGAGTGAATGAAAATCTTGATGCATTTAATAAACTAGCAGTACTTACAAGTTGTAAGATGGTCATTATCAAAAATGAAGAACAGAGTTTTTTTTAGTTTAGGATAATCATTCATATTTAAAGGGAGTTTTATTTGTTTTTATCATTTATTTACTACAGGTTACTGCCTTTTTAATCTGAGTGTAGCATAAGAAAGACAGTTGTGGGTTTGTTTGAAAATCTCAGATAATTTTGAAAGCCTTTAAAACTTAATAGATATTTTAAATAAATATCTAATTTCAGTATTTTCCAGAAATCATTTGCACTTTTTTTAAGAAGTTAATTAAAGATAAACATGCCTAATGTCATCCCATAACAAAAACAACAAAATTATTAGTTGACCCAATATATATAATACAATTCTCAAAAAGAGAAAATTAAATTAAGGATTAGATACCCTAAGTTTTTGAAATTATAAGAAAGGAATTAATTCAAAACTTCCAAACTGATATTTTGAATATCAATGAAATAATATATTAAGTATTTTGGTGATTGTGTATAAAATGTTGAAAAACCAAAACTGATAAGCTATATTCATAGTTGCAAGTGCTGTTGGTTTGATTTGATTCCTTTATTTTATGGCATATCAACCTTGATGAGTTAATGCTGAAACAATCCTTGTAAAAAACCAGTAGTGGAACTATGTAACCCATAGCTAGAGGCATAAGGGATTCCATACTTTTTACAAGGGTATAAGACCAAAAGTAATAGCCCAACTGGAGTTCAAACTCATTGACTATGATGTCACAGTCCAACATGTTAGCCACTACACCATAGGACTCCCCACTTTAACTTTTGTAATAATTATACTGAACTACAGATTTATCAGTCCTGTACGGACACAGGATGGAATCTAGAAGACCTGCCGGAAGCAATGGATGATGCTATTTACCAACCCCTCCGCTCGGGCAGGATATGACACAAGGTCAATTTTTAAGCGGAGTTTAACAGGTTTGAATTCAGAGTTTTCCTTCTCCTAGACTAGTTGCCTCACCAAGGCTGAAGAACCTAGTCTGTCCTACTATTTACCCATAGTTGGAGGGAGAATAATTGGATTCATACCTTCCCCAAGGGTATTAGTGCTATGTGAAATGCAATCAGTCTCGTTCAGGATTTGAACTCATGTTGCCGTGTCCATTTCCTACGACGATAACGACTACACCACGGGCACCTCCAAGCAATGGATGATAGAGACAAATGGTGAGAGAGAGTTAGGGAAATTTGCACTAGCACAACATGATGATGATGATGATGATGATGATAGATTTATCATACAACGTAACTATACAAGAGTTGGCTGAAAAGTTCATAGGCTGACCAAGATACTCTCATGGAATTTGACCAAAGTCCCCCTTGCAGTCCTCACACTTCTTCCATTGATGTTACAGTGTTTGGATCCTATTGGTCAAAAAAAGTCATCAACAGTCGATATGACATCAGCCAATAATTTTTTCAGTCCAACCTCAAAGTAGAAAATGGTTGAAACTAAACAGTTGATTTTTTTCCTTAGTTTTATATATAAAGATAAAATATCCTACAGATAGCCTGGAAGGATATTTTTTATATTTTCTAATACATCATATGTATTTCATATAGGTGTATAGATATTTATACTCATTTCCCAACTTGAATTTGACAAATATTTTACACACAGTTTTATTTCTTTATTGCAAATAAGTAGATCATATATGCATGCATATGGCTTTATGTCTATCATCCTACTTTTTCCAAATTTAAATATAGTTTACATAATTCTCCTCATTTCATAAACATGTAGTATGTTTGTTTATTTTTGATTGCAAAAAGGTTTCTGCATTTAATACATTATCTGCAACAAAGATTAGCAAAAGAACCTCTCAACCTCAAAAAAAACACAGAATATCCTAAAAAGCATACATTTAGAAACATTAAACTGTTTATTTTAGAGGTAATATAATCACATATTTATTGAGGGTAAAATAATATATGGCAGGCAACCAGTCTAGGAAAAGGATAACTCAGAATTCAAAACCAAAAGCTGGATTCCTTAACATTGTCTTCAACACAATGACAATGAAGTCAAGCTTTATTGGCTGTTGCCCTTCCCTTGGATAAATATCACTTATGTAGAGATGTGAAATTTGTTGCATGGGAATCTGTAAGTTTTCCATATAACTATACTCAGGCCTTCATTCAGAACCAAGAGCAAATCCATAGTCTAATGAAACTAACAAAATGGAAGGCACAATTACTTACCTTTGGAAGGATTTTTTCTGAGATCTTCAATAACTGCTGCATTTGTCTCCATTTCATCAGCATAATGTTTCATTTCATCAGTTAATTCATTGATCTGTTTGTCTTTCTCTTCAATTACCTTTAAAGAAAAATAATTTATATCACTGACTAAATAGAAGAGAAATGTATAATTTCAGTAGTTATAAGAGTAGAAACATAGTTTCATGAAGCAGTAAGATCCTGTAGACATGAGATATTAGTTCAGATCTACTGCAGTAAACAAAAGGGGAACTGGATTCAAAGGAGGATAAAAACTGTCAAATAAAAAATAAAGATACTAAATAACATTATTTAAACATTAACAAGATGATATAATATAGCTACATGAAAATATATATATATGTCTAAGTGTGAATATATTTGTATGTCTGTGAATGTGCATATATACAAAGATTTACCTTAACTGATACTTGTTTTTATGGCTAATATAGAAAACTGTATTGTTTAGAAACAGCTTGCCACAGGTTTATAGATAAGTTGTGGTGGCTGCTATGATTTGTTATTAATAAAATATGAATCAGAAAAATATAACAAGATTTAGTAAAACACTGATTAATAAATATATATTCAAATTGATTAGCTATTTTTATATAAAATAGGATAATAAATGTGCATAAGACTTATAGTAACCTTTACATATGAAATTATATCAACATGTGTGTGTGTGTGTGTGTGTGTGTGTGTGTGTGTGTGTGTGTGTGTGTGTGTGTGTGTGTGTGTGTGTGTATATATTAAAGAAGATTATATTATATATGTGTGTGTGTGTGTATATATTAAAGAAGATTATCTTTAATTTTTATAGTGACAAGCTCATCTTTGTATTTCTGAAGATAGCAGATGACAGCAACACATATTTGTGATCCCTTTCTGATTTCTTCTCATTTGTCAACCCATTTTAATTGATTGCTTCTAGTGATTGAGTATTTACTGTTTCAAGCTGAAATAGTGTGTGAATTCATCACTGAAATCTTAGATGCATTAATCAAAAAACAGTGAGTGACAATAAAAAATGTTATTTAGTGATGAAGCGTCTGATGATAATTTTGCCTCTGCAAAAACAATAGCAAGAAAAAATTAAGTTGAAGGTTTGTATAATATATTTTACAAAATGACTTGACCTCAGAAGGTCATGGTGGCATGTGTCAATGTAACATGTGCAGGAATGAAAGCAAAACACATAATTAAGCCACATGATTTATGAATACATTATTACATGGCTTTAATCATGAAAACATATAAAAAAAGCAACCAGCTGGTCCCAGTGAGTCAATAACACCAGAAACAGCAGAAAAAGAGTGTTAGAACATTCTTTTCTTTTTAAGTGACAAATACAATAAATTCTTTATTAGACTGAAGATGATAATTTATCCTTTGTTCCAACTGTCATTTTCTCTTCAACCAAAATTTCGAATAATTTCAAACTGAGAATTTAACAAACATAAAGTAAAAAATCCAAGTTATAGTCTTTTAATAGTCCTACCACCAGAATAAAACAGAAGACCACTGGCCTACAAAGAATTAAGAATTTTGGAATTGCATCAAGCATGTCCATTACAATTGGTACCATTTCATAAGTTGTTTCTTTTTATTGCTGATTTTTCTCAGTCTAATTATAACTGAAAATTGATGGCTAAACATGTAAGCTCACCTTTTAGTTCTACTCTCTCTTCTGAATAAAATTATAAGCTTATCACTTCAGATGCTAATATTCAGCCTTGGGACCAACTATCATAATTCCACATAATCCTGGTCTAGTATAATAGAAAATGAAGAGTAGAGGGTAGAATATGATAACATATAAATAAAAATTTGTTTTTGAAAGAGTTAATCTGAACTTGATGGTAGTTAAAATTTCTGAGACAGTTGATAACAAAATAAACCATAAAAAATTAGCTCAGCAGAAACCTTTGTAAGAGCAGCAACTGATGCACGGTCAGCATCCATATTGAGAGCCTCCAACTGCCTTCTGAATTTGATGATCTCTTTTTGATAAGTAAGAATCTCTTCATCCTTCTCAGCTAGAGCAGTCTGAAATGGAATACAAATAGTCAATATAAGTGAAAATTTTAAAGATGATATTTATAAAGTGAACAAGTGAAAATCATTGGACAAAAACTGATTAATAAATTACAAGGAATTCAATCAATCAATCTCCTTCAAAAATAAAATTAATTGAGCTCTTAAAAAAACAAGCACAGAGATATTTCTTCAGTATCTAATAATACAATCTACCATTTTAAATCAATATAAATTTTTCAGTTTATTCAATGAAATAAAACTTTTAAAAAATATAAAACACTGCTTAAAAAATCAGATTATTCTAATCTAATGGATGCTTCAAGTAATTTACTGATCCATCAATTGTATTACTGGCTGTTAATAAGGTACATTTAAAGCATTTTAAGATATCTAAAACAATGGTTTGTCAATTACAAATGTGTATAATCATAAGTCAAGTCAAGGATTGTTCCTTGCTACTGAAATGTTACTCAGTACAACCTGTCACACATAATTTGGAGAGAAGATGAGCACAACCAAGTAAACCGCCCATTGCCTTGAGAGATGCCATCAAGAACTGCTCAGTTTAACACCTGAACAACCTAACAGGTTATGAGATATGAAAATGAAGATAATTATAAAATATATCTGCTCTGATTTTGAAGATTTCTTTCTTTCAATTTATATGATTGATTTCAAATTCATTCTCTTCACACTTTTAATCTTGATTGCTTGTATCAAAGTTTTTCAAATATTTCATTTGTAAAGTGACTTGAATTCATCCTTAAATAATCTAATAACATTACAACATTTTATAATCTTTCAAAGTTTAAAGAAATCACAATTACAATTATTACAAAATACAAAAGTAGAATTCCCTACAGTAGTAGGCATAACAACAATTATGTTTAATATTTCTTACTTTCCATTCTTCCACTTTATGACTGACTGCTACCATAATGGCATCATCTGAATCAGATTTTGTCTGCAACCTTTCATTCAAATCAGAAATCTGAGTACAAAGAACAAATCAAAACAAATTTAACTACAACAGTAAAAATAAATATGAAAAAAATTAGCATCTAAGATATATATTAGTAAAATATTGATAAATCAGTTTTGAAAAATATTTTTAAATGATTTGACTTTCACAAAAATAAACCACATGACATCCA
Source organism: Sepioteuthis lessoniana (assembly GCA_963585895.1). Lineage (NCBI taxonomy): Eukaryota > Metazoa > Mollusca > Cephalopoda > Myopsida > Loliginidae > Sepioteuthis > Sepioteuthis lessoniana. The sequence continues at coordinate 45,624,673 of OY757937.1, forward strand.
AAAAAAAAGAGATATATAAAGTGAAATATTAAATTGTAATAAAACAAACACCTCCAAATTAAAAAATAGAATTGCTTTGCATATTTCAAAAAAGCTTTGGAATTGCCTTTATCAATTTCTCACAAGGAGGTCATGGAGTAAATCTAAAAATGGTCAAGATGATTTCTTTGATTCATATCACATACATTATTGTTTCTTTTTAATTACCAACTATATATAGACTATCATAATGAAATGTATCATTTCAAATTCTTTTTAGTATGAATATTAAATAACCTAAAATTGAAAACCATCCCAAACAAATGAATTCTTAAAATTGTCTATGAATTTTACTTACCTGTGTCTTCATATACTGATTTTCTGCTCTCAGCCTGTCATTAACTGTGTCTTCCTCCTGAGTGATTTTCTGTCAAAATAAAGGTGTAATTACAATACAAATTTTGAAGAAAGGTTTAAAATATATATCACAGGAAGGAACGACACTGAATTAAATCAATGCCTAATATTTTTATTATTTTGAATATCCCTTGTGTATCTTCTATAGTATTTATAGCACTTAACTGGAGAGACTGAAAAGCATCAAAAACAGTATCAACTTGACTAAAAATTTAGTACAAAAATTTATTTAAGTGTAACATCTAGTTTGTCATTGACACGGAGGACAAAAGCAATTATTGTTTCCTCAACTCTGAATTAAAAGATTTGAAAATATCACTTCTGTGAATGAAGTTAAATATAGTTAATAATAAATTATAACTAAATAGTGCATTAAAATTAGCAAATGTTGGGGATAAGTTTATCTTATTGATCCTATATTAAATTATGTCGAATTCTGTTTTATTCTAATATTAATTTTGCAAGAAAGGGTGACATGTTATAAAATCCAGTTCATTGTTTGTTTGTTTGATATAAAGAGATCATGGTAGATTCTAGAAGCTTTCGAGAATGTAACAGATGAGTCTCTTTAAAATTAAAACTGTGGCCTGTTTCAAATTGATGAATGCATTCAAATTATCCAACTTTTTTTTCAAAAATATTATATGAACTGATCCATAGAGAGCAAAACATCATAAATAGATACTTCCCCAAATTTGGTTTTCACATCATATTTATTTAAAATTAAATATGCAAATTAGTTACTCCATTAAACAAGTACTAGTAAACTGAGAGTTTTGGAGGTGCCTGTGGTATAACTGTTACTGTCATTGGAAATGGACACGGTGAAACAAGTTCAAATCCTAGACAAGGCTGATTGTATTTCACATAGCACTCATACCCTTAGGAAAGGTATGAATCCAATTATTCTCCCTCCAGCTATGGGTAAATAGTAGGACAGACTGAGTTCTTCAGCCTTGGTTAGGCAACCAGTCTAGAAGGAAAACTCTGAATTTAAACCTGTTAAATTCTGCTTAAAAACTGACCTTGTATCACATCCTGCCCATGTGGAGGGCTTGGTAAATACATATCACTAAGTTGGCCAAAATATAAAAGGCAATGCTGCTAGAAATAATGATAACTAATATAAAAAATGTCAACTCAGACATATTTTCTTTAAATATGTGCAGACACACACAAGGTTAGACAACCATCTTTAGACAGCGGATCTTGTTCATATTCATAATAAAGCACATTGTTATTTTTGGTATATGTATGAATAAAAAATATGTATCTTTATCCTTCCTATGTTACCTACTACTGTAACCTTACGGAAATATTAATTTAAAAAAATAAAAACATCAGTCCATTTTTAAAGTGGGTTTATTGGGAATTTATGAAAGCAGTTTTAAAGAGGGTATATGTATGTATGTGTACAAAAATAGAGTACAAACATTCAATGGGAAAACATTGATGAAAAGTTTTAAGTAGATAGACCTGGAGTTATTTGGATAATGTTGATTTTTTATTCAAATGATTATATTCACACATGATTTATAGCAATTGTATACTATTATTGTATTTTATTATATATTATTTTCAAAATAAAGAACAATTACTTCCTGAGAATAATGGGGAAATTTAAATGCGCCAATCAAAAATATAGAGAATGTATGTAGATTATCTTACTACATTTTTAGAATTAAAGAAAACTCACCTTAAGTTTTAAATAATCATCTGTCATTTGCTCCATATTTTTTGTTACTTCAGATAATTTACCAGTCAAAATCTCACAATTCTTTTTCAGTTCTTCATTATTATCTGTCAAGTTCTGAAATAAGGAAACCATTACTTTTTTAATATGTTATAAAAATAAAAGCTTTTTTCACAACCAAATAAAATGAGCTGAAAATTTTTATTGATCACAAAAACAGAATTCTATTTTCATAATAAGAATTAAAGAAAAACAGATCAGATCATCAAATAATAAGTAAAAATGTTCATTTTCCAAACTAAATAAACTAAGAGTAATTTTTGTCAATCTAAACAACATAATTTTCCATGCAATTTAAAGTATTCAATGCATAAAAATTCAAGCAAACAATATTCTGAAGATATTAACTGGGATATCTTTATTTCAACAGAACATTTCAAAGACTTTAAATTAGAGTTTGCAGTTCTTGCATACATTTTTCCATATGTCTGATTTACATGTATGTACATACCATTTCACTAAATGCTACTAGATATCTATATTTTTATATGACTAATAATAAAAATATATCGTATTTCGATTTTAACTATAAATCTTCCTCATAATGAAATAAAACAAAAAAGGGGGTATGAAATGAGAAATATTTTTGAATAGAGAAAAATTAGCAGAAAAGAATGAAGAGTAATTAACCACACTAATATTCCCAAGAGGCATTAGTATTATGAAGAATAGCCAGAGTTGACTTGGGTAGAAGTAACACAGGACATCACTCAAAAAGCCAAGTGCTAGCAAGTGCTTGTTATGTGTCTGGGACAAGAGGCTTTTCAAATACAAATAAAAGAAATGGGAAAATGAATTAATCAAATAATAAAAACATTCAAAATAAGAAAATTCCCAGAAGAGAAGTTAGAGTTTTCATTATAATTGGGGCCTGAGAGAGAAGGTAAGTGTGGTGATGCAAGGTCACAAAAAAATTTCTTGGTTACACTTGCCTTCTGTTTTATGATATGTTTAGACAATTTAGCTGTAAAGTAGGATTAAGGTTGCTGAGAGTGTTCTCAATTCTCGTTGGAAAGTTGACAACAACAACTTAATCCTTTTACACAATGTAATAATGTTTGGACGAGTTTCTGCTAACCTCTGTTGGTATTCTGTGAGGTGTCCCTTTAGTGAGTACAAAAGTTTGCACTGCTTTGTTGGTAAGGATAGTGTATATACATATGTGTGTGTGTGTGTGTGTGTGTGTGTGTGTGTGTGTGTGTGTGTGTGTGTGTGTGTGTGTGTGTGTACATGTTTATTGAACTGTTAGCCTAGTAGGCGAGTAACAGTTTTTGTCATGTTAACTCCACGGTAGTTCCTGGTAAAAGAGGCCGAATTTGCTTTTTCTTCTCCCCCACAGAAGGTCCAGCTTTTGGTATTCTTCTGCCAACTGATTTAATTGGTTCAGTTCAACCAATTTACTTCTGTATGCGAATTCATCTGCCAGTGGGAAATAAATCTAATTCTTCCTCCACTCTCTTCAAGATCCTTATGTTTTGATTCAAAACCTCTCCTGAATCCTCCCATTTTCCAATATATTTATTCTTCTCACTGTAAAACATAAGTAAATAAAAAAGATAACACTATACTTTAAAGTACAGTGTTATCTTTTGTATTTACTTACATAAAGTTCAGTTTGTCAAGGGCATCAGGAATTTTAAGGCCAGACTTGAGAATAACTGATCATAAAATATAAGCCTTGTTAGGAGGAAAGACAGCAAAATAGATAGCATTTAAAAAAGTCTACTTCAAAACAATGTTATCAGAGCTACAAGTGAAATAAGAAAAAAAATACAAGCTATGCTTTACAACTAATAATAGTCTAATGAAATATGAAACAATGATAAGCAGAAAAAAATAACCCAAAGACATTTTAAACTGGTAATGGATTAAAAGTTACCACCAGCCACACTTTACTAAGCAACCATATTTAGGTGTCTAAAAACAAACTGGGTCCCCAAAAATGCAACTTATCATTTGCAATTTATGCTAATAACATGCAACGATGGTAATATGAAAGAAAGAAATGACTTTCAAATAAACTGTTGATAAAGTCAAGAAACTTTTGATAAATGAAAATATATGTAGAAAAATCTCAGGTATTTGAAAAATAAGGGAGGCAACTGTCTACACTTCTAACAACCAAAGTGGATAGTAGTGTAAGTAATGATTTTAAAATCACAGTCTATTGTTACCTGAAGTTCTTCCATCGCTTCTGACAATTCTTGGTTCTTGGCAATTAGTTTCAGCTTATATTCAGGATCCTCTTCTTCATTTTGATTCATCAGATTGTCTCTGTGCATCTGCAGTTGCTTTTTATAGTAACTGTTATCTTGCCTCATTTGGTCAATCTGTAAAAATATTGATGCTGATGTAAATTACTCAGTAGTTGCCAGAGCCTTCACAAAATTTTGATTTTTAGAAGCACATTCAATTTTAGTTTAGCTTTTTTTTAACAATTTTTCCTCTCTGTCACTAAAAATCATACCTATTATTAGAGACTTATCTACCCTTAAAATACTCCAAATTTAAAAATAAAGCAATTTGCAACTGAATGATAATTTTGTAAGAATCTGCATTTACACTGAACATAATTTTTAAATAGAAATTTTTATGTATTTGCTTGTATACTCGATAACATTAATTTAGTAATCAATCAAATAATGATGGAATATTTAGATTAACTTTTATTGCCTGTTATCTTTAACCCAACATCCCCTATAATAACATTGCATGCAAACAGATCTTTTGCTGTAACTCAATCCCTAATTATAAGTAGCAGCAAATAATATTCTGATAGATAAAATTAATGGTAGAAGAATTCTTTAAGAGAGTAAATAAAGGTTCAGTATTTAAGAAGTTTATTGTCAAAATAACAATAGTTCACATTGTATGGTACTTGAATATAAACCTCAACTCTTAATTCATTGCTGAATTTCTCCAAATTCCCCAACCAAGCATCTCACTGTAGTTGATTAGCCTTTCCTGACAATTAGACAGTCATCCCACAATAAGCAATGTCCTCTATATAACATTATTTTCTATTCAATAAAGATCAGAGTATTACCCACCAAAACATGTGATTATAAGACAACTGCATAAAAATTAAATCCAAATAGCATTAACTAGTTTCTATCAAAAATTTATGAGTTAGGATCATGGCAACATTTTCTACTCTCTGTGGTTGATTTACTGAAGGCAATCATTTGAAAATTGGTGTTCTTGTTTCTATGGTAATCATTCTTCTAAGAAAACAAAAAGAAAAAAGGAAATAGTACAGAATAATTAACATTGAGTGGTACTTGAATACAAACCTCAACTCTTAATTCATTGTTGTATTTCTCCAAATTCTTTGCTTGGTCATTATACTGAAAGAGGAAAACAGAATCCACTCTTATAATTAGCATTAACACTTTTCAAAGTTAAAATAGTAATAAGAAATTAAAACATTAAAAAATACATTACAATTACATAAGAAATTCAAATATTAAGAAATACATTGTAATTATATAAGAAAAATATAATATAAAGAAAAAAATAAGAAAAACTATTTTTTAACCAAATCAAATTTGTGTTATATTTGTCATTAAAAATAGCCTTTATTTGAAGATTATCATGATTCTTACTTTGATTTTAATACGGCTTACTACTATTTTATCAAAGTTTAAGCATTTGTGTGTGTCTGTCCTTGAATCATAGCAAACAGAAAGTTCTAGGGACTTGATTTTTTGTATGAATCCGGACTTAAGTTATAATATCAACAATTTCAAACTACAATCAATATTTCAGGTTAAGGGTTATTTTATAATATACTATAATCATATTAGCTAATAGAGAAAATAAAATTCCCCCTCTTTCCAAACAAAGAAATATATTTGACCAACTGTAAAAATGGAGTGAATTAAATTATTTTAGACACCTACAAAATATTTACAGTGATTGACAAATTCTTAATTCTAACAAAATGGATATTTGTTAATTTTTACAGATTACAGCATGAAAAATTGAATTCTGATCAAATAAATTAATTGCATCTTTGAGAATTTCTAACTCTAGCCAAAATATGCATTTAAAATATTTTCCAAATTATTTGAAAAACTTCCATTTGAAAATGAATAATAGCTCACTTTTTCATTGGCTCTTTTCTCTTCATTAAGATCTCTCAAAAGCTCATCCTTATGTTTATTTAACTGATAAACCTGATCTTCCAGTTCCAAAACTGTTTCCCGTAAATATTTTGTGCTTGATGAACTTTCTTTTTCACCACCAAATCTCTAAAAAGGAAATAAAATATTCACACAGTTTTTTTAAATTATCAATTAAGATATTAATATTAAAAAAACAAAATCAAAAAAATATGTAAATACAAGTTATTTTTCTTCAATATGAATTTTGAGAGCTTACCAGCAATTATATAATGAACTGTGTCGGTTTTTTGGGACGGGGGAGGGTTGTATGTATTATTGTTTCTCTATCTGTAAACAGATATATCAAATTAATAAGTGAATTCTACTCTAATTTAAATATCTACCCTATAGGTAAGCAGGCAAGTAACATGTCTATTATTTTAATAATCTCCTGCTTGAACATCACAGCAAAATTAACTTGGAAATACTAAGTTAGGCAGAGCACACAGGTACTGCACTTTTCCTAATCAAAGGGCTGAGGAGAATGCACAGATAAACAGATCTGAGGTAAAAGTATTGATACATATATAAATAATCACACAATTTTCATCGGTACTATATTAGTGTTAAAGTGTAAACAAACTTCACACATGCATATAAAAAAAGTAGTAAAGTGAGTGACATTATACAACCTTCATGGATTTACTTAGAAATTTTTATTTATCACCCTTGTGAATGAATATCATCAAAAGTAACCTATTGCAAAGACAAAGTCCTCATTAGTATAGTGGTTAGTATACTCTGTAGAAGTGGAATAATTATCAGCCTTTTACTTTTTATTTATGTAGATAGAAAAAGTATATAGAAAATAGTGGCTTATGGTGCTTATTACCACACAGTGTACAATGATGCTAAATCTGCTACTCTTACAAGTATTACTCAAAATTTCCCCAGATACTCATCTTTATAGAAAAGTAAGTATTTTTAGCATCTCAATTATATTTTATAGAGATTTTCATAAAATGAAATAAAAGGTAGGGAGATAACTGACCTTGGAAAAATCATTTCAATAATTTTTCTTACAAATTTTTTTATAAATAAACTCATTCATTCAATAAATTTACATATACAATTACTCACTGTGAAACAAACACAGGACACATAATAGTGTAATGTGTAATCCTCTTTCAGTGCTTATTCTTGTCACCTTTCCATGATTCCACTATCTACCTAGTACCATATTATGATATATTTAGCTGTGAGGGTGTACAGTGTCATCTCAGAACAACTGCCAGAATATTTAATAACAGAGGACATAAGAATTAGTTTTCCCATTCATGATTATGTTATTGAGAGAGCTTAATATATATTATATTAGTAGAATAAGACATGAATGCACATGTTTCAATATTACACCTTGTCACATCAAATGGACCATTCTATTTTGATTGTGAGGAAAGAAAAGGAAGGAAAAGAACAGAGTATATATCAGAGAGGAAAATAATGTAAATATAATAATGAAAGAAAGGAAACTGAGAGAGAAAGTGATAATGCTATACATCATATGCTTATTGTTTGTTTCAATAGAATAGAAGAAAGGAAGGAAGGAAAGAACATAAAGAAAAAAGATAGATAGATAGATAGATAGATAGATAGATAGATAGATAGATAGATAGAAACTAGTAAGTAAAAAGTAAACTTGGCGACCGTAGTCGATGGCGACCAGAAGGCTCCCTTTTCAATAGCTACTACACCTGGATTGCTCCACTTTATCCTTGATACATATCTTATATTGCTGAGTGTTAAACAAGGAGGTATCAAGTACCATTTTTAAAGTTTTTGGTATGACACAACCTGGGATTGAACCCAGGTCTCCTGGATCATTGGTGAACACTCTACCCACTAAGAGCACTTTTATTGGTATTACTAAACCAATTAATAAATAGAGTAAGGTTTTTTAGATATATTATTTCCCTTTAATTAGGTTGTTTAAAAAATAACTGCTATATGTGGAATTTTCATAGGTACCACTAGTTTATTATGAATTTATTATTTTTGGCAGGTGTGCAGTTCTCACCAAACACACCGAGAATATGATAGATAAAAAGATAAATAGTTTCACCAATATTATTTTATGTCTTTAGTGTTAATTTCATTTAGATAAGTTTTGCTTTACCACACCACACTTGATATCATTCTTTTTTTTCTTTCTGAAGTACTTTTGGTCCTTCACCAATCTAGCTTTTCTTATTCCTTATGCATAGAGTGCACATTATCAATAAAAAGAAGCTTACTGTAGAGGTTTCTATGTAACCAAGTTCTTCTTAATTCAATTTTTGATGTCTTGTGTGTGTACTGTATGTGTATGTAATCAAAAAATACATTTACAGAAAATCTACAAAGATGATAACCAGTTGCCTGAACTTAATAATTATCAAAACAGTCACATCAAATTAATTTACTTCAGAAAAGAACAATAGTGTTATATATAATAAGTGGTTAAAAACATGCATACATTTCATGCTAAATTTCCCAAAAAAGGATTCATTGGAATGAGAATACATAAACCAGAAGTTATAGTGAGCCAAATCAAGAATGTAAGGTGGCTGACAGATCTGATTGATGCAATGTTTTTCCTAAAAAACCTTGCCTGTGAATTTATAAACTGGAAGTTAAGATACTCAGAATAGCTGGATAGTTTTTGGAAAGATCTTATATATTATTTGTAGTTATGGGAGTTGATTAAATATCATTTATAATAAATTAAAGTATCATAAAATGTTTGCATTCAGTTAATCTGGATAAAGATATATATATCAAATTTGATTTCTTTATTTAAATTTTATCAAATTACAGCAAAAAAATAAAGAATAAAACTTACTTTGGCATTTCTTAAGTCAATTTCTAATTCCTTGATTTTAGTCTGCAGTTTTTCCACTGAAAAAGTAAAAATTTAGGCAACATTTTATAAACAAAGAATTAAGTGTGTGTGTGTGTATTTGTCACAAATCCACTCAATACTCTTAAAAAATGTATTTTTGTTCATTGAGGAAAATACTTTATTTACTTCATTATGCATAAGTCCTCTACATTATACAAGGGTCATTCAATAAATAAAGTGAATTTTTCCTAAGAAGTCGATAATAGGAATCACTCTTTAAAGTTGTGCCTTTTTCTAGGAAATCAATTTTCATGACTCCTTTTATATCCCAGAACACTGTCAGCATGACCTTCTTTATTGACCACTGAACCCAGAACATTTTCTTTACCAGAGAGTCAATGTATTTCTACTCAATGGACTATCTTTTTGACTCAGGTTTGTAGTGGTAAACCCATGTTTAACTTATTTATAAAAAATTTTTGACTAAAATATACTTCTTTGTACACATGACACATTCTTCTGTAAATATCACATGGTTTGCACTTCTCAGACACCAAAAATTTGATGACAGACTTCTGTTCTAATTTAGAGTACTCTGTTTGATTTGCCACCATTTTGAATAACTTCAGAAGAAATATTTTTGCAAGATTAAAATAATTTTTGCAATTGAACCAATTTCAAACAATGCAGCTTACATTTATGGAAAAAATTCAGAAAAAAAATCTATTTGGCTTATTTTTCAAAAAATTCCTGTTATTTATTGAATAACCCTAAAATTAAAACTAACTCTTTGCTCTTCCTTATTTATTTTTTATTAGACTTTTCACAGGATATCCAAAAGGATGGGTTTGTTAGGTTAGTGAGATGGGTGAGACAAAATCATATTTTGAATATACTTAGTTGAGACATAAATAATTTCCATTTTTTAAAAGTAAGTCGTAAATATGCATTTCAAACTTCCATTGTTTTAAACACAATTAGAAATTAACTGATTAAAGAATGCCTTCATCAGTTATTCTTATTTCCATATTGAAAGAGTGCGCATCATAATTGACTCTCTAATGTCATGCCTCTAAAATGGATGAACTGAAAGTGCATATTCAACATGTAATGCTGTAGGGGCTTAAGAATAACGAAAACACTACAAAAACAGCTAAGAAAACTTGTAGTGTTTATAGCTAAGGAGTCATTATCAACGACTAAGTCTGAAACTGGTTTTTAAAGTTTTGTTCTGGTGATACTTCACTGAGAGATCAACTCAGACCAGAATGCTCATCAGATCTTGATAAAGATGCTTTAAGAGATTCAGTAGAATGACTCTGCACAAAAGTACATGAGAATTATCACTTCACCTCAAAAACATCCCAATCCACAATTTGCTGCCTCTTGAAAAAGATAGAAATGAGTAAGCTGGATGTTTAGCTTCTTCATACTCTTAGTGAGAAGAATAAGGAAGATCACATATCCATACCTGCAAGTCTTTTTTCAAGGCAGAGAAATGACCTGTACCTCGAGAATATCATTACAGCTGACAAAAATGGGTCTTTTATAACAATATTCAATGCAAAAGGCAGTGAATTGACAAGAATGAATTTCTGCAGCTTACCCCAAAGGTAGAGCTAAATGAAAGAAAAGTTATGCTATGTGTATGGAGAGTCATCACAGTATTATTTTTTTAAAGTTTTTAAACTGCAATCAGATGCTCAATGCAGACTTATACTTTCAGCAGCTGCAACATGTGCATGGAAATCTTTGAAGAAAACACCCCACATTGTCAAGATGAGAAACTTTGTGCTTCTACATGATAATATAAGGCCACAATTCAGCAAGAATCATGTAAGAAATAATATTGAATTTAAGCCAGTCTGTTTTATCCCATCCACCATATTAACCAGACCTTGAAGCAAAGGATTTCCATCTTTTTTTGTTTTCTATAAAATTCTCTGAATGACAAGAAACTTTCTCAAGATGATCAGGTAAAAACATTTGGGGAAAATTTTTTGAACTCAAAACCAACTGGGAAGAATTAACAAGCTACCTGATAAATGGCAACAGGAGATTCAAAATAATAGAAAATATACTATTGAGTGAAATTCAGACTGATGATTATTAATCTGTTAAGTTTTCTATAGAAACAATAAATCATCCCAAGTAACATTTTGGTCATATGATGTTTAATCAAACAATAGGAAAATGAATTAGCGGTAATATTCTAATTTTTATTCACTCTATATATATGAAAGTAAAAGAATCATTCCCCAATATATAGACATAGGCAGGAAACTGGCATTACTAAAATAATTAACTTAATGACACATAATAGACAAAATGAATGGGGAGGAAATATTTAGAAAATTTTACAAACAGTATGAATCTCAATGATATTCATCCATAATAAATCATTAAAATTCACACTGATATTATTCTTTTTCCTGAAAATTTTATAAATATATAAATAAAAATAAATCCTTACTGATTTTAATAAAAGTCATCAAAATCTGAATGAAAATTGAAATAAATTCATTTCTTTAAGATTGATTCATATTTTCTTATTACTAAAAGAGTTCTTTTAAACAGATCTATCAAATCAAAACAAAATAAGTAAAAAATTATGAACTCTAAACAATAAATGATTACCTTTTTTGGCATCTTTTTTGGCCTCATTTTCCATATCAGTAATTACTTCTGTCAACTGATTGTTCTTTATATTCATAACACCCTGACAAACTCTGAAGAGCTGTTTTAATTGACCGACATCAGATTCCTTCTCTGGATCAAACTGGGTAGAAAACAAAAATCACATAAAGAAAAAGTTCTTATTGTCAGACAACTATGGTGAAACATGACAACATTTTTGTCTGCCATTTTTTTCTAACTTTAAAACCTAAATCTGGAAAAAGTCACAGGAATTCAACACTGATTTTCAGAAGTTTATGAAATTAATTAGAGTTCAGACTCCATAATTTATTGAAATCCTTTCTTTTATCCAATTTCCAACATTTGCTCTACAAAATTATGATATTATTGTGCAATAATCTTTTTATTAAAATGCAAGATGAATAAATTTGCACTGAATAATAAATTTTCTCTTCCCCAATTTAACAGTAAGGTGGGATTTATTCACCTTCCTGAAAGGGCAAATTCTAACACAAAGTCAATCAAATTTAGTGTGAGACTCCTTATATATATATGTTGCGTGGCCAGAGACAAAAACCATCCAATTCTATCAAGCATTTCTCTTTTGTGACTGCTCAAACATCAGAGATTAACCCTGACTGTATCCTTTTAAATGCAGTAAGAATAGCTCTTTTTTTCAGTTGTTTATTATGATCCAATATCTACTTGGTACAGTATGTACTTAAGTAATCCCTCCGCAATGGGCAGGATGCAATACAAGGTTGATTTTTCAGCAGAGTATAGCTGGTTTGAAATCAGAGCTTTCTCTCTCCTAGACTGGTTGCCACGCCACAGATAAAGAGCCCAGTCTGCCCTATTATTTACCCATAGCTAGATGGGGGAGAAGAAATGGATTCATAACTTTCCAAAGGATATTAGCATGAAGTGAAATGCAAATTGCTCTGTCTAAGATTTAAATTTAGGTTGCTGTGTCCATTTCCTAAGATGATAACCATTACAATACAAGCACAACAAAGTAAGGGGTGTTTTTCACTGGCTTTCAATATATACTGTTTGAATATACCTGCATTATAACTTAATGTAGGTTTGCAAATTAGTAACTGATTCCTTATTTAATAAGCATATTTTAAAAACTGATTGGTACACCATGTTACAACTACTTGATGCATCAGCAATGCTGTATCTTGCATAAGCAAAATGTTACAATGTTACCAAGTTATAATAAGTCTGTAGTTCAATGTCCTCTTTTTCTATATCCCCATTATTTCTCCAATATATCAATTCCATTTCTTCATATGCAAATTATATACAACCACTAATATTACTACACATAGAATACATCTATTTAAAAAGAAGGGCTTGCTCAATTGTCTCAAGCATTTTACATAAAATACAAAACTAAATTATTTTTTAAAATAATTTTAAAAACTATTTGGTTCATAATATACTATGTTATGTTATAGCAAATATAAATGTCAATCTATAAAGTAGGTTAAACACAATGGTTTTATCAAAATAAGATACATTTGACAAAGAAGAAAAAATTAGGCTATAACCTATTTTTATAAAATATATTAAAATATAAAGAATATCAGTAATTTATAGAAAAGGTAGTAAAAACTGTAACTTACATCTTTAAGCATTTCAAAAAATGCATCCCCATCATTTTCTATATTTTCCAGGTCAGCTTTCATGATTTTGTCCCATTTCAGTGGAGCCATGATTTAAATTCTGGAAGCTGAAAAATATTATTTTTTTAAGTAAAAACAAGAAATATAAATCCTAATCAATTACATTTCCGAATGTTTTATGGATTAAAGAACGTTCAAATTCCTCATTTTATCAAATTAATAGAAATAAAAATGTTTAAATGTTTAAAAAGAAAAAAGTATGATTCTTCAAAAAAATCTTTAAAACAATATAATTCATATTTATTAATTTTTGTCTGAATTTCATTATTACATACTAATTGTACTAGGACTATTTCTCTCGTGTTTGTTGTTATTAGTCACATTTAAGCTTTTATACTCTCTAGCCTTCTTGGTGTCTATCATAGTAACTTTCTGAGAATTTTCGACTAACTATGAAAAAGGCTGAACTGTATGTTGTGACTATAATAACAACCAAGTTGAGGACATTAGTCCAAATATGTAAGTGTACAATGATCTATATCAAATCAGAATATACTTTCCTTTTCTATTCACAGATTTATATCTGTTCAAATTAATGAAAATAACAAAAGACAAGAAATTGGACAGAGCAAGTTTTCTGCTTTTGTTCATAACTAGTGAAAATACATAGCCTGTGGTGGTGACTATGTGTAAAAATTGTGTTTTTTTAATCTACAAAACACTATTCAAACACTCTATCCAATGGTGTTATCATATTCCGTGTATGAGATATTACTTTCAGAGCACTCGTCTGTGTGTGTGTGTGTGTGTGTGTGTGTGTATATATATATATATATATATATATATATATATATATATATATATATATATATATATATATATATATATATATATATATACACGCATATTTATATATGTACGCACAATCTTATTAGTGAAAACACTTTCTTACAAGATAAATGGATTTGTCAGTATTTCTTTATATCAAAAAGGAACAATCTGATAATTCTAATCTTGGAAATATAGTGTATAACACACACACACACACATATGTATGAGATATGTTTCATTGAAAATAATAGACAATAATTGTCTATTCAGTTTTTCTTGCTGGCAAATAAGATGCTGTCATATCAATTAGGACAGTATAAAACTATCCATTGTATCTTTTTTATGTAACAAGAAGTAACACTTTGATCCACATTCATAGCATAGCTTAAATCACATATATATGTAGATATGTGTATACACACACTATATATATATATATATATATATATATATATATATATACACAAAGATGTAGATTATGGATTGATAGACATAAGTGTGTATCTATCTATCTATCTATCTATCTATCTATCTAATGAACAGTTTTTTGTTATGTTTTGTTTTTAATCATCAGTCTATACCTTCAATTAGAATGAGAGTGTAGTATCTGTACCCCCTGTTTTTGATCAAAATCTTAATCCATCTACTTCAGTTTAGTATCAGAGTGTAGCATTTATACAGAGGAAGTCTAATTATATCATCCGAAATATTCAAAAAATTAAAATAATAAATAATGACAGTTTATCTGCAGATTTAAAAATAAAGCGTGATTGCCATAGGTACAGATACTACATTCTGATCTAACAAAAATTCCTGCAGAGAGTGACACTAGTTGATTACAGATAGAACACACGGATATTACAGAGGTCCGAGGAAAAAAATGTTGGTTCTTACACAAGTAATTTTGTCATAATTTTTACCGAAACTATGTTAGTATATATAGAGAGATTATTGACTACTTGAGAGAGTTATGTACATCGAAACAATATCATTCACTTCCATTAAAATATTTTTTAAAAAAACCTTGAAATAATCACCTTTCTCTTTGAATTTTGTTAAAATTTCTGGTGAATTTTTATTTATCTATTCACTTTTATTCAAATCGTGTTTACAGACTTCACTTTATCATAATTCTAAAAAGAATTTTGATGGTGCTAGTAAATATCAAACCAAGCGTGAAATCAGATATATAAAATAAACAGTATACCTCCAAATTAATGTTTATTTAATACACCAGATAACTAAGACATTTTAAAGTGGTTTAGCCTTAAATTTCATAATTTTCAATCTTAATCATACGTATTTTTTAGAATTGATCGTAATATCATTTTATACAAAGATAAATAAACAGAACATAATTTTTTTGTGATCTATAGTATTCATGACAATATTGTTACGTTGAGTGAAAGAGTTAAATATGAGTTGCGATTGTAAAGTATACTCTACTGTTTTTTGTTTAGTTTTGTTTTGTTTTTTGTTTGTTTGTTGTTGTTGTTTTGTGTAAAATGTACAAAATGTTGCAATATGAATGATCTAACTAGATTTTTTTAAAACTTCATTTTAAACTTTTCAAGAAAGGCTTTGTATATAATATAGTTCCTTCCATTGTTTCCAAATTCATAAAGGTCAATTTCAAATTCTTTTTTATTGGTTTGAAAATACTTTTCTGTGTATTTATAGTAATTCGAATGTTCTAAATTGTCGTTATGTCGTTCTTCTTATAAATTAAGACGTTATGAATATTGAAAGTATGATTCATTTAGGCTAGATTACAAAAAAACAAGAAAAAAAAACCTTTTTTGTTTTTGTTAGAATCCAAATGTGATACGTTGACTACCATTTGTTTACAACAGTGTTTGACGTACCTTACAAAAAATAAGTTTCAAGCGATTGATGCTGATGTTAATTATGAATCAATATTAAAGGCAACTTTCTTCTCGAATTTTTTTTTTTTTTTTTTTGCTATGAATAACCAAAAAGAAGAGATGGAGATGTGAGGTGACAAAATTTACAAAAACTGGACATGACATAAACTTTTTGTCGCCCGTCGCACTGTTGTGGCGTCCTAACAACGGACCTGTCGATTTTTATAAAGGGAAATAACTCAAAGTTCAATTAAGTTCCTCAAACTTTTAGATTCCTTTCCTACATTAGGCTTACTTCACACGCTTGTAGATATATCTAAAATTATACACCATTAGACCACGTAAAAAAAACAAATTTTCCCAGTATTATACTTGGGAAAAAATCTTCTTTTCTTTTTAATTGCGATAAGTTGATATAAAATCAAAAACACGTACTTTTTTTTATTTATATTTTATTGAAAAACTACACTAAGAATTCATTATTACCACTGAATTTAATTACAAAAAAAAACTAGTAAAAAAAGAAAAGATGAACACTTTTATTTTTCGTCTTAAGTTTTATTCATTAATTTCGTTAACTTAGTGAATATCTTGAAAAATACATATAGTAATTGTGAAAAATCAGGCATTTTGTAAAAAAAGTTACTTTTTAAATAAAATAGTTCTCATAATTAATTTTTTCAATAGATACTAATTCTTATTCATAAAGTACATTCGATCGGTATTTTTTTAAAAATTATTTATTAAGACTGATTTGCATTTTGTTCTTTAAAAATTACAAAATAAAGGAGGTAGCTAGCTTTATTTATTAAGAGAACTCTTCCATTATTAAAGTTAAATATGTTAGATGGTTGTTTCAAACTAGCGCGAGTTTACAAAACATGACTTTCCAAAGTGATAAAGTTTTAAAGAAGTTAGTCCGCTTACTTAACGACCGAAACTTTATAACTAGGCGCAAATTGTTGTTTCCTGGTAACACAGAATTTATTTCATACAAATATGGGCCTCCTGGAGCTTTGTTACGTAATAATTTAATTACCAACTGGCGAAAAGAACTTCAATTCTCTAACAACAATGAACCTTGCTTCTTTGTTGAAAATCCTACATTACCCCTTTTGAATAATAATTACTATTCATCACCATCAAATTCTATGCAAGAAGAGGGAAATTTTTGGTCGTCTTACAACTATATCGCCCATTCTCTTAAATTATGTGCTTATACTTTGAGTCGAACTAACGTAAAACTTCCGTTTACAATCGCTCGAATCGGGGTTAGTTACCAGTCGAACAGCAACAACGAAAAAATATTTCTTTTTGATTCAAACGAAAAGACTAACTTGAGTCTGCTATGTTTTTGTTCTCCCGACTCTTCCGGAAAAACTTTCGAGACTTTATTACAGCAACGATTACAGTGGTGGCAACAGTTTCCAAACTTTTCATCGAATTTTCAACTGATGCAGACAAAAAATGTACAACACACTCACAACAACAACAACAACAACAATAGAAATAAATTGTTTCTATCTTCCGGTGTCCAATACCACTTTCCATGGGGATGGAACACGATTGAGAAAACAACTCTTTTGGGTACCACAACATATTCATTAACCCTACCACCCGTTTCTACAGGTGGTACAAATGTGATAGGTGATGTATTGAAGGCTTCAGTGGTTGTATCAAATGTTACGTTAGAAAAAGGATTGTTGGCGCTTTTATATGATTCTTATCAGGAAAGGACAAATACTAAAAGTAAAACAAAACAACCTATTGTCACCGGTGCTGCAAAACACTCAAAAGAAAGCACAGGTGCTCTGAAACTGCACAGTATCTTGTCACCTTATAAAGTAGGAGTTGCTATGTACGGAAATAAGTCTAGACATTTGAGACAATTAGCCCAACGTGTAATAAAGGACTTAAAAACGTTAGATCTACAGATCTTTGGCTCAGTTGAAACAGTTTCAAGCTTAGAAAGTCAACGCATTGCCTCTGAGCAGATTGGTGTATTGTATATGGTCATAATCAGTGATAAAAGTCTTGAAACCGGTTTTACCAAAATCAAGAATCATGAAAGAAAAGAACAAGAAGAACTGGTTCATGTTTCTGACATTAAAGAATACTTGATTGAAAATTTGAAACTTGCTACTTTCCATAAAAGCCAATAATTATGTTAAATCACACTGTAAGGTATTAAAAAAATATTTTCAAATTTATTGATTAGTTAGAAGTTTTAAACTTCTTTACAGAGTTTGATCATAATAAACTTATGATAGCATCTACAACCATTCTTGGTACAATAACACTATTCTTCTGGCCGCTGAGGTATTTTCAATATTCTTTTCTGAAAATTGATAAGAAAAACTTGACACTCTGCTCAATGATTTTTTTCCCCCTTTCATAAAGTGCTCATACATAACAGCCACCCTTGTGAAAACTTTTTGTTAATTCTGTGATAATGTTAATATATATGTGTATATGGGAAAAACTGGAAATAAATCCAACTGTATGAAAATGTATAGAGATGAAAAAAGACAAGTTCTTCAGAGAATGAAACAGTCAACATTGGCAAATATTTCTACAAATAAAAGCACCATCCATATAAGACCAATTTTCAGTTATTTAGTTAATTTATTTACTGAACAGTCAAGTCCCATATAACTATAATTCAACCATCTCCTATAATTCTTTACTTCTTACCTCCCAATTATTAAGATGGTAGCAATTTGTAATTCAGTGATTTAATTGTTACTAAATTCAGTAAAAAGTGAAATGACTAAAACTTACTCTTATCTGAATGGTAAATTATATATACAATATAAAAGTCTATTAATTAAGTCTATTAATAGACTTAACAGGAACAATCCATAGAGAATATATAGTATTGATATATTCAAATAGAGTGCTCAATGCATGGCTATCAATATATAAGAATCTAAAAAAAAAATATAAGTATATAAAAAAATTCACGTGCAGATCAATAATAATATATCAATAATATTTGGTAAAACTTAACAGATGAGGTCCATTACTGGAAATTAACAGATTAATATCTAATTCAAAATCTATTGGATGATTATATTCAGTTAGCATAATAAATTCCTTTTTTTTTTATTTTTTTTTTTTATGTTGAATTATAACTACTTAAATGTCTAACATAATCTAGAATATACACTCCATTCTAATATTGAAAACTCCATAAATCTTGCATTCCATCTGAAGATATAGTTTTGTAAAAAGATTGTTGAAATAATTTATAATGGACCTCATCTGTTAAGTTTTATCTTTTATATATATATATATATATATATATATATAATGACATATCAACCTTTGTGGGTTATTTAATGCCAAAGCCATTCTTCTAGAACAGTAATGGTACTATTTAACCCATAGCTAGGAGGATAAGGGGGTTCATACTTTTTCCAAGGGTATTTGTCCGAAAGTGAACATAATAGCACAACTGGAGTTTGAACAAGCTTACTATGATTCCGCAGTGTAATGGTTAAAGCAATGGACTGCAGAACTGTAGTAAGCAAGTTCAAACTCCAGTCACAGTATTACATTCACTTTCAGACACATATCCTTGGGAAAAGTATTAAACCCACCCGCCTTATCCTCCCAGCTATGGGTTAGATAGTACCACTACTGTTCTAGAAAAATGGCTATGGCATTAAATAACCTACAAAGGTTGATATGCAACTAAACAAACAAACCAAACCATTCATTCATTCATATATATATCTGCAAGTTAATTTGAATATGCTACTTTAGATATTTATTTCATATAACTATATGAAATAAAAACCTAAAGTATGACATTCAAATTCATTTGCAAACCTATTCATTTTAGAATATTTACTTTTCTCTCATTGAACCAACAAAAGATTATATATATAAACACCAGAATTAATATCTGCTGATGAAGCTCCAGTCCTGGAGCTCTGTGGGGTATGGAGTACCCCTTCATTGCCAGGTCTGCTCTGACTTGTTAGCGTCCCATTTATAGATCAAATAGATCTTTTAAAATTATTTGTATTAGGAATACTTGATACCATATAACTACAAATTGTATTCAGAATTGTTACTTGAAATTATAATTAAGAATATTTACTTGAAGCTGTAAAAAAATGATTGTAATTAAATTAAGTAGTTACTTTAAACCATATAACTGTTTACAGCAACTAAATATATGATAGGATATAAAAAATTTCCAGGATCAAATGCTAAAGTGATAAACAGGTTGATGGCCAGTTGTTAAATCAAAATAATTCTCCAACAAAAAACAAGTCAACACAGGTTAGAAATATAACAACTTTTTGTTTATATTGTTTGTTGTATACAGCAGTTTTCACTCTTTTCACTACTGAAAGTGTCAAGTGACACTGGAATCTGCAACATCATTGTAAATGATGTAATAGTAAGTCAAGTGTTTAGTATTTGGAGTCTGGTACAAGGTCTCAGATTCAGGGGGCCTCTCAAATTGGTGTGAATTTCAACAACAGCATTGACTTAACCCCAACTGATTCTGACTGTGACTGACTAATCTGTAATGCAACTACAGGGTGGAACGATAAAATTGTCACCCTAGAAAAGACGACATGATTCCATTTCCGTTTAATAAAAAACGGTTTTCTTTTTTTTGTTGCAGACCATCTACTAGTTGGCCAGTTGTGTACAAATTCCAAGAGCAATAGGAGCCTTCTATCATGCCTGAAAGTGACACAATGTTCAATGAGCGATATCGGAGGTGCACCGCTGTACAACTCATGCTCTCTACCGATCCAAGTTATGAAAACATGACCATTGCCAGCACCCTCAAAATGCAAATCTGGATTGCCATGAATAACAGGGACGTGCCCAGGGTGATGAAAACAAAGTTTCTGGCTACGGTTATGTTCTTTAGTGTGGTTTCAAGTGAGGGCCACATCATGTCACCTCACATCTTCGAAGTCGGCTTGAAAGTCAACACCAAAGTGTACCTGGATGTGCTGAAGAGTGTGGTGATCCCCTGGTGCAATCAGGTGGCCAGTGGCAGCAGGACTCGGCGCCAGCCCACAAGTCCAAAGAGACCCAGGCTTGGCTTCAAAAGGAGTGCTACGACTTTGTACCCTTCTCTCACTGGCCCCCCTCCTCCCCCGACCTGAACCTGCTGGACTACTTTGTTTGGTCATACGTCAAGAACATCATCAACATGACCACCCACAACACCAAAGCCAGCCTGATCGCCACCATTCACTGAGTATTTGCCGAACTCCTGCCGGTGCTTGTGGAAAAGGCATGCTCCCAGTTCCGGACCCGTATCGAGGCAGTGATTGAGGCTGAAGGTGGCTACATTGAATAGATGTCAGCTCTACTACATAATCAAGTTACCTGAATTGATTTTTTCAATAAAAGTTTTAAAAGAAAGCTGTAAGTTTTAGAATAAAGCTGTAGTGTTGTTTTCTTTAGGACAACAATTTTATCATCCCACCCTGTATAAACACTCTACTAGTAAATCAAGTCTTTAGTATTTGGAGTCTGGCACAAGGTCTTAGATTCAGCGGCAGTAGTAGACTCTCCTAGTTGGCTGTTCTCTCAGCTCAGACTGACTCTAACTGGTGAATCCAGTGTTCAACTGACATTCAGGTTAACTTTGGTATGGCAGCTAAGTTATCTATTCATCCTTAATGTCAATTTCTTACTATTTTAGTTTTTTTAAATTTAGGAAAATATCTTTTTAGTGGTCAAAGGGTTAGATCACCCTCTCAACTCCAACCTACTTTAATTTGTATCACTCACCCATACCTAGTACCAGCAGGGTCATAGAACTTCCTTATTTCTCCCACTCTCTCTATCTTCAACCTAGCTCTCATCCCTGGGGGGGGCACAACTATATTTGGGACAAATCTGATTTTCAAAATACAAAGGTGAAGAGAAGGTGCCAAAGATTATCAAACCAGTTTTTCCTGTCAAACAGGGGGGTGTCCTCATGGTATAATGGTTAAAGCGATGGACTGCAGAAACATAGTATGCGAGTTCGTACTCCAGTCACGCTATTACATTCTCTTTCGGGCAAATAACCTTGGGAAAGGTATGAACCCCCTTATCCCCCGAGCTATGGGTTAAATAGGAGAATAGGATTGGCATTAAATAACCTACAAAGGTTGATATGCCATTAAAACAAAGAAACCAAACCAAACCTATCAAACAGTCCTGTCTTTTCTGATAATTTCATAAATAAACCAGACAGCCTATCTACTCACCAAAATCATATTTACCTGTTTTAGTCTCCAAGTATTTTCTTTGTCTAACTAATATTAAGCAATTAAGATTCTCTTATGAGAACTTCCTGGTCATATTTTTTTAATGGAAACAAATCTGTTTTCTTTCTGATAATTTCATAAACAGCCAGATGACCTGACCCAACCCTGGCTGTCTATCTTTTGAATTTTCAATGTTCTCTCTCAGTCTTGTACCTTAGATTTTCACAAGAGTACGACCCTACCTTTTTCACCTACTCCACTTGTTTTCAATTAATTAACCCTCCTTCTAATGCTCCAGTATTACATAAGTCATTCTATCTTTTGGGTTTCCGAATCTTTTCTTGTTCACTCATCATTTTCACTTAATCTGTTTACTTTTAACTGATTAACCCCCTCCCCCTTCAAGTTCCAGTGTAACATGAGAAATTATGTTTTTCCTAATACTGTCTTTATTATTATTTGGTTAAAGGCTACTTTTGATCAACACTGAACCACATTCTATATATAGAATTAATAATGGCAAATATGATAGAAATAGTCTATAATTAGCATTTAATAGTTATCTCTCTTCTGAAATTATAATTTTTCCTAATACTCTCTTTTTTTCTTATTATTACTTGTTTAAAGGCTATTTTTGGCACCTATTAAGCTCAACTTTAATCACATCCTATTTAGAGAATTTATAACTGGGCTTTATAGCATATCAACCATTGTAGGTTATTTCATGCAAAATCCTGTTTATTCATATAAATTAAATATACATATGATTTATAAACATATTTTGTAAATAATATTCTTAAATGAGCCTGAGCTTTTTTTGTACTCAGTTGAATGGTTTCAAGTATTGCTGTAGAACAGTCACAATTTAACATCAGTTATTTGCACACAGTTTGTTCAATTCGACCCATAGATAGGACTCTATCAGGTGCTACCACTCTGGGTCAGAGTGGACCTGGGAACAATGGTAATGATGGGGTACTCCACATTCCCCAAATCTCCAAGGCTGGAACCTCGCCATCAAATGGTTTAATGTTATATCCTGGATGCTCAGTGGAGTGGGGGGGGGGTCTTACTCCTCTGCACAGATACAGTCAGTGTATTCTATTGTCTGAGTCAACTGGGCTGCTAATTGCAAATAAGTAGAATAAATCTATAATTAGCATTTAATCATATTTACCAACCCCTCCACTCAGGCAGGATATGACACAAGGTCAATTTTTAAGCGGAGTTTAACAGGTTTGAATTCAGAGTTTTCCTTCTCCTAGACTAGTTGCCTCACCAAGGCTGAAGAACCTAGTCTGCCTTACTATTTACTCATAGCTGGAGGGGGAATATTTGGATTCATACCTTTCCCAAGGGTATAAGTGCTATGTGAAATGCAATCAGTCAGGTCCAGGATTTGAACTCGTGTCACCGTGTCCATATCCTGTGATAATAACCATTACACCACGGGCACCTCCTATAATTAGCATTTAATAGTAATAATCTCTTGAGATATAATGATAAGGTTGAGCATGAAGGAAGATCCTACACTATTAAGTTACAAATTGGATAGGAAATTGCTTTATTCTTTGAGTTAGAGAATTTTAACACTATTGGGCTAATAAAAATTTCATGACAGTGCACCATTTTTACTATTACAGTAAGATGTGTGATGTGATTAAAAAGTCTCAAGACTGAATCTTTTTTTTATTATTTAAATGAAGACATTTGTACAGCTAAGCAATTTATATAATAAAGTGGTGATGTCTAAATGAATTATTGCCAATTCTCAACACTTTTTTATCAGCACTTTATGGCAACATAGTGTTATGCAAATGTAGACCCCCTCCCCATATAAACTAGATTTAGCTTTGTGTGACTTGTTTCCTAAACTGAAAATTCATCTCAAGTGTAAGATCTAAAATGTATTAGACATTTAAAAAATATAATGGTACAACTTCATACCATATCAAAAGAGATGCTTCAACCAGTGCGTTGAATGTTAAGGGGGACTATTTTGAAAGAAATTAACATTGCATTCATTGTTTCTGTCTTGGTAAATACAGCCTCAGTCTTCATACATTTTGGATAAAACTTGTACTTACAAAAATTGTTTTATTTTAATATTCCTTTTGTGAAATCTCAATGATCTCCAAAGGAGTTAGATTAAAAGTAATCTAGAAGTATGCTGGTCTACACTGTATGTGTGTGGTAGTAGGGGATTATAAAACCTTCCTTTGTAAGAATTGTTAGAAGGTGCTAGCTAAACTAATGAATTTCTTGGAGTTTTCATTTCTTATACCAAAACTTGAACTTTGATTCCTCACATGTTAAGAGTTGACTAACGATATTAATCTTCTAAACATTGGTTTCATTGGACCTCAGACACTCTGTACTTGAGCTCACAAAATTCACAAAGAAAAAATTAAGCAAAAAACCTTCAAACTTTGCTCCATGGAACAGACATCCTTGTTTAAAGCTTTTCCATCATTCCAATACAAGAAAGAAAGATTAAGTAATTGTTATATTAAACCTTTTATTATTGATATCTGATATAGTTTCTCTAAACCCAAAATATCAGGCCTATGTTTTCAAAGAATTATGAATTGCCACCCACGGTCCAACTGTCTTAGCTACTACTAACTCATTCATAACAATAGTGTAACTGGAGTTTGAACTTGCTTACTACAATATTGTTGTTCAGCATACTAACCACTACACTACAGGGACTCCCAGTATTATTAAATAGAAATAACCACTTGAAATCATAGAATGGTGTATAAATTATTAGTATTAGGAATACTTGAAACCATTAAACATTGTGCAAATTATTTGTATTCGGAATACTTAATATCATATAATTGTGTGCAAACATTGATATGCCATTAAACATTGATATGCCATTAAACATTGATATGCCATTAAAAAAAAACAAGCCAAACCTAAGGCTAGAGAGTCAAGTCATTTTTACCCATAGCTGAGTGAGAGGGTAAGAGATGGATTCAAGGGTATGTGTCCTGAATATCCACTGAAAGAATGTTTGTGGTTACATACAAAACAGTTATGTAGGAATGTAATACTTACACCCACCATCCAGATCAGAGTAATTTTCACTTTCAATTATGGCAATATTATTCATGGCTTGCACAGTTTTGCCTGTCAAACAACTTCAATCTGACATTGTTCTTGTTGTTAAGAAAAGATTAGTCGGTCTCAGGTTTTGTATAAGCTACAGATCAGCTCCACAATAAACAAAAAAAGGAATAAAAACAAATTTCAAAATACATATTGTCATTTTTATTCACTGTTCTGATTTATCCTTGTGGAAGGTGGTCTGTAACCCTTTACAATATGGACTTGGGTGCTGTGTAGTTTTCTCTCTTGTTCTGTGTCCAAAAGCCATTTGTTAACTCTTTCATGAACTGCTCCCATTCCTGGTAACCCACTCTGCTTACTACCCTAGACTCAAACTCTCATTGCTCTTGGTTCTTCTTGAGACCAACCATGTTGAACAGTCAACAAAGTAAGGCCCTCGTCCTGGTGCTAAAGTCCAACCACCACTGCTCTAAGTCACAACTACTCTGTTTAACTCATGGCTGTTCCCTTAAATATATATGGCCCCAACACCTGGAAAATGAAAATTGCCCTTCTTCACATGGACCTCCTCAAATTAAAATACCTTAAAAAAATTATATCTTTGTATACTGACCTCTGATCATACTAGTGCCAAAGACTTTAAAACATCAAAAGAACTTATCTTTTCATCCCCACCAAAAAGTCCTTTCTTTCTATTTTACTATCAAAATCTGCTAACCTCCATAACTTGTTTAGCTATCCTTTTGGCACTACTACCCATACACATCTATGTACATACATATATGCTGCATCTATCCCCACACACATCCATACAGATACACTTGCAACTCCATACATATACATTATGCTTATACACATTTATAGTCAGAAAGATACGTTCACACCTATATGCATATACATTATTATACCAAAATTTATGCACCTCTGGACAAAAAAGATTATAGTGTCACCAAATTATCATGTTCATTTTTATACTGAACATTACCTTTAAAGTCTTCAACTTGCTACAGTTCAGCCACTTGCCATACTTTGTCAGTTTTTCTGTTTCCCCAACTACTAAGAAGATGATAACTTACTGTCAATTATTGATATATTATTTTTGGGACTAAAATGTAACTATTTGGAAATGACTGAAACTTACTAGAGAGTTATGTCCTCTGTCCTCTAAGTGACCAGTTACACTCTTTCCTTAATTTCCTGTACTTAGTCAATAAAGGCTTACTGCTACTGTAATATATTAACGTGACCTGCAGGTGTTGAACACAGCGGATGTTGTTGACAGCTTCATTCAGCCAAAGATGATATCAACAAAGTGATTACCAGAATGTCGCCGAGTCCTGCAGGTGTTGTGTATCGGCGGATGTTGTTGACAGCATCATCTAGCCGAAGATAATATCAACAAGGTGATTATCAGAATATCACTTAGACCTATGGACGTGGTTGAACTCGGCGAATGGTGGCAGATACGTCCGCCCATAGAAGTGGGCTTGGGCAAGTAGCCAATGTGGAACAAACAACGCATGGACGTGAATTGTAACCAATGGAAAACAAAGAAGTGAGACGTGGGTGTAATCATAACCAATGAAAAAGAAGAATTGCTGCAGGTCACGTGGGAGTTGTAGACTATATAAGTTCCCGAATTTTGGCTAAAGTCAGTTGTTCACTGGCTCTTCCGACGACCCCTTCGTGTGTGCGAACTCTGACATTGCTCTTCTGCTCCACACAAGTATCATCGTCAAGAATAAAAATATAATCTTATATTTTTATATATACGTGTTCCTCGTTGTTCATCAAGACACGGCTGTAGTATACAACACTACTATAGACAATACATGTCTGTGTTGGGAAAAAAATGTGGAGACCAGGCGTAAAAGAAAAAAAGATTTTTTTCACCAAAATAACTAAGTAAAGAAAAATGTTTTACAAGAAAATTTTTTGCTAAAGTTGGATAAAACCTACATTGGATATTCAAGCAGACCCACAAAACCAACCCATGATTTCAAAAAAATAAGGGACAAAACCCTTACATAAAAAAAGAATGAGGAACAGATAAATTCATGCACACTAACACACACACATACACACATACAATTACAATGATGAGTATAATAATTCTTTTTCAAAAATTTAATATTTTCATTCGTTCTTTTAATTTTTTTTTTTCCTTCTAAATGGCCCTTACAGAGAGAAAACAATTTTCTGCCAATACTCAATCACCCCAAAAAGATGATACCAGTTGGAAATGTTGTTAACAACTGGCAACAATTTAAACAGAACTCTCTAAATTATTCTATCGCCTGTAGACAGTCTAGGAAACCAACCAGACATTCCATACCAGACTTTAGTGTTCTTAAGAACTATCGAAGAAGAGACTTAAAAAATTTATGACAAGTTAAAAGTTTTACTGTGAAGAAGACAATATGAAAAAAAAATTGAGTAATTTTTCATAGATGAAACGCACAAAGCACATATTTACCAACCCCTCCGCTCGGGCAGGATATGACACAAGGTCAATTTTTTAAGCGGAGTTTAACAGGTTTGAATTCAGAGTTTTCCTTCTCCTAGACTAGTTGCCTCACCAAGGCTGAAGAACCTAGTCTGCCCTAGGGAGAATAATTGGATTCATACCTTTCCCAAGTGTATTAGTGCTATGTGAAATGCAATCAGTCTCGTCCAGGATTTGAACTTGTATCGCCGTGTCCATTTCCTACGACGATAACCAATACACCACGGGCACCTCCACAAAGCCTACGAATATTACAAATTCCATCTCCGGAAGCAAGAAGTATCTGAAAGCATAGAGTCTTATTTAGCTACTCTGCGACATCTTGCAAAAAACTACAATTTCGGACAGTTTCAAGATAGTCTTATTCGAGACCAAGTCTTTCTCGGAGTTTGAGACGATACTGTCAAAGAAAAGTTGCTGTCAGATAAGTCACTTAATCTAGACAAGTCCCGACAAATAAGAAGAGCCCAAGAGACGTCTAAACTACAGACACAAACTATTTCTTCTGGTTTTGATTCTTCCAACTCTCATATCAACCAGATTACAAAAAAGATGAACTATAGAAATAATTTCAATAGACCATGAACGAAATTGAAATCTATGCCTGATAAATGCATGCATTACGGACATTTTTCAGCCGATAGTAAAAATGAATCTCCAGCTAAAGCAGCGCACTGCAGAATTTGTTCACATAAGAGGCATTATTCTAGCGTTTGTTGGAACAAAAAGTCAAGAGTCAGAGAAATAAAAGACGAAAAAGAAGAGCAACAATTTCTCTGTCCAGCGACTCTGAAAAACGTATATGCAGTCATAGAAGACTATATTACCTATTAGCAGGTTTAAGTCAAAGTCACCACTAAGCTCGCTACCAAAACTTATTATTAATAATAAATCCAAGACGAGCCCCCATTCGAAAGCGTATGTGAGGGTGCATAAATATTTATCCCAGGATGGGAGTTTATTTTACGCACGTGTGACGTCGGGGCAGTCTGGCACTTGATCCCTCGCAAAATAAATCCTAGTTAAGATTCCTTTTTAGGGCACATGGGAACTGGCAGATAATGTGGGGGTTAATTTGGGGCTAGACTGACCGCTGCTGGCAAGGGGGGTTCTAAATTTCACGTTACACACACCCACCAAGCCACTTCGTTTTCCTATCCCCTAGAATAACGGAAAACAATGGACTTCTAGATTGAGATAAAATATTATTATTCACTGTAGTCGGCAATTTCAATTTCCCGTGTAATGTTTTTAAAGGCGAATAGGACATTTAGCGAGAATAAGTTGAAGCGAAATGAAGCTGAAAAGGAAATATACAAAAGAAGGCAACTCGCTGGGTAAATAACATAACAAATAAATTTCATCGAGGGGACATTTAAAATATAACCAAAATTTTAATAGTCGAGGTCCAAACAAATATTTATGGGAGCCGGCAAACAGTCTCCAACATAAATGTCTGTCTCTCGTCTTTTCTCTTTTCTTTCTACTTTTCTGTCTTTACTCTTGAACCTTGAAAAGGTAGCAAAGTCCACTCATATGTTTACAGTTTATTAAATGAATCTTTTCATTCTATTTCTCTTCTTTTCTTAATACATATAATTCTTTATATGCTTCTTTCTTTAAATTGTGGGAGAGAGGGCATCTAATTGCAATACTTAGGGAGGGTGGAGGGAGAAAACGGTTTTAAGGTTTACTTAGCTTTTTCGGCGGGTTTCTTCGCAGAGTATTTTCTCTTACGGGCGAGCGGTGTTCTGTAGAATTTGGCAGGAAGGTATCTGTTATCTTCTTGTCCGAGAATTCTGCTCCGTTCTTTCCCAGAGTTTCGACGACAGCTTCAACACATCTTGTCACGCCGACTGCTGTCCCAGAACTAAATTCTTTTCACGGGCATCAGATCAGCATGTCCTAAAAACTGAAATTCTTTTCCCCTATTTCCTCTGACGAAAAGGGCACTACTTCCGGCGCTAAGGCTTTGGCCAATCATTTGGCTCCTTCCTCCTCTACCTCATCCGGTCAGGCTACTCAATGATCTGCATTCCCTTCTTCGTCCTACCAAATTGGGGTTATGGAGTGCATTCTAACTGGATTCGTTACTTTGTGCAACAGGCCGGCCGTAAAGAATTGACCTTCATTCGTATCCCTCTTTTAACGGTCAATCTTTTGGGCCTGTTAATTTAAACACTGAAGGGTAGGGGAAATTGATCTTACTTCTCTCCTCTCAGGAGCATCACACGTGACACTATGGTCTCAGACCGGTATTATTGAAAAAAATTCCCACTCATCCAACCAACAAACAAGAGACTATGCGGACCTGGTCATGATTAAATAAAGTTCACAAGAAGATAACACACTGGCTACAGAAAAAGCCCGCTCACAACAAGGCCTGTATGTTGTAAGTAACCTTAAAGAGCTATTACTGGTAGGACGAGCAATTAAAGCCCTAAATCTGTAGAAAGCTGTAATACGGTTTTAAATCGAAGGACACCAGTACAAGAAAGAATTCCCAGAAATGTTCACAGGCCTTAGGAAACTGGAACATTGAAAGGCAAACATTTGGTTCAAAGCCAAACAAAAATTTAATTTTGACAAACGTCATAGAGTCGAAAAAGCTTCCCTCCTTTGAAAAAAGACTGCCAGTTTGGATAAAGACACTCAAAACTAGCCCAACCCAAGTAAAAAGGCCAGGTTGGTTCCAGTTAAGACAGATTCAGTCCTGTACTATGGCATCAAGAATAATTTTTCCAAAAGACCGAAAAAAAACCTCTCTCAGGGGGCCACTCCTCGAGAAGCGATCATTTTCCCACGGGTCCCAAGATACAATTTTAAACTTTTGTCATGAGGACGACTCAAAAAAGCTTCCCAGTTAGGAATCAAACATTCCATTCACAAATTCTGGAAAACCTGATTAAGCAAAATATATGAGAAGCGGTCAGCAAGTCCATCCACCCAAAAGATTGTCGTTGTAAAGAACTATAGAATACACATTTTTTAGCCTTAAAATAATCAACCCCAAAAACACAGAATAAGAACATTCTAGAAATTTTGGATCAAAATCGCATTAACATTAAAGTTACATTTTTATATTTTTCAACCTATCAGCTAAAAACAGAATAAGAACATTCTAGAAAATCCGGATCAGAAACTAATTAACAGGAGAATTTTTAGGCTCTAAAACAAATAAGTAAATATACGAATCTGATTAGTCAAGAAATGTCTACACGCTTGAATTTTAGGACCCGCAATAAAACTATTTTTTGATCCACTTTAGTGATAAAGTATAAATAACGAATTTAATCAACCAGGTCATTCAATTCATTCCTTCCACGACCAAAAGTTCATTCCGTCCACAACCAAAAAGACTTTACCGACTACGAGAGGCCATGAACAAATAGCAGAGAGCCACGCCTTAAGACTCAAAGGGAAAAAGCATGCGACCTTTTATCAATGCGACACATTGTCGCCATGATCATAAGAAAACACACGTGCGGACTTAATGAAAGCAAAGACCCATATTTACGGTCCATCACTCATATACACACACATACCCATGTATGTATGTAAAGACAAATTTTTTGTCCCCCTTACTTCGGCTAACTATGGAACTATTTATTTGATAGACTTTACTAACATGTAAACACACACACGGGCGAACAACCCTATTTTCATTCAACTGGCCATAACTGTATTTCTCATTATTTTTATTCCTATTTTGTTATGATGATTAAATTGTTTGTTTCTTAATATTCGTTGTTGTCATATTCCATTTGTTTACATGCTTGTAAGATTTGTGGTGGAACTAAACGTGAAAGTAATACCCGTAAAATACGGACGAGAACTCACAACAAATTGGAGAGTAACATATCCATTAAACAATTACATGTACCCACTACAGAACTGTTCAACTGAAAGGGAAGATGTAGATTGTGAATCTCCCTTGTGCCTTAATAAACCGGTCTCATCCCTTCTCTACTTAGTCAATAAAGATTTAATGCTACTATGGGCAACACGTTCTATTGTGGGATCAGTCTACTCGGATTAAAATGTAAAAATTATATCCGAGTGTTCTGTGTGAAGGTGACATTAAATGCGTAGCTCCCGCATTTTTGTGGAGGGTGACATTAAAACACGAGTGATATAGACGACGCTGACAAAAAGAAATTTAACAACATGATTACATAAAACAGATAATGTTATACACAAAACAACTAAGAAAAAAAACTAATCAAGGTAGAAAAAATGTTCGAATATCATTTGTTATGTATTCGTGTGTGTAGGGGTATCTAATACAGCTATAATGCGAATGTGTGTGTTGTTCGGACATATCTGTGTGTAAGAGCACTGAGAAACTAAAAAGTACTCGTCTGTCGAAGTATTTGTCAAGTCGCAAACTAAATGTCTGTATCTGTATGTGTGAAGCGATTTTGTCATCCATGCAAAGTTTAGAATATTGGAGTGTGGCAATATATACCAATTTCATTATGGCAATGAATGTATGGGGCTTAGTAAGGTTTGGTTGTTATTATTTTCGTGGTTCGTAGATTGTTGGTAGTCGTCCGTTTCGGTTTGATTTATTACCGTGTTCTATGGGATGACTTTGTAGTTTTTGGTATCTGACTCCTTGGTTTCTCTTATTACCCCATTAACTTGTTCTATTGTGGTTGGCCGGAGCTGCAAATGAACTTAAAATGAAAAAAAAGGCAAAGACAATGATACTTTAAAATTAACCTTTATTCGATAGGTCAACTATTTCGTAGTGGGGAACTTTCTTCCCGAGGCAAGAAAAGCTGTGTGTCCAGCTGGAAGATGTAAAGAGAAAAAGGGTCAGAGTCTCTTTTTTTGCGCCAGTAAGCCTGTCTTTTTTAAGCATGCTTGGATCGCGCTTTCTGTCAGAGGCCTCCAAGGAAATTGTTTTTTTTTATAATTGTTTATTTTATTTTATCTAATTATTTTTATTCAGTCCCACAAATGTGTTTTGGCTGGCTGTATGTTCTCCCATTTTTCGGCTGTGTGTCCGAAGCGTCAAGTTGTCTGGAGCTATGGGTCGCTCGCTGGGAAGAACTGCGAGTGAGAGAGAAAGAGCTTTCGAAGGCGTAGATTATATAGGTTCCATGTCATGTGACCAGCTCTAAACGCAAGAATTTTTTTTTTTTCGCGGGACAAATTCAAAATGCGTGTACGTAGTTGTAAATATCAGCACGTAACTACTCTATCCAATCACGTTCCCGAAACTATTTTGTTTACCGACGCCCCACTACTTTTTTTTTCGGGAACAAGTGAATCTTGGATCCTATTTTTCTAGAATTTTTCTGCTCCACGTGCGTATCGACAGACATTTAGAAAATATAGGAGTGTAAATCCTATACCTGTTCACAAATATAGCACAAATTTATAAAAGAACAACACGAAGAAACGTTAAGAAAACCAAACTGAATTAGTTAGACAATTATATATATATATATTAACAATAGTATTTATGTTTTTAGGGCTTTGATGTGTTGAGACCAAAAATTTTTAAATGTTCTGGGTAAAAAATAAGTATAATGTGTGTATGTGCGCGTGTGTGAAAGCATGCCGCGACCGGCCGATAAACCCTTGCCGCGACCGGCCGATAAACCTAAACATATCAAATTACACGCCCGAGTTAGGACGATTATATCCGAGTACGACCGGAACTGACTAAGCCCTTTTTCTTTCTAACGACCTTGACATCTCGTTATAGCTAAAAGAAAAAGATGAATTAAAATTAATAACATTTACAAAACACTTCGGCGAAAAATTACCTGATAAGACTTGAACTAATAGTCGTCGCCAGCCTATAGCAGGTTAGGAAAATACTTTACGGCTACACTCATTTTTTATCAAAGAATTTTATATCCACGCGGCTGAGCTGTGTGTCACAGCACTGTGCTCGAAACCAAGAGCAGACTCGGGGCCGAATAGGCCCCCAGTTTCGGCTGGGCAACCTTCGGGTGGGCGAGCTGCACTTTTGTCCCCTTTGTACGGCACTAGACCAAGCGTCTAGTTTAAGCCGTTAACTGGCATACGTGCCCGGACCCATATTTGGGTTCGTGAAACTGCTTGCCTCATCAGGCTCACATTGCACTAAGTGAGCCGATGAGCAGCACAGACAAGCAGGGTTCGAGTCTCGGCTCGTTCCCGACCTTCCCCTCCCCTTTATCCCCACTTTAATCGGCCTTCGGGCTTTTGACCTTGTGTCAAGTCGTGTCTGGTGGGAGGCAGCGACAAATACATGGCACGCTCCTAGCGAAGCTCATTAAGGAGGAATCCTGCATTCTGTGCGGTCGCATTCACCTTAACTTCCGACGTTGATCCCACTTCTCGTGGTAGATCCGCCTTTTTTTTTCACCTACATAGGTATGCACAAAGGTCCTTTTTAGGACCATAAGAGGTCTCTGTCTGCGGGTCAGAGCATCTCTGGCGGTCAGTAATGATCAGTCGAAGTAGACGGCCAGGCGGCAAACACGAAGACGGATTCTAAGACCAACCGGTCTTAACTCTCACTCGGTTCCGATAGTCCGATAAGCTGCGCAGCGCTAATGGCACGGTCCAGCCTTTAGCTACGACTTCGCTATCTGCGCAGCGCTAAGATAACGCCCATCTTAGCCTGGCCTTCTGGCCTGTCCGCTCGTCAGCTCAGCTTTGGCCCGACAAAGCCTTCGCTGCTGTCCGCTCGTCAGCTCGGCTTTGACCCGACAAAGCCTTCGTTCCCGTCAGCTCGCCCGCACGGCTTTGCCCCGACAAAGCCTTCGTTCTCGTCCGCTCGTCCGCACGGCTTTGACCCGACAAAGCCTTCGTTCTCGTCCGCTCGTCCGCACGGCTTTGACCCGACAAAGCCTTCGTTCTCGTCCGCTCGTCCGCACGGCTTTGCCCCGACAAAGCCTTCGTTCCCGTCCGCTCGTCCGCACGGCTTTGACCCGACAAAGCCTTCGCACTAGTCCGATCGTCCGCACGGCTTTGGACACGACAAAGCCTTCACTCCCGTCCGATACGTCCGCACGGCTAGGGGGCCCAGCAAGGCCCTAGCCTTTCCTCGACCTCGACGCTCTTGCAAGGTACAACGCAGTCCACGTAACGACTCGCTATTACGGACTGTTCTATCACTGCAACACCTGACTCACGTACGACCCGCCGTACGAGTCAGCAACCCGATCGACACACCCTTGGTTAACCACAACATACCGTCACAACCAGGGATATCGATCTACCAACCTCGACCGACCATCCAGCTGTACTCAACGACCAGCATCGACCATCTAGCTGTACTCAACGACCAGCATCGACCACCCAGCTGTACTCAACGACCAGCTCCGACCATCTAGCTGAACTCAACGACTCGACCTACGCCTGCGACCCTCGTCGAACGCCCAGCTGCGAACACATACAACCGCCACGGACATTTACATTCACGCTTGTAAATACGACGAAATATATTGTCATTTGTAATTATCATAATCTCACCTTTGTTCCTTCATATTGCTTTGGCTGTTCTCATTCACATAAATTCATTTGCGGGGTCGACATAATCATCGGCTCCGCAACAAGCACATATTGGCGGAGTATATGTTTGACTACTGACTGAAAGTGTGCCTGTGTGGGTAGAGACATATGAAATCTGACAGAAGCGATCTCATAGGACAATAAGCAGACGGTAAACTTACTTTCACCATGACTACGAATGTTATTTCTTAAATGTGTGGACTTGCAATTGTCAAAGAATTGAAGTGGAATTATGGTCGGTGTTAGAATGTCGATGTAGCTGTTAGTGTGTCGTCATTACTATGGAGGAGTTTTGTCGAATTTTAGTATTTCTTGTTCGCTGGTCGTGTGTTGCTGCATGTTCGGCTGTCTGTGTTAGTTAATATCAAAAGCGTGAATAATTAGATCTCCTGATTACGTGACCGGCTCCAAATGAAAGATATTTATTTCTACGCGGGGAATCGTTCTAGACAAGTTCATTTGGAGTCTAACTGCGCTGACGTTGTCGAAAACAACAGCATGTGACTATCGGCTGGGGCTGTAGAATACACCGACTGCTTCTCTGCAGAGGGGTAAGACCCCCCCCCCCAACGAGTGTCCTGGATATGACACTAAACAATCTGATGGTGAGGTTCCATGCTGGAGCTTTGGGGAATGGGGAGTACCCCTTCATTGCCATCGCTCCAAGGTCCACTCTTGCCCGGAGTGGTAGCACCTGATAAGGGTCCTATCTATGGGTTAAATAGAACTTAACCATGCTTCTTTCACTATACTGAATTTTGCATTTAAAATGCGTATTTATGCTAAACTGAATTGTTTAAAATAGAACTGTTTTGATATTGGAACTGCGTATTAGTGCTGAACTGAATTGATCGAAATAGAACTGTTTTTGACGTCTAAACTGTGTACTTATGCTGAACTGAATTATCTGAAATAAAACTGTTTGACATTTAACTCTGTGTATTGCTCAGTCAGCTGGGGCTATAGAATACACTGACTGCACCTCTGCAGAGGGATAAGACCCCCGCAACTAGTGTCCTGGATATGACACTAAACAATCTGATGGTGAGGTTCCAGCAGTGCTGAAGCTTTGGGGAATGTGGAGTACCCCTTCATTGCCATTGCTCCCAGGTCCACTCTGGCCCGGAGTGGTAGCACCTGATAGGGCCCTATCTATGGGTTAAATAGAACTAACAGTATACTTATGCTAAAATGAATTGTTTGAGTAAACTGAATAGCTTGAAATAGAAATGTTTTTGACAATTAAACCGTTCTTACATTTAAACTGCGTGCTTATGCTTAACTGAATTATTTGAAATAGAACTGTTTTGCGACATTAAAACTGTATTTACCCTTAACTGAATTGTTACATATAACTGCTTGAATAGTTTGAAATGGAAATGTTTTTGACAATTAAACTGTGTACTTATGCTAAACTGAATTGTTTTAAATAAAACAGATTATTTACATAAAAATGGATTTGGCGTTAAATAACCTACAAAGGTTGATATGCCATAAAACCCACAAACCAACCAACATTACTTATTTGTACTTACCTTATGGAATGTAGAATATAGAATTTTATATCCTATACTATCTCTCGTTTTTTCATCTTGTCTTACTAAACTCAGTTCATAAACACTACACTTACTCTTATTTGAATGGTATTTGAATTTGTAGGTATTGTCACATTTTAATTTTTTTTAGATATAACCGCCAAACATTTTCTCAGAGGGGTACCCCCCCAACAAAAAAAAATTAGCATAAAGTAAGATGCAAGCAGCCTCGTCAAGGGTTTGAACTTGATTCGCCGAGTTCATTTCCTTCCAGCGACAATAACCGTTGGTATTACACTACTGGCGTTAGACGATAGCATATAGAAATATGGATTCTCCGGCCGCTCGGGTCTATGTATTTTTAGGTAGCGGCACAAATACCAACAACTCGGGTTCAAAGGGTTAACAATAAATTTGCTAAATTTATTTGAATTTGGACATGGATTAAAATACTACAGTTTAACTCTTTCCCCGATCACCGATGTCTTGTAACGACTTTGGGTTAACTCGTGTGTATTATGTTAAAACTGTGTCTCAAAGCGAGGCAAATATAACAAAAGGGGGTTAAACTCCTTGTTACCCAGATGTATCCTTATCAGTAACGAGGGCATCTTATGTGGTGTATTGGTGAGCAGGCTAGATTACTAGACTATTGTTAGTGAGTTCGATTCTCACTGAATACAGCCTTGTGCTACTTTTAAGCCAAGCTTAGTAAATAATCATTATGTATTATCGTATGCTTTTCAGTATCATAAATGACTACCTGGTTTTCGTGGGCTTTACCGTGGGCTACACTTGCTTTGCAAGGTTGAGTTTATTCCTCGGTACCGGAGGTGTTCCAATTGGAGAATGCCGACGGGACTAAGCATTTTTTGATCAGCCGCGCATGAGTCTCGATTTTTGCGTGGCTCCAACTATGAAGCGATCTTGTGTCATATACCTTTTTCATATACCCGAAAGACTTGGGGCACCTCTGGTGGTACTATTTACCAACCCCTCCGCTCGGGCAGGATATGACACAAGGTCAATTTTTAAGCGGAGTTTAACAGGTTTTGAATTCAGAGTTTTCCTTCTCCTAGACTAGTTGCCTAACCAAGGCTGAAGAACCTAGTCCGTCCTACTATTTACCCATAGCTGGAGGGAGAATAAGGGGGTTCATACCTTTCCCAAGGGTATTTGCCCGAAAGTGAACGTAATAGCGCGACTGGAGTACGAACTCGCGTACTACGATTCCGCAGTTCATCGCTTTAACCATTACACCACGAGGACACCCTCTGGTGGTATAACGGTTAGCAAGTTAGACTAGCAAACCTACACGAGTGAGTTCGAGTCTCATTGGGCGCCCCATTCATTCAGCCTTGTGCCACATTTAAGCAAAGAGCTTTGTAAATTACTATACCCGAAAGACTTACTTCGAAGTCGGTTAAATCAGGTATTACTGTTTATGATACAACCGGTTCCTCTCTTAATAATCAAACCATGAACCTACTTTTTATTGACCCAAAGTATAGTAACTAACTTTGTGCTTATCATAACAACCAATTTGGCAGCATATTAATGTAAATAAAATAAGACCCATACACCAATTCTATGTTACACCCAATAGTATATTTTAGTCTGCCGTAGCTGGAAGCTAATAGGACCATTTCTCGGACAACGACAAATAACACACAACGTCAAATCCAGTTAAGCGATATCATCATCATCATCATCATCATATCGCGCTGGTAGCACGGATATCCCTGACCCTCTCTCGCCACTCCTCCCAATCGTTCATCGCCCTAGGTAGGTCTTCAGGACAACATCCCGTATCCTCACATAGCTGCTGAACTTTTTAAAAATGCTCATGAAGTAAAATTAGTCCAATTCTTACAACGAGTAATGCCAGTTTCTTATCTAGTTAGTAACAAACATGTTACCAACAGAAATTGATGCCTAAAATCTCTTATTCTCACTTCCAACTGAAAAAACCTGATTGTCCATTCTTAGATATTCTTTGATAAAAAAATTTCTACGATGATATATATATATATTTCATTTCTCTCTTTCTCTCTCTCTCTCTCTCTCTCTCTATATATATATATATATATAGAGAGAGAGAGAGAGAGAGAGAAATGAAATACATTTACCATCTAGATAAGATTAAGATTCAATCATTTACTTCATTTTTTTTACTTAAGTTACATTTAGAAATTAAGTCTTTAACGCGTCAATCCGCCATATTTATTTAATCTTTCCTTCTCCCAAAAACTGATGTTGACTTACGGTCGATTGCTATAATTTTAGGGACTTGCTTGTTCAGTAAAAAAAATAGCTAACTGTACCCCAATACTAGCAACTTGCTACAATTCGGCCATTGGCCATATTTTTTTAGTCTTTCCCTCTTCAACCCCTGAGAGGTTGTCGAGTAATGGCGGATTGCCAATTTGTAGTTTTGAGACTTAATTGGAACGGTTCTGTAAAAATAAATAAATAAATGAATGAATATAAAGTATTTACATTTATATATATATTTTTGCATATCAACACAAAATTAATGTGAATTTCATGGATGGGCTATTCGGTAGATGCACTA
Organism: Sepioteuthis lessoniana; assembly: GCA_963585895.1. Classification (NCBI taxonomy): domain Eukaryota; kingdom Metazoa; phylum Mollusca; class Cephalopoda; order Myopsida; family Loliginidae; genus Sepioteuthis; species Sepioteuthis lessoniana. The sequence goes on from OY757937.1 coordinate 45,664,224, forward strand.
AAAATGATTAATTATTTGTTTATTACTTTTTTAATTTCTTTTCTTTGGGTTGATTTTATTCATTAAAACTTCACCCTCCTTTAAAAATTTGAGACAGTAGTCTATTAAGGGAACCAATATTTTTCAGACCCAAATTCATTGACCATGACTAGTAATTTCTTTAATCGAAAAGGTCTTATTTATTTATTCATTTATTTATTTATGTATAACCACAATCATTATTTAGAGAAGAAATGTATTTACGATTACGAATGATCATATTCAAATTCAAATTTTGATCTCACCAACATATAGGAACACGCTTTAGAGGGGAAAATATTTTCCTTTTTCGTTTATTAAATGATAAAAATGTTTGTCTTTTTTTTTTTAATTAATTTTCTAAAGTAAAATAAAATTGAAGAATACTACTAAATGCTGTCAGCAAAAAAATAAATAGAATGATTATTTATGTTCTGTTAGTTACGATAAATAAATGTTATGTAATCTAAGAAAGTAAACAACAATTAATTAGAATCAAAGATTTAAATAGATAGATAATTAAATAAATAAAAAGATAAGTAAATAAATAATAGTCGCTTCTTGCACATTTTATCGAAACAAGGAAAAATACAGAATAACATGGAAAGAAAACTTTTTTTATAGTTTAGTTTCATTTTCTAATAAGTTAGGTGATAACCGTTAGTGTTTTCAAGATAAGTCGAAGCTCACGATGTTGTGTTTAATTCCTATTTAAAAATTCAAACAGTTTTACTTAAAAGTTATTAATGAATTTTGATGGGTGACATTAGACATAAAACCTTAAGTTAAAATATTTTGTTGAAACAAGTTTTAAAATGAACATTAAAGTATTAGGTTTTAAGCAAAGTTTTATTATGTTTGAAAATCATTTATTTATTTTTCTTTGATATCCTTTAAGAAGTATCACTTTTCATTTTAAAAAAGTTTTTATTTATTTATTTACAATCACGTTGTATGTGTGTGTGTGTGTGTGTGTTTCCAAACAATAATCATAAACATACTCACGCAACATGCACCAACATTAAATGTTTTTAATTATTATCATTATTGTAAAAGACAATGAAATAACTGTATGATTTTTTCTGATTAAGATGTTTCAAATTTTTCTTTTATTTACATTATTACAATTAAGAGGACTCTAATTTATTCTTAAAAGTACTTTTTTTTTTAATTGTAGATTTCATTTCGTTTTCTATTTTTCGTGTCGTTACCATTTTACATCATCCTAGACGCTGCAGTTACAACAAACATGGCCGTGTTGATTGAGTTTAGACGGACTGTAGGTTCCTTGTGACTGCTTCGAATAAAACATGCGGTGAGTTCGCAAAAGAAAACTTTGCTTTTTCGTCTGGAGAGGAGTACATGAAATCGCTAATTCGATTTTGGACATCATGCAACTGCAATATATCTACAGTTTCTGGCATTTATTTTGTCAAACCTTCGACACCGTATCGTATGCAGTTTACAAGGTGTGCGACGTTTTACGGTCTATTTTGATAGTCCACTACAACACAATGAAGTCTATGATTGAATTCCTGCTTGCACTCTGGTATCATATTAGCTACTCATTGTCAGTATCTAGCGAAGTTATTACGTGTGTCATCTACGGAGTCATAGAATTTCTTATGGAGATAGGGAATTGTTTGAGCAGTTTCCTAACTTTTATTTGGAGACTGGCCGTTCTATTTTATCATGTTGTGTCCGTCGTGGTAACCGCTCTAGAAAACCTTGTCTCTCTCATGTGGACCGGTAGTGTGGGCACGATGACAATGATGACTACATCCATTGAAGTCTTAAAGAAAAGCTGGACCTCTACTTGGCATAAGGGAGAAGCTTTTATAAACAAACTATTTATGCTTATCATTGGAGGGTTTGAGACAATCGGTAGTGTCTTTATTGAACTTGTTGTAGCAACATTTAATGTTATAGTCTACATCTTCCTCAGCATTCCTCGCGGCATCCTTTACATATGTGACTATTGTGTTAAGAGTGTTACATACCCTTTCAATCAATTACAAGTAAAACTGTACAGTTTTTCGAAGGAATCGTTTCTTGGTTTGTCTATGTGCATTTTATTGCTTGCTATGATCTTTAACAGTGTTCAGATAATGACATTTTTGGACTCACGGGGAATGACTTTTCCGTTTTTTCGATCCCAACGAACTCGAGAAAGGAACCACTTTTTTCGGAATGGCTTTGATAGGGGATATAATTTCGAGTTTTCTGATAACGAACCCATGGAAAATGAAGGAGAAGGGGAGGACGACGACGACGACGACGATTATGATTACGATGCTGAAGAAGACCGAGCAACTGTTGTCACTAACCATTCTGATATTAGTAATCACGATAGCGAAACAGAAAGTCTTAGCAATTCATCTTCATCCATTTCGTCCGAAGAGACCAGTGACAGTGATATAGAAATCCAGTTGCCTAGTGGTAGCAACCGATCTGATCCCGGTAGTCGGTCCCCAACTCCGGTTCCGACCAAATCAATAGACAGTGAATACATCGAGAAAGAGATTGAACGAGAAAGAGATAAACGAAAATGTGTGGTGTGTCAAGATCGAATGAAAACTGTTTTGATACTCCCATGCCGTCACATGTGTCTTTGTGTTACCTGTGCAGAACATATTGTCCAAATTTCGTCTGCTTATAGACGTTTATGTCCATTGTGCCGGATCAGAATTGAGAAAGTGATGAATGTCTTTGTTTAAAGTCTACACTTCACACTCCAATAAAAAAGAAAAGAAATGTGAGATGCGAAGAAAAAGAAAAAAATGTTCATTACGGGACCCTATATCAGATAGAACTAATATACTGCAAAAACAGTTTCATAATTTTGAAAGAACAAATGTTTAAGTAATTACTAAAAAATACTATTCTGAGCTGAAGTAATATATGTCTATAAAATTAAACCTGGTTACTGGTTTGATGGATTCTGGGTTTTCTTTTTATAAATTTTTTAAAGTTAATAATTAATTATTAGACTGCAAAGTAATTTGATACTTATTTCTTTCACTAAAAGAGAAATAAGTATCAAATTACTAATGAAAGCTTTCATATACCTGGAATACTTTCAGGTATATGAAAACTTTAATTAGATTTTTTTTACAACTCTCATTGTTCAGAAAAAAATCTTTACCTAAACTTGTAAATCTTGGAATCTAAGAAAAAATATTTAAATACCGGTTATGAATTTTTAGTTCTAATAGCTTAATACATTACCTGTTATTTTTCTTTTTCATATTCCTAAAATGAACCAAAAAATGGTTCTGATAGAGTTTACTGTTATCAGGTATTTTAAAAAAAGACTTTGCTTTTCAGTTGAGATTTCAAGTGTTTCATTTAATACAACTTATTTGTATCCATGCTAAAAGGGTTTGTTTTTTTTTAATTTTAGATTTTAGATTTTTATTTTTTTTTAATGAACCTAGTTATCCAAACCACAAGAATTAATGTTACAACTAAGGTTCATTTTTTTATGAAATGTCACACACCTATCCTCTTTTACTGTTGCCAACCACTGAGGAAACCCTAATCTTTTTTTTTTATCATAATGATAGCAATAATGATATAAATATTTTTTTAAATTCTTTTATTTATTACACTGGAACCACCATTAAATGGAAGAAAAATTCAGAATCCTCAAAATGTCCATGTTTTTTAAAAGTAAGTTGGGAGAAAACTGCTTCTGTCTTAAGTGAAAGAAAGTTGGGAGAGACTTCACAAAAATAAATGATGCCGAAAATAGGACCACAACTGTATGATTGTACCAAAATAATAATTCTGATGTTGCAATTTAACAAAACCTATTTTTTATGATTTTTTTTCATTTCATTTTTTTGTATTTTGACTCTTGTTGACATTTAAAGTAACAAATTATTAATATTTAAATTAATCAATTCGGGGATAAGTAAATTAGTGGATTTACTGATTTATTTATTAATAGTGTACATAAAGTCAAGACAATGGCATTGAAATTGTCTTGTAATAAGGTCATATTTTTTATGTTTTGAATTTTAAAACTTTTGCATTTGGTTAAATTTTATATAATTGCTTTTTAACTTATTAAGACTAACACACTTATCTATTTATTTTATTAATGTTTTGATCTGTATGTTCTCTAACCATCTTCAGATTTTACAACTGCATATTCTACATTAAAGATATCTCTAATTTAATACAAAACCTGAAATGTTCATCTGCAGACAATGGATGTTACTCCAAAGGAACAAAAAGTAATCATTTTTGTTTAAATATTTTACTGTTGAATAATCTAAGATTTTCAAATGATTATTTCTGAAAATGCTTCTGGAAAATCATAAGTGTTTTGTTGTTTTTTTTTAAGGGAAGAGATAAACAAAAAAACATATCAATCAAATATAGAAAAAGTAAGCTAACATAGGTAAATTTATTTAAGATTTAAATAATGTTTTCTCCTCTCCAGGAGGATTAACAATACTTTAAGTAAATTAAATTTTTCTGTTTACTCGAATTTTATTGTTTACATGTTTGAAAAAATTAAACATGACATTTTCTATTTGGTTGATATCTTGAAAAAAAATTAGTGAAGATGGTGGAATGGCATATTGAGAATAATATTGTTTAAAACTGATAAAAATTAAGATAAATTTTAATTTTAATTTTTGGGATGTGGAAACAAAATTTAATTTAAGAAATCAAATTGTAGTTAACTAAAACTTTTCTCATCCCCCAATGTATCAGAAAAATAAGTTCTTAAAAAAGTTTGGCTTTAGGTTACCCTTACCATACTTTTAACCTGAACTAATGAGAAAAATTCTAATGCTGTTGATTAAAAACTATATATATATATATATATATATATATATATATATATATATATATACACTACTGTTCATATCCAGGATTAAAATCTCCAAATCGTTACTTATACCAGTATTAGAGGAAATTTTATTACAAAGCAAATTTTAAATTGAACAATGAAATATGTAAAAAAAAAACCACTATATATATATATATATATAGAGAGAGAGAGAGAAATTTAATTTTGTTTCTTCATCAGTTAATTGATGTAGAGCACCAAGTGCCTATTCATGCATTAAGCCTGTTTGTATTTTCTAGAAAGAATATATATCACTATATCATATTTTATTACCTCTGTGTATCATTTTTTTTACCTTTTAACTGGACATCCAATTTTGTCTTTACTGTTATTTTAAGAGCATCTGTTCCAAATCAGTGTAAAGATATTTGGTATTGTTGCATATTTTTACTTAGTTATAACTCATTTGCATTCATGTTGAATTGATTCAAACCAATCATATCCTATTGCTCAATCTTGCACTACTCACTTGTTTAAAATTTTTTAGAACTCTTTCTGTTTACTTTTAGTGCCACCTTGAAATATCTTATTTTGTTCATGAATTTAATTTCATTAAATATTTTACTTTTTTTTTCCCCAATACATTTTATAAAAACTAGTTCCAGATATACAATATCTCTAAAATATATATACTTTATTTATCTCTAACATTAAAATAGATTTTTTTGGGGTACAGATCCGACTTAATGGGCAACAAAAAACTTATATTTGAACAATAGAAATTCATTTTAATATAGTACTACAAAAGTGAAAAATAAATGAAATCAGGAAGTATTAACTAAAATGTGTATATATATTTTTTTCTGTTATACTCTGTACACATACGTACATTGGTTTGTAATCTAATTTTTAAAATTCAATAATTTTATTATGAAAAGTAAATCTTAGCATGGATATTACATTCAATGTTTAAACTAATGTAGTAGATACAAAAAATGATTTATGTATGGATCAGTACTTATGCCTAGGATCTCTAGTATTTTCAAACTGATACACAAATGGATAGACATTACATTTTATATATGTGAATGATAGTTGAAATGTTTGATAAAGTGAACATACATTTTTGGTTAACTATAAAATAATATGGATTTGATAATACTATTTAGCCAAGGTTTCTTTTTAAATTTTAATGTAAAAAAAACTATTTGGACTTTTGGTGGTTTCTCAATTTAGTTAAAATGTGTCCATTTGCCCATTAAAGAAAATGTAAAAGAGAGAGAAATTGTGAAACACTAAAAATATTATAGGTTTTTCCAGTAGATACTTATATTTTTATGCAAGATATATTCAAGTATTAGGTTCATTTTCAATTCATGGTTTAACAATCTGTCCCTTACATTCAACTTTAATCTAAAAATGTTAAAGCCACTATTTTCTCATGTTTTTTAATTTGAATATTACAACAGTATCAACCAAAATCTATATATTTCATATAAATTTTACAAATGATGAAAATTGTAAAGAAGCATTTTCTGCTAGTATACATCTTTATTGTCTCAGACTGAGCACAAACAACTGGAAAATGACAATTTATTTTCTTTGTATAATATAAATTTAATTATTTAGCTGTAATCAGCTGGGAATAGATCTATTTCTAAACACTTTCCAACATAGGTTTCAGTTGGATTTGTTTTTGTTATTTTTTGTGGAGATTAGATAAATTCATCCGGCACAAATTGAAACAGTGTTTCTGATTATTTTCACAAAAAGACACACAAATATTTTTTTCTACATACATTTTTTTTTGACAGGCTTTGAACATTGTATCTGTACTATTGTTTCCTGTTACATTTTTTGTTCAAAATCTGGTTTGTGTATGTTTGTTCTAAACATTTTTACTGCTGCTCACTTTTTTTTTTTTTTAATCACCTACCACATTTGTCTAACTTTTGATTGTTTGTGTTGGTTTCCTCTGGTTTCAGTTTTATTTTGAGTTTCATCTTTTAACATTTTATTAATTAATCATTGTCTTTTTGTAAAAATAATGAAAATTATGACAAAAATAGTTTATATTGAAAGTATGTTTATCTTATTGAATTTAGACTTGTATGGACAAGTGTGTTTATCTTTCATTACAGAAAATACTACAATAAAGTCATTAGTCATAATTTAATTACATTTCTTGCTTTGGATGAGGAACAGATCACATATATACAAATCATTTAATCTAAGGCTTAATATGGTTTGTATTAAATATAACATAACTTAAGGTGCTGAATATTCATTAGATGTTTATCAGATATTGGAGATTGGATTGTTAACATTAGAAAGATCAGCTAAAGCATGAAAGAAAGCACAATTCTGGAACATAACTAGATGACTTGTGAATTTATTGAGTTCTCATAACTGCAGTCCATGTGATGATATTGATGCTTCTATTTAGGAAGAAGTAAAGGATTCTAATTAACATTTCATAATTATATCCATTATATAAAGAATTTGGATTGGAAATTATTTTATTTATAGTGTATTTCCTTAATCCTGGCACACACACACAAGAATTTTAGTTGTGTGTGTGTATATATATATATATATATATATATATATACTGCCTATCAATTTGGCTTCATTTTTCTCATTGTAAGTTTTTTTTGCCCTGTGCAGAGTCACTTTTAAATTATTTAGTGTTAAAATTTAATTTCTGTAATGAAATGGAAGAATGACAATGAATAATTTTTGATTTTATTCATATATTAAAAATTACATTTATAAATTTTCACATGATGATAATGAAGTACAAAGAGTTTAAAAGATGAAGAATAAAGAAATTTTCATTTAATTTTTATTTAAATTGATTTTGCTGTTTTTTTTGTTTTTTTTAAATCTTTTTATGCCCTGCTCTGATTGTGAACACCTGGAAAGTTGATGATGTTTCTAAACTGCATTTTACTATTTATGAAATATTAGAGTATTCATAATTTATGTATTTTGTATGTATAAGTTTATTACATGATTATAATGCTTTAGTTCTATTCTAAATATCAGTCCTCCTACTGATGCTTCTTAGCTTAAAAGCAACCATCATCCATCATCATCATTTCCATTTCCTTGTTTGCAATATTTTCTGATTTTATGTTTTTTTAAAATTTGGACTGATATCTATGCTATTTTTCTCATTTGAATATTTCAAAGAGATTCTTCTATAGCCATCATAAAAATAAATTCTTATGAAAATGTTTGCTAAACTAAATTCAAAGTTAATTTAGTTGATAAATCTGATTACATCTTAAACTTGTACTATATTCATTCATTCTTAAAGATTTTTGGTATTGGTAAGGTTTATCCTATATTGATAGAAAATAAATTGCTACACTCTGAATATGTGCTTCAGTTTACTCAAGATTAAAACATACAGGTAATATAAATGGATTATAGCTAATGATTATCAATGCGTGCACTGGTTCCAAAATAAGAGATGTAACAATACTCATACTTTTCCTAAGTCAAAATTGGAATTATCATTCAGAGTGTTAGTTTTATTATCTGTCTGTATATATTACTTTAACAAGTAAAGGTACAACTCTGATATATTGACAATTGATGAACAAGCATCTCTTCTTTTTTGTAAGAAGGCACTTGAAATTTTCAGAACTGACTAACTAATATATATAGCGAGCATTGACATTGCTGATGATCTTTGAATTTTGTAAGATTTTCTTAATTTTTAGCTAAGTTTTAATCCTTATGAAAGAGATATAATTGTTGATGGTATCAAACAGCAGTCTGTTTTTCAATTCAATGAGTTCAATTGAAATACTTAACTGTATTATTTGACATATATTATTGTCATCTTGAATTTTTATTGTTAGATGAAGGATTGTTATAGAGTTTTTACTTGTACTTCTTTCATCCTCACTTTAGTAACTTTTCATGGCTACTATTCAAAATATAACAAATACTATGAGTTTATGTAAACAATCATCAAAGATATAAACACTGAGAAGGAGAGTGAGAAAGAAAGCTGTATGGTTAGATTTGAGATCCTGCAATAATTGGGTTTTATAGTTGAAGTGAAAGAGCAGTTAAGACAGACTTTCTTTGGAAAAAAAGGAGACTAGGTTATGTCTTACTAAAGAATCATTCTTTATTTTTAATCTGCACTTTACTAACAGCTGGATAATAACAATCTGAGTAGTTGCAATAAAAAGCAACTGAAATTAAGATAAGAGAAATAAAAATTGATATATAACATTGATTCACTAATTGACATTGATATTAAAATATCTAATTAGTATTTACTGGATTGTTAATTCAGCAAAATATTAAATCAAGGAAGAATTTGGAGCCATGGGCATTGAAAATACACACTATGAGATTTTAATGTTATGGATAGGAATTGCTGCACATATATCAATATCTATTCCACAAGGATTCTTTGTTGAAACTGTCACTTCTTGAGAAAAAAAATTAAACTTAAAAAAAGATTGATTAGATTTTGTTTAGTTTTCATTTTATTTGTATTGATTCTCTGATCTTGTAAATCAATTAATCCTAATTAAAATCCTTACTCATGTTTTACTACATTCTAAACTGAAACTTATGATTTTCTTTTAGTTCACTTATTTTACACATACCTTTTCTAAATATTATACTTATTCCAAGTATACTATTACATTTAAAAACTTGTTTCCAAGTATTTTCCATCTTTATGTCTAAAGCTGGTTTTTTAAAAAAAATAGACTTTTTATTTATCTATTTTTGATTCATTGAATTTATTCTGAAACATTTGTGAATTTGATCAAACACATTTTCATTTAAATGAATATTTTTGTAAACCTTATACAGTTTTTGATAATTTTTTAAAATAGAGTTTAGATCTGTCATATGTCTTAAACTTTAATATAGAACAGGAAAAATTATTTGGCAAATAAAATTGTATTCAGGTAAAATGAATGCAGTGACAGTGAAGATATTACTTTTAAAATTCACTAAATTTTGCTTAATCTGACACACAGGTCTCAGATTGTTTATGGTACCTCCTATTACTATCAACCATCTAAGCAGGCCCATTGCTGCTTAATTTCAGTCATTTTAAAGGAATAAGAGCTTTCAATATGAATTAATAAATTGAAAAAAAATTATTTTCCTTTTCTTGTTTGCTTAAAAAGTCTCAAAGTGTCTCCTACAAGAAATTCAGTCATTAAAATCTTTTTGTTTTTAGGTGTTTACTTTATTAAAGTTTTCTAATCTTAATCCAGTGACTTAGTAACTTTTTAACTCCTGTTCTCTCACCTATTATCCAGGTTCAGCTTTTCAGTTTTGTCAGCATTGTTCAATATTAAATTAAAGATATTTTCATTTAATCATCATTGGAAATTTTTTTCTCGCCCTCCTTCAATTTTTGGAGTAAAAAGATGCCTTTCTAATAGCAATTCATACTCTCATGATCTTTTTTAATAAAATGTTTTATATTTCTAAATATATATTTAAAAAAGAATTGAACTGTAAGTTTGTTATTCAAAACTTTTTCAAAATGATATAATACTGAATATTGATAATTGGTTAAAAGTAAAATAAACTGGGAATTTTAAAGGTAGGATTTTAATGGCTTGGAGAAAAAAAAACATTTTAAAATAATTTATATTAATCATTATTATAAACTTATAATTTTCATATAAACATCAAGGTAACTAGTTTTTTATATTAAAAAAAATAAAAATCTATAAAGGTTTTGCATTTATTAAAAAAATTATTTGACTCATTTTGCTTATTTTTACTTTATTAAAGAGAACTGGATATGTAATTCTCAACTGATCAGGTTTCACGAGTCATTTTGTTTTGAAAAGAATGATTAAATATTTAATTGCTTTATATAAATAAAAGATGAAATCGTCCTATTTTTAAAAAGCCAAAATTCTTGGTATGACAAAAGTCTTAGATTTAGGCATATCATCTTTGAAGTAATTTTTGTGGGACCAATTTGTCATCTGCAAAAAAAAATTCATTTTAATAGATCATTCTTTGTACTTTAAAAAGGTGTGCAGTTATTTTTATACAAACTTTCTATATATATATATATATATATACATATAAATAAATTTGGATTTGAAAATACATTTGTCTTTTGTTCTTATTTTCTAAAATAGCTGCTATATCAATTGGGATCAGATTGGTTGTGCTCTAAACTGATTTACAGTTTTATTTTTATTCTTAAAGATAGAGCAGATATTGATTGCTAGAAAATGAAAACATGCTTTAAGTTTTAAAAGAAAAAATACAGCTAAACTATAAACAATAGTTTTTCCAGTAACAATGCTTACTGAGGAGGACCTTAATAACTCTTGAAAATGGAATGTTCAGGTAAAATTCAAAAAGCCATAGATTTTATTTTTGTGTTAAATACTAGTTTGCTTTCTTTGTTTAATGGCATGTCAACCTTTGTGAGTTATTTAATACCAAAGCTCTCTTAGCAGAACAGCAGTGATATTCTTTAACCCATAGCTGGGGTGATAAAAGGGTTCTTTCCCAAGAATATTAGTCCAAAAGTAAACAGCTCAACTCAAGTTTGAACTTGCTTTGAGTTTGCAGTCCAGTGCTTTAGCCATGACACCACTGGGACTCTCCCTCAAATACGAGAATGTTGAGAAAAAAAAGAAAAGAAAGAAAACAAGGAAATGGAGGATAAGGAAAACACCTTTAAATATTTGAAACATCTCAACTCAAGAAATAACCCAAATTAGCAACACAATAGGACATTTAAAGTTATAAATTTATTTATACAATCCAATGTTTATTTGGATCTATGAGTAATACTACAGAATAAGCACACATATATATATATATATATATATATATATATATATATATATATATAAAACCTGATAGAATTACTAATATTTTAAAATAGTGACTGAAATTAAATGAATTAATTGAACCCTTTAAGATATAGTTCTTGTTGACCCATGCAAGTTTTCTTCAAATATTTTAGCACTGAAAACTTTTTTTTTGTTAACTGGACCAGTTGATAATCAGGTTCCAATTAATCAGAATTTACTGTATTTAAACATGGTTGGGTAGCATAATAGTTATTGGTACAGAAAATATAAACAGCATAGAAAGTTTAGATTCCAATAAAGGCTGTGTTCACTTCACACTAATGGTGTTAGGAAATGCCAGAATCTATTTCTCCCCATTAGCTCTGAGTAAAATAATAGGTGCTCCAGTCATGGTGTGCAGCCAGTCTAGGACATTGGGAAACCATTATTTTAAAATAGGATGGATAGGCCTGTCTCACCTTGATTGGCAACTGACTGATTCTAAATTCTTTACTAGATGGGTACAAGGCTAGCAACTCCACCCTGTTAACTCTTACTTGCTTCCAACAGGCTGTAGTGATATTTAGATATAAAGGAAAAACTGATAAAACTGATTCTATTAACTGTTTAAAAAGAGAGTCTTTACTCCTGTGTAAAATGGGAAGAATACTATTCTTTTTATTTTCTTATAAACAAAATACAGTTTAACTTTGAAATTTGAGAGGGCAAAACATCTATCAAGTAGGAAAAATTCAGCCTATTCAAAATGTTTCAAATCTTTACATTTTTAAACAGTTCAAGGGAATTAACTCTTTGTAAGTAAAGATTTTTTTAAAGGATATTACATAAAATCCCAGAATAGACAAGAATAAATTCAATATACTTAAGGGAATAAATGATGGTTGGTTGAATTTTATGGCAAGGCAACACTTGGTTTATTTTATGCCAAAGACATTTTTTTTTAATTTTATTCTTTTGCTAATTGGGTATAGTTTTAAGGGTTAAGTAATTATCTGCTGAAGTCAGCATTTCTGTTAGTTGTTAGAATATTCATGAGTGAATGTAGGTATCTTTTTGTCAGGGAGGTTCCTGTTTCAGTTTTAAGGAGTGAGTTAATGCAGAGTCAGTTTAGAGTGGTCTCTTCTAATCTTACTAGAATCTGGTTTTCTTTTTTTTAAGATCTGTTGTATTTGATATTGCTTTTATAAATATTTTTGTTCCATAGCTGTTGCTATTTCTTTGGCTCATTTTAGAGTTTTTTTTTTGGGGGGGGGGTACCATGTCAAGTGCAGATTTGGCTTTATGGTTTCTCTGGATCCCTATATAGTTTGGGATCCAACAGAATATCACCTTTTTGGTATGGCTTATCAAGTTCAGATTGTTCAAGAGTTTCATGATGAGAGGGTTATTCACTTTTCCATTTTTGATAGAAGAAAGTACAGAGAAGGAATTAGAATTGATGATGAATCTTTTTGAGTTGCTTGTCAAGACAATGTTGAGTGCCAGTTGATCTGAACTCTGTTCTGTGTGGGCTGTTACATGGAGTTTTAATGCTTTGCTGCATTTTCTATTAGGTAAGTAAGTGGGGAATGAAGGTTAGTTTTTTGTTATTGAAAATTTTACCAAGGATTTGATCATGAGAATTTGTTCCATCCAGTTTAAGTGTAGAGTTGTTATGCATTTTCCTTAGTTGGCACAAATGCACCAATCAAGTTTTACTTTGGGAGAAATTAAAGCCTTTTGCAATTACCCATTGGTTGATTTTTCCTGATGTAGTGTTTCAGTTGACACTCAGTTGTGCACATATATTTAGATCTGGAGGTGATATGGTAATTATAAATTCCAGGATTCAGGCACTCGGAGATGTTGATTTTTAGATTGAAGAGAATCATCAACAGTAAGCTCTCCTGCTAGACTACCTCTTCTTGATTATGGAAGTTTGATCTGATTTGGACATTTTTTTCTCTCAGGAAATTCTTGATTAAATTAGTCAATTTGCCTAGCAGCCTCAAGTTGTGTAGGTTTTTCTTCATACTATATTTCCAGGTAGCCTCATACACCTTCTCTAGGTAAAAAAATTGCTATGAGATTTGTTTCTCTTATGGAGGTTTCCAGTTTGATTGTATGATCCATCCATGTTTCTGAAGCTGCATTGGGTAATAAAGTTTAAGATTCAATAAAGCAACCAACCTTTTGTTGACCATATGCTAAATGGTTTTACAAAGGCAGCTTGTTAGTCCTTATTGGGAGGTAGTTTTCCGGCTTAAAGCTGTTTTTCCTTGGTTTGGGTATGGGGATGATAGTTGATACTTTCCATGACTCTAGGAATCTATCAATTATCCAAATATCATTGAGGGTGGTTAAAAGGTAGTTTAGTCATTTGGTAGATGTTTAAGGCATTCAAATAGATTTAATCTGGGCCAACTGTTGTGTTGTGATCTTTGGGTGGCTTTAGTTAGTTCTGGTAATGTGAAAGATTTGTTATAGGCTTCAGAGTTGTTCGATTTGAAATTAAATCTGTTTTTCTGCATTATGTTTGAAAGTTAGGAATTGTCAGTTTGTGCTCCTGAGCAAGGAATTTGTTGAGATTTCAGCTAGCGTATCTGCTATACCTTTTTTGTGTTACTTCTGTCTTGTTTTTCATAAAGGGTTTAAGACAAGTTGGCTGAGTGGGAATAAATGAGCTTAAGTCAATGTAGCCCCAGTTATGTAGTAAATACAAATAACAGCCAATTGAATGTCTATTTCTGCAATAGAAAGTGAAAAATTTCAACCAGAAAATAATGCAGTAATTAACCTGCTTTTAAATTTATTTTAAAAATTACTAATTTATAACCAAGAAAAACAATTGCTTTTTATTTCAAGGTTTTACTTATCTGATTAAAATTAGGTTGGCAGGGGTTATCATTCTTGTTTTTTTATGCCGACTTGGACATCTCCACTTTTTACAATCTTTTCATGTCAAATTTTTAAAAAAATCTTTGCACACAACATAAACACTATTAATACAAAATCTATAGGTTTTTTTTTCAATAATTCATCCAATAGTTCCAGAAATACTAAGGGTTTATATATAAACCAGGTATACATTCCAAGATAAATAGGCTCAGGAACTACTGGTGTAGACAATATTTATATATTCTGCTACATTAATTGGAAAACGAAGAAAAAAACAAAAAACAAACTACTTTTGCAAAACATCCTTCTTATTCAGAGATAAGTCTGGTTTCCTATGAGGTTTGCAAAAGAGTTGAACCTTTTTATCAGTTGGAGCTATATCTCAGGCGTCAAATTTGGGGGAGGCAACATTGATCACAAAGCAGATTTATGAAGTGGAGCAACAAGATGCTCAAAAACTTAACAAGTTAAAAAAAAAAAAAAAGATCCACTTTCTTCACACACACTTGGACAGGTTTCCAGAGAATCCTGATGTTAGAGAACAAGAGACAACAGAGGTGAAGCAGTAAAGTATCAAGGCAAATAGAAAACTAACTACTCTAGAGCCATTAATGTGATTATCCTTGTATCCCACAAAAGAAAATACAAACATTTAATACTCTTAAAGCACTGAAAAACAAGAAACTAAGAAAAACATTTAAGTACCTAAAAATATTCATATTTATTGCCATCACTGAACCAGATGTTAAAATAAAAACTGTATTATACTGAAATAAATTACATTAAATCTAATCCTTTTGCATAAAAGGATTAGATTTTTATGAAAAAAATTTGTTTAATGCTTTATAAAAATTTTAAAATTTTCATAATTTCTGTAAAAATTTTTTTCTTCAAATATCATTCAAAATTAAAATGAAGAGTGAATGCATATGAAAATTGTTTTAAGCACAAATTTTTGTGGCTAAAAATATTTCATTAAAATTTTTTATTTCAGTATGTTCAAACTTTGACAATCATATAAATTAGACCCAATCTTGTAAAATCATTTGTTATCCTAAAAACTACATATTGGCAATAAAATTTATATTGACAAATGTAATCTTATACCTGACATTCTTTTATTTATTAAATATCAATAAAATACTTTAACACAGATTTTTCTCTTCTCTAAATAAGTTCAATCCTTCCATTATAGGGAAGATGCAATACAGTGTCAATTTTTCTTTTTTAAACCGTGTTTTAAATCCTGTTTACCTTATTCAAAACTAGTTACTAGGCTAGAGTTGTCTCCCCTACTAGTTACCCATCAATGAAAGGCAGATGAGGAAACCAACATCAATTGAAATGCAAAGTCTTGTCCAGGATTTGAACTCAACTCAATAGTGTCCATTTTCTATGACTATAACCATTAAACTATGTGTATGCCTCCACTTGCCAAGTGAGTTCAACCTTCACCGTCTCATATTTGCATCCTTACAGCAAATGTAAATCACATGTTAAAAAAAAAAAAAAAAAAAAAAAAAATGCATCATAAAGTATAATGGTTAACAAGCTATGGTTGTAAGTTCATTTAATAAATCTAAATATTTTCTTAGGCAAATTGTCAGATCTAAACATGGATTTGAATACTATTAATCCAACCCTAACCAATAGGACAGTACAATTAGATAAAATAGTATTAACTGTTTCCTTTAAGTTCATGTTCATAATCCAAGTCAATACATACATAAAAGACTGAGGAGTGGGGGGAAATAAACAAGATTAATATTTAGAAGCATTTCAAACTTTTAAAGCAATTGCCACACACTCAAAATACTAATAAAAATAAAAAGGATAGTATATCCAAAATGAATTTATTATCTGTCAGTCTTTACAAAGAAAATTTATTCCTTCTTTTTGCGTCCAGCTTTTTTCACCAGAGGGCGCTGACTGCGAATCACAGCACTGGCTTTCCTCATAGCAGCCTATAACAGAGAGGGAAAAATAAAACATTTAAAATATTCCTACTCATCCAGGCATAACCACACCCAACCACCAACAAAAATCAATCTCAAATAATTTCAGAAATTTAAATGTTTAAGTTTTATCATGCAAAAGTATACTTTTGTATATGCTACTTATGTAGTTATAACAAAATTCCTTTAATACAAGAAATTGATCCCGCCAAAAACTTTAATCCCAGTTTTTCAAACCATGTTATATTTAAAACTGAACAAAATTAGCAGCAATTAACATTTTAAAATTAATACTGAAGGCAGCTATTTATTTATAAAGTATATCAAAAATTCATTTTATGTTTTGACCAATTCATAAAGAATGTCAAATGGTTTTTGCAAGTTGGTTTCACAAAAATATGTAGACAATTTCATTCACACACACACACATTTAAGTAGCTTACCATCTTAAGATCTCGCCGGTACTTAGTCTTCGAGAGTGTCCTTCTGATAGCAGTTAAAGTTCTTCGTGGATCTTTTTTCATATCGACTTTGTTAAAAGCTGATGATGGATGTCTACTTTCTGATAAACAAAGAGAAAATAGATTATGAAATCCAGGAGTTAACAAGCATTCACTTACTGAAATTAATCCTTTATATCCAACTGTGTTTGGAATTACCTAGAAAAATTATTTACCAATTGTATAAAAACATTTAGAAATTATCTACTATCTTCAGAGCTTCTGTAGCATGTACATATACACATAAGAATAGCTGTTGCATAGTAAGGCATTTCAATGTCTAGTAACAATCTTTTAATAAAGAAAAAAGTTTGTACTTTTTTTTTTTTTTTGCATATCAACAAAATTTTGGGAAATTATAATAAAAATGTTCCTGACGTTAATTTAAAATGCCAGTATAAATATAAATGCATACTATTACAAATATATAAACCCAACAGCTAGGTCAGTGGAGAGAGAAAAAAAAACAACTTAATATTGAAAAGTATATCTAGGATTAAGGGATTTTAAATTTTCTATCAAACCAGGATTTAACACAATGACATACTTGTTCAATTTGTGGGTCCTAAGAGGAATGCATCTGACATCAGTTAAATGTGTTCATCAGAAAAAGCCATCATTTTTTTTTTTGTTTTGCATGTCACTAACCATGTAAAAACAAACAAAAAAAAAATCTAAGTTACCTCCCAACATTTATTAATCTCCACAACCAAATGAAACTTTTAGAATTTCACTAACCTCATAATTAAAAAGAGGCAACTTTAAAGCTATTTTGGATGTTAATTTTTCTATTCAGTCAAATAATTAAGTGAACAAGTACAAAATATTTGTTAATTCTAAGTGCTGAGGTCTAATGAATGTCAATAATCATCATTGTAAGAATTAGATTAATAGCCTAAATACACAAGGTAAAAAAGTCAGTACTCCATGTCATACACTTAATCATTACCACACACACACACACATATATATATATATATATATGGGGGGGGGTTACAAGAAGTTCCACTTTCTAGGATAAAAGTTGATATTGTAATTTTGGAAGAGACAAAATATTTTTTGGTTGAGAATTATATTAAAGTTTTCTAAAGAAAAATTCATTTTATATAAAAATATCTACATGAAATCAAAAATACAAGTAGTACTCTTAAGATAACATTCTAATATTAATTCAGAGAAAAAAAACTAAATTCATTATGTTAAAATGAAGTTATTTATCTCATTGATTATAATGAAAATCTACCCATGTGTGGCTTAACATATAAAATATTCAACTAATCTGAAACATGACAGAAGCCTAATTTTTTAAAGATTAGTCAAAGGCAATCAAATAAGAATATTAAATGAGAAATTACTATCATGCTTTCAACAATTTAGTTCCGAAGAAAATTCACTTTTAGAAATTAGAGTAAAATAATAAAAAAAATATTAGTGGCTAATTTTAATAGTGCACTGGGACACTTAATAAATTACAATGCTCTTTTTATATATAAAATCCCAAGGCATAAAAACAAACAGCAACAAATGTTTAGGAAACTAAGTGAGTATTGATCAGTATCCAAATATAAGTTACACTTAATTATAAGCATACTTCATGTTAAAATGGCTAGCAAGCAAACCTCCAGGTTTCAATTGAAGTTATGGTAATCTTTCATTGGATATTTTTCTTAATAGACACTACCCTTATAGATGTATAGCAGTAGTTTCCAGGCTGAGCTTTTTGATCTTTGCCATTACCTATGAGGGGCATCCACCTAGCATCAGTTTAAGCGCATAGTTCACCTGTTTTTGGAATCATCCCCCTTGCTTAACATCCACCATGCAAGATCCCACTGTTTCCAATGTAGGCGCCTCTGGTGGTGTAATGGTTAGCAAGCTCGACTAGCAAACCTACACGAGTGAGTTCGAGTCTCATTGGGTGCCCCTTTCATATGGCCTTGTGCCACATCTAAGCAAAAAGCTTAGTAAATTACCACTGTTTCCAATGTAACACACTTGCCCAGTTCATATAACACCCTCCCATTCCTCAGAATCTAATATCCAATGACAAGTAGAGTGACGATAATGATGGAAGTCACATGTTTTATTGTCAGTGTTTGACTTGACCATTAGCAAGCTAGTTCTACAAATCAATTACTGAGTAATATCTTTATGGCCTTGTGCCAAATTTAAACTATACAGAGTAAATAACAACATAAGCAAATATTACTCACTCTTTGTCTTGCGGGTAACAAAGACAATTCCTTTGCCATCTTTGCATGGCTCAATACCAACTGTTTTCTTGTGGATGAGACCATTAAAACGGAAAGAATGGCGTCCTTTCAAGTTGTTGGGTTCCTAAAAATAAAAAAAACAAAATTTAGATGGTTTTAAATTTTAATAAGGGCTCTAAACCAAAACAGATAAGTTTACTTCAATAAATAATGTGTTTGAATTTTACAGATAATTGATTATTAAAGAAAAATACTCATGTAGAGAGAACAAAAAAAAATATCTGCAGCCAATTCATAGGTATCAGAAATAAAGAAAGAAAAAAAAAAGATAAGGGATTATTATACATAAATTTTTTTTAAAAAATAATTCACAACTCTAAGGATACTTTTTGTAAAAGTCTTGTTTATATTTGGATGACTGTGTCAAAAATTTAGATTTATTAACATTAAAAATATTTTGAAGCTTATAACACAATAAACTTAAACTATGAGAAACAAAAATCTCCACAAGGAATCGATTTCTCATGATATGACGCTGGTGAGTTGCGATGGAAAGCAACTGAAAGACAAATCAAAATTTTGGCACTTCAAAACAAAATTGTTTCCAATTTGGAAAAAAAGCTTATTTTTAGAGGAAAAAATTTTGAAAATTTTGATGCGGATTTTTTTTTTTTTTCCAAAAATCATTTTGAGTTCAAATGATTTTTGGAAAAAGATAATGAATCCGTATGAAATTTTTTTTTTTTTTTTTAAATTGGAAACAATTTTATTTTGAAGTGCCCGTACATAACTTCAATTTTTGAATAACCAGGCAAAAATACTGGCATGGACCTATACACTAGTAACAATTCTGTCAGGTCGAATTTCAATCATTAAAAAGGAAGGACTAAGAGGGAACAATCTTGAAGTAAAAAAAATTCCCTAAATTAACGCTTTCCTGCACATGAATCAAAGGATATACAATACACAACTATATATACAGAGAAAATATCTGGGCGCATAAAAACTTTTAGGAATATCATGACCTTATTTGAAATTAGATGAAATAAAGAAAGTTTAATCTAAAAGAGTGAGCAAAATTCTTACTGTGCTAAGCCAGAGTCCATTTCTCTTGATTAAATGAGAATTGTTCTTCCTGATGATCATCCACTGTAAATCAGCAGACATTTTGGTTGCTGCAAAGAGATAAGATTGACAACTTTTATCTTTAAAAAAAAAAAAAAAAAAAATGAAAAAAGTAAATCAGTCAAAAAATGAAGATCTAACTTAACATTGTAAGTAGAACCTGCATTACATTGAGGTGCAAATTCACACATTTTTCTCAAAAATGAAAAATTCCCCCAAAATCAAAGTTATTTTTTAAGATCAAACAAAAAAAAAAAAAAAAAGGAAAAATACATTTTTCCAACAAAAATCAGTGGCTAGCGAAACTAAAATTTCAGGTTATTTTCAAAGATCAAACTAAGAAAACGAAAAAAAGAGAAAAAAAAAAAAAAAAAAAAAAACATTCTTCCCACAAAAAATACATTGGTTTGCAAAACTGAATGAAATAAATCTTCTGTTCATCGACATGGTTTTAGATTTACTGTAGAGATTATTTTTAAGTTTGATAAATTGTCTAAAAAATTTTGTACAAATCTTACACCTTCACATTAGTGGAAATAAAAGGACGTAATTTTTATTGAAATTTAAAATCGTTTTACTAGGGAAGTTCTACTAGAGAAATTAAATGTACACAACCACTTACAAATAGATTTTTTATTATCACTTTTTTTTCAACACACAAACTTTTTAATTATCTAATATTTATTTTAGAGGCTAAAATTCAGCCCATTATTATCAATTTGGTTAATTTTGAACTTAAATTCCTTTAGCTAAAGAATCTACTTTAAAGTTTTTGAAAAAAACTCCACGATAATTATTCAGCAAAAGAATTCATTTTTTAAATAAAAAATATCGCTAAATAAAATTATAGCATATAGCAAATACTGATGAAAAAAAGTCAAAATAAGTGAAAATATCTAGTAATTTTTTTTCATTTCGCCATGTGGCACAAGATTATAGTCTACCATCCATCTTTGTCGTTACCCATGTGGTCCAAAAAGCACATAATAATTCCTCAATAAATCACAATATTTGATAATTTATACAATATTCTTTTGGATACTATTTATATGAATGTTTTGTTATATAAATAACAGCGGAAATAATTCATTAAAAAAAAAAAGCAACAATTAATAAATTAAACTTTCGTATAGGGAACTTACCTTAGTAAGACTTCACGCTAACTTGAAGCTACAAAAAAGAGGTTGAGCATGCGCAAACCTATAGAAAATTCATTTACGCAGCTCATTTCCGGTTAATTTTCTCACAAAAAATGCTTAATAAAATTTTAAATATTTTGTATAAGATATATTTTGAGGAATAATTTTCGATCTAAATTAAATCGTGTATTTTTAAAAGTATTAAACTCTTCTTAATATTTGAAATTAATAAAAATAGGTTGTTCCGAGACTGCAATAAGCGGAAATAGATTTTAAATGCCGGCTAAAAAGAGTTAGGATAATAAATCACATATTAAAATATTTTAAAACAACAGTAATTTAGGTAGGTGTGTTATTAAAATTTCCTAGACGAAATTTTCATTAGTAAAAAAGATTCTTTGGTTCAAAATTATTTGTCTTTACTGTTATCATGCCTACACTCATGGCATGAGTGAAAAGTGATAAAAAGCAAAAGCGGGTAATTTCTAAACAAATATAACATCATTATACTTATTTTTTTATCAGTACAGATGAATTTATTCATTAATAATTTACTTGACTATCAGTAATAAATCAAATTGATTATAAATAAATTAATTATTTGCTATTTCTATTTCGACCTATTTACACAAGGGAAAATGGGTATTTGTCCAAAATAACCCGCCGAGGAAAAGTCTGCTATAATATACAAAAAAGTATATATAAGTCTAATATATATATTACCACGGACAATTCATCAGCGTGTTATTCTGGACAAGTATCGGAAATATACACTTAAAAATGTGCTGGAAAATTTATATTAAATTTTACTTCATATAAATCATTAAGTTTGTGTTAAAGTTCCTAGTGTTCTTTTTTTTTTTTTTTTTTTTTTTAAAAAAGATTTGAGTAATTTTTATTAGAGTATTAAAACAATTCTAAAATAAACATAAGGTTTATGTTATTTTTATATACTTTATACACTACATGATTTATATATCATATATTTTATATGAAAAACTTATATGAATAATACTTATAAATATATTTTTTATCCTTAAAAACTGATATGTCATATTAAACTAAATCAATCACACTATTCTTTATGCAATAGAATTTAAGAAGTTTATATATTATCTTTCACTAGTGGGTAGAGTGTTCACCAATGGACTGGGAGACCAGGGTTCAATCTCAGGTTGAGTCATATCAAAGACTCAAAAAATGGTACTTGATGCCTCCTTGCTTAATACTTAGTGTTATAAAGTACATATCAAGGATAAAGTGGAGCAATCCATATAAAGTAGTACCTTCCCCTACACTTTAGTGTAGTAGCTATTGAAAAGGGAGCCTTTGGGTTGCCCTTGACTACAGTCGCCAACTTTTTTATGTCATCCTTTTGGCTTTAAAAATGTCTTGTTGACAATTTTTTTCTTCAGTTTTTAACTTTCGGAAGCAATTTTTTATTACTCTTTAGATATAGCAGAGTGAATTCAAACTTTCTCTGTATTTAGTGGACAAAAATCTCTTATATTATTGTCATGTCTTAGGTTAATTAGTTTCAATAAGATCTTTCTTCTGTTTCTTAAATTGAGTCTTGGAGTAGACTGAAGTTCACCACTTCAAATTAAATGAAAATAATAATAATTAAAAACTAATGAATCAGACCAATATTTCAGGTTGTAATGAATGTAATGTTTTATTTTCTATGTTTAAGACAACATTTATCAAAATATTGCTTTTTGTTATCATTTAGGAATGATACAATGAGTAATTTTTATCTTTTTCTTTCAGATTATAAGAATATTGTTTGTAATCTTCTTCAGTATTCACCTCTATGTTTATCCCAACTAAAGAACACATTAGACATGTTTTACTCTATGAGTTTCATAAAGGTGTCAATGCAAGTACAGCAGCAAAATCCATTCAGAACACTTATGGAAATCATACATTGAATGAAAGAAGTTGCAGGAGGTGGTTTTCCCGTTTTCGAAGTGGGGATTTCAATCTAAAGGATGAGCCAAAAGAAGGACGTCCTAAAAAACTTGATTCTGAAGAATTGAAAACTATTATCACAGAAAATCCTGCCACAACTGCTAGGGAACTTGCTAAGAAATTCAATGTAACTCATACAACTGTCCTACGTCAACTGAAAAGGATTGGAAAGGTTTCAGTAGTCGGGAAATGGGTCCCGCACAACCTGTCCCCTGAAAATGACTGGACCAGCACCAAACAAAATCCACCAAAAGTTTGATGAGAAACTCCATCAATGTCTCATAACACAAATACAAGTGGAATGGATATAGTACCAAGCATGTCACAGGAGATAGCAGTAGTTTTTCAACCAACCAAATGTCTGCTTGACCAACCAAAAAATTTTTCAGTAGGAAACACTTCCAGAGTTAAAAAGACGAGCAAAAAAAAACAACAGTTCATCAACTGCCCTGTCAGTGGGGCTTAGAATACACTGACTATATTCCTTGCAGAAGATTAAGACTCCCCCTCCAATAAAGGGATGCGTTGAGTATGACACTAAACTGCATCTGATGGTAAGGCTCCCATTCTAAAAATCTGTAGAATGTGGTGTACTCTATTGCCATTGCCACTCTGACCCAGAGTGGTTGTACCTTTAAGGTCCCATCTATGGGTCAAATAGATCTCTTTAAATATTATTCATACTCAATAGGAATACTTGATGCCATATAACTATAAATTATTTGTATTTATAATAGTTATACAAATAATTATATGGTTTCAAGTAATTATTTCTATTTTGATAATAGTCATTTGTTGGCTCACAGTTATATGGTTTAAAGTAATTAATAATAATAATCCTGGACTATTATTAAAACAGAAATAATTGAAACCATATAATTATTAGTATTAGATAGGAATACATGAAAGCATATAACTGTGTGCTAACCATTTGTGTTTGATAGGAATACTTAATATCATATAACTGTGCAAAATATTCCTGAGAAACAGGTACAAAAGAAATGTAAATATAAATGTACATTTAACGCAATTTCCTAAAATAAACCTAGATGGGTTGACATGCAATTAAAATCAATCAATCAACTAGTTTATCAGTCATAGCAGTCTCACTAATGCATATGAAGCACTAACATAAGAGGTCTGCTACAAAATCAGCTCACCCTGGAGAGAAATATGCAACCTTTTTTTTTTTTTTTGCTGTTTCAATCAACCTTTATTTAAGAATATAAGACATTCTCATAGAACTTGGTTACCAGCCAGACATTTATACTAATGCTATTACTTGCCCAGTTGGCTGGGGCTGTAGAATACACTGATAGCTTCTCTACAGAGGGGTAAGATCCCCACCAACAAATGTCCTGGATATGACACTAAACAATCTGATAGTGAGGTTCCAATAATACTGGAGCTTTGGGAAATGCAGAGCACCCCTTCATTGCCATTGCTCCCAGGTCCACTCTGGCCTAGAATGGTAGCACCTGATAGGACCCTATCTATGGGTTAGATAGAACTAACTACATACTTATGCTCAACTGAATTGTTTGAATTAGAACTGTTTGATTAAACTGAATAGCTTAAATAGAAATGTTTTTGACAATTAAACTGTACTTACATTTAAACAGTGTGCTTATGCAAAACTAAATTGTTCAAAATGGAACTGTTTTTGACATTGAAACTGTACTTACACTAAATTGAATTGTTTAATATAGAACTGTTTTGACATTTAACTGTGTGTAAACAAAATCTGTACTCATACTAAATTGAATTAGCTGAATTAGAACTGTTTTGACAATTAAACTGTGTACTCATGCTAAACTGAATTGTTTGAAATAGAGCTGACTATTTGTATAAAAATGGATTTGGCATAAAATAACCTACAAAGGTTGATATGCCATAAAACCCAACCAACCAACCAACCTAATGCTATTACTAAATTTTGTTACCTTTACAGAAAGGACTCACAGTATATTTGTAAGAAAATATTTCTTTTATATATAAAAGAGTTTTGTTTCAAAGTGTATTCATGTCTTTGTTTTAACTAACCCTTGCTTTTTAAGAAATGACTTCTTCAGTGGAAAAGAGAATACACACACTAATCTACAATGTATATAAACTTATGTCATGACTGAACAGTTCCTCGGATAAGTGCTTTAGGCAAACTAGGCTATCACATAAGTTACTAAGAAATCTTTGGAAGTAAATAATAGAAATAAGTCTGATTTGTTTGTTTGGCTTTTATAGCATATCAACCTTGGTAGATTATTTAATGCCAAATCAATTTTTAAACAAATAAACAGTTTTATTTCAAACAATTCAATTTAGCATAAGTACATAGTTTATTTGTCAAAAACATTTCTATTTCAAGCTATTAAGTTTAGTCAAACAGTTCTAATTCAAACAATTCAGTTTAGTATAAGTGTAGTCTTTGTTCACATTCAGTTAAAAAATAAATCTGACCCTATGAAGAAAATAGAATAACAAAGTATTCCAAAAGTGGTGAATTTATTATAATGGAAAATCAACGTTAAAACGTTTTGGTAAACCTTCATCAGGACTTTAAGAAGGTGAAAAATGTTGCTAAAACAGTAATGAATGTTTTAATAAAACAACAGGAGAAAAGAGAAAAAATATATATACAAAGAAAGATCTCATAATCATTCAAACAAATTTTTTTTTTCTTAAAAACTATCCTTATGAATTTAGCTGTTTAGTATATGTCAATTGGCATATTCATTCAAGTAATCTCATGTAATTATCAAAACTTTTTGAATAGGGAGAAGAAAGTATAGAATACCTGACACTGGTTCTACTTAGTAAATAATTGTTGTGGGAACCTTACCCATCTTACTATAATGGACTCTTCTCACTGTTATTAGTATAGAGATCTCACTGCCAGAAGGGCAGATCACTATCAGTGTTATACGAACAGTACGGGACTTCTTACCTTTTCTATGTAACTCTATCTTTCTTGTATAATATAATCTATTATCTAATATCCGTGTTTGTGTTTTCATTAGTGACCCTTTCCGGGGCCACAACATACTGGCGACGAGGAACTTGAACGAAAAAAGGGACTCTCCAACAAGCAAAAGGGGTTAATCGCACAACATACTGGTGAAAATACATCACAACAACAAAGAGATACCCAACTACAAGTTGTTAAAGAATCTACAACAAAGTTCCAGCATACAACGAACTGGACAAGATTTTTGTTAAACTACAAGGTATCAAATTGTACAAACGACAGAGTGGATTTCTGGGAATATTTACTGAAGAAAAAAACAAAAAAACTTCCCCCTCCCCCCAAAATAATATGAAAGACCTTAAAGAAATGTTTACACAAATGATGAAGTTCCAAATGGAGTCTCAACAAAAAACGAAGAAAAAATCTTAAAAAATGAGGAAAAACTCCTTCAACTTCAGAAAGAAAACAAAGAAAGAATCGTAAAAAATGAGGAAAAACAACAACAGTTCTTCCTTGAATAACAAAAACGACAAGAAGCACTTTTTAAAAGTCTAAGTAATAACCAACTTACAGATAGTACTACTATTTTCACTCAAAATGCAGTGTGGAATGCTCTCAAAACATTTTCGTACACACCAGATGAGGATGAGACCGCATATTACAGAAGATATGAAGATATCTATATTACCGACTGTGCCGATTGGACTGATACAAAAAAAGTCTGGCTACTTCTACGAAAGCTAGGAACCGTGGAATACAACAAGTTTGCAGATTATATCTTACAAAAAAAAAACTTGCAAACTTAGCTTTTTAGAAACAGTTAAATTACTGTCAGAATTATTCAGCTTCAAAATGTCTCTATTCCACAAAAGATGGAAATGCCTCAACTTAACAAAAAAGGACAGTGATGATTATTTAGGGTTTGCCTCGGTCGTCAATAAAAACTGCAACAATTCTAAACTAGGTGAATTGTCAGCGGATAACTTCAAATGTCTGATATTCGCACAAGGCCTAGTGTTGGCAAAAGACGCGGAAATCAGACGCAGAGTTTTGTCAAAATTAGAGAACAAACCCGATCTCACACTTCAAAAACTGGCTGAAGACTGTCAGACATACAAAAAGCGAGGACAAGTCAGACAAAGTCGTTCATAAATGCATAACAGTCAAAGTACTAAATAAGTCGGTAAGATTTCAGTTAGACTCTGGCTCTGATTTATCAATAATAAACTTACAAACTTGGAGAAAATTAAATGGGTCAATAATGAAGATGACAAGCAAGATGGCGCAAACAGTAACAGGAGACAAAATAAAATTTGAAGGCGAAATAATTATCCCAGTATCACTAAATGGTATAAACAAAAAATTAAAAGTCTTCGTACTGAAGAACACAAAATTTGTTTGGGTCGGACTGGTTTCAGAAATTTAATCTCTGGGATCAACCAATTAATACATTTTGCCAAAAAGTAGAATGCATTACGACCAAAGCTGAAAAAATTAAGATGGAACTAAAAGGTAGTTTCCCCGAAGTATTTTCAGCTAGTCTTGGCAAATGTACTAAAATTAAGGCAAAATTTGAACTGAAGGAAAATACACGCCCCATTTTTAGAAAGAAGTGAAACGTACCGTTTGCCGCGACCGAAGAAATAAATAAAGAGCTAGACAGATTAGTGAATATGGGCATATTATCGAAAGTGGAATTCAGCAAATGGGCTGCTCCAACGGTATATATAAGAAAAAAATCTAAGGAAATCTGGGTATGCACAGATTTTTCTACAGGATTGAATGCTGCACTCAAGGATTACCACTATTCACTCCCCAGCCCAGAAGATGTTTTTAATAAATTAAATGGAGGAAAAGTCTTTTCAAAAATTGACTTAAGCGAGGCCTACCTCCAGATTCCAGTAGAAGAAAATAGCTCTAAACTACTCTGTATTAATACACACACAGGGCTGTTCAAATTTGACAGACAGTTTTTTGAATAAAAGTCGCACCGGCTATATTCTACCAGGTGATGGACACTATGCTGGACGGCTTTGACTTCACTTTTACTTATCTTAATGATATTGTAATTAGTAGTAAAACAAAGGAGCTAACACAGAGAACATCTGAACAAGGTTTTCACACAAATACAGGAATTTGGGTTCAAGGTAAAGGAAGCTAAATGCGATTTCTGTATGAACAAAATCAAATATCTGGGACATATCATTGACAAAGACGGGAGACGTTCCAACCCCAAAAGGGCTACAGCTATCAAGGATATGCCTACCCCTGATAATGTTACAACATTACAGAGCTTCCTTGGACTTGCAAACTACTACCAAGAAAAAAATCATAAAAAATTTGCATGATCTCTGCGCCCCGCTAAACGAACTGCTAAAAAAAGATAAAAAGTGGAGATGGACGCCTGAATGTCAAACAGCATTTGACCAAATTAAAAAGGCATTAACATCTGATCTTTTTCTCACGCACTATGACCCAAAACTGAAGATTATTGTCACAAGCAATGCCAGCTCATATGGGGTTGGTGTGTGTATCCTACATAAAATGCCCAATGGGACAAAAAGCCAATAGCCCACACATCTAGAACCCTTCTTCCATCCAAAAAGCATTATTCCCAGATTGAAAAGGAGGCCTTGGGAATAATATTTGCAGTGACAAAATTTCACTGATACTTGCACGGCAGATTCTTTACTCTATAAACAGACCACAAGCCCCTAATAACCATTTTCGGATCAAAAAAGGGTCTACCAATTTATACTGCCAATAGGCGACTAAGATGGGGAACGATTTTACTGAACTACTATTTTAAAATCGAATACCTCCCATCAAAACAGATTAACCACGCAGATGGACTATCAAGGTTGGTACTGAAGTATAGTGAACCCTTCAAGGACACAATAATAGCAGCCTTACGAACAGACTGTGAAATTAAAAACATGATAGCCAACACCATCAAAGAACTGCCTGTGATGCTACTCGAGATAAAAAGCAAAGCAATAAACGACTTTATTACCAATATTAAACAGAAAATCACAGCAAAAAACGAAAAAGTACCAGAAGTATTTTCACTATGTGACAACGTCCTCCTGTATAGTGAAAGGGTTGTAATACCAAAGAAATTGCAAAACAGAATTTTAAGAGATTTCCATACGGGACACCCGGGAATAAATAGAATGAAGAGTCTCATGAGAAGCTATGTTTATTGGCCAAAGATGGATAATGACATTAGAGATATGATCAAAAAATGTAAAGGCTGTGCCTTAGTGGCAAA
Organism: Sepioteuthis lessoniana; assembly: GCA_963585895.1. Classification (NCBI taxonomy): domain Eukaryota; kingdom Metazoa; phylum Mollusca; class Cephalopoda; order Myopsida; family Loliginidae; genus Sepioteuthis; species Sepioteuthis lessoniana. Next base: position 45,693,904 of record OY757937.1, read on the forward strand.
AGCACCCACCACTACTTTCAAACCTTGGCCAAAAACAGAACAATCTTGGTCGAGGATACATGTTGATTTTGCGGGCCCCCTGGAAGATTTCTACTACCTAATTGTAGTGGATAGTTACTCTAAATGGCCTGAGGTTCTCAGATGCAGAAGACCTACTACGGGGACGACTATTGGGTTCCTCCATGAACTGTTTGCGTGGTTCGGTGTAGTAGATTGTGTGGTCAGCGACAACGGAAGGCAATTCACATCAGTCGAATTCAAGGAGTTCTGCAAAATCTTCCACATAAAGCACATAACCACACCGCAATATCACCCAAGATCAAATGGCCAGGCTGAACATTTTGTAAACGTTAAAGCGAGCACTCAAAAAAGCATCAGGTACCACGACGGACAAGGCACTACAGCAATTTCTGCAGGTATACAGAATTACACCCAATCCCAATACACCACTGGCAGTCTCACCAGCTGAGACAATGTTTGCTGGAAAGATAAGATCCGTCTTTGATAAGCTACTCCCAAAACAAAATAAGCTACGAAAGACCACATTAGCGCCTAAAAAAAGGTTCAACCCAGGAGAAAAAATTTATTTTAAAAAATATCAAAATAACATGTCCTGTTGGGAATGTGGAATAATTAAAAAAGAATTGGTGATATGGTGTACATTGTAGAAGGACCGAAATACACACATAAGAGACACCAGAACTAGTTACAGAAATGCTGTTTGAATGACTCCAACGACGTACCACAAACAGAAGAGCCAATAGACACCATTTTTGACATGTTTGATTTAGATCCTCCCCAACCAACACCTGAAATACGTCGGTCAGGGAAAAAAGGAAATTCAACAACAATAATATACAAAAAGTCTCAGGAATCCATGTAGGGCCAGGAAGAGTGGAGGATGCATATGGCTTGGACCTATTCAACACACCTTGTTCAGATTTTTCGTATGAAAGGCTCAAGAGGGCACTTTTTACCCTGTATGAATTGATAAAAAAAGACTTTATATAATAAGTGTCTCAGCATATTTCTAAATGTCTTAAAAACAGCAATTTTAGGGGTTTAATTTGCAAGTTATAAAATGTATAAAAATTGAATTTTCTCAAATTATATATAAACCAAATTTATTGAAATGCCATCTTTATTGTTTTTAGAAGGTTTTTCAAAAACTTTAAAACTTTATCTACAAAGTGTGGGCTAAAAACCATACTCTGAATTTTTTATATGTATGTGTTTAGGGCATATGTGCTGTATGTGTGTTTTTCCCATGTTGGTAAAATGAAACTAATACACAAAATAAAGAAGCTAGCACACCTTTTCTTGTCACTTTTTGGTTTTATTTTATATTTCTTGGAAGAAAGTCTTTATAGTATTTACCATTCAGTTCCTTTGTATGAAGGGTTAGGGTAATTTTGGTACAAGGATCTGGCAAAGTCAATTTGTCATTGAGTTGGAATGCTTGTGTATTACTTTGATATCTCTGGGTTCTAAGAGCTACTGAGAAAAGAGTTCTTCCTTAAGTCAGGTTGGTAGTAAAAAAGAAAGAGCTGTAAAAAAAGTAAAATGAAAGCATGAACCTTGACCTGAAATTTAGAACACTGTGGTAAGGTGACCAAAATCCCTTGCACGATGGAAAAATGTAAATCTATATTATTTATTATCTTTATGATTTTTGTTATAGTTTTTGAATTTTATTTATCATTTAATTTTTTCTATACCACCACATATGCCAGAGTATTAGAAACAACATGATACTGGACATTAGGAATGATACAATTGGAGACAGGAACAGCAGGCCTTTATGTTCAAGATTTTTCACCATGTGTGAAAGCAAGAATGAGGGTTGGCTAAAAAATTCAATGGCTGACCAAAATAGTCTCATGGAATGGGACTAAATGAGGTTTATTTTTCAACATAGTCTCTCTTGCAGCCCACACACTTCTTCAATTGGTATTACAATGCTTGGATCCCATTGGTCAAAAAAGTTATCAATAGAAAATATGACATTATCACATGAACTTTTCAGCCTATGAACTTTTCAGCCTACCCTCATACATGTATAAAATTAGATATAATTATATATAAATTATGTATATATATCATAAATTAAAATGATATTAATAATGATGATGTTTATAAATAACATTTAATATTGATAATGATAATATCAATAAAAGCACTTTTTCTATTGGTATTGCAGTGTTTGGATCCCAATGATCAAAAAAACAACCAATAGCAGATATGACATCATCATATAAACTTTTCAGCTGATGGACTTTTCAACCCACCTTTGTATGTTCAGAGTCAATAGGTAAGAGGATAAACACTTGATGAAAAGTTATTAAAATTTTTAGCTATATGAATACTTCAAAAAGTTAAAAGCTTAGAAACAGTGCCTTATCCTCTAGGATCATCATCTGATGAAGTCTTTGTTGGAGGTACTGCTGCAGTTTATGCAGCCAGTATTTGCATTAGTTTATTTGAAGTGAATGAAAATACTTGTCAAAATTTAAATAATAATAATTGACACACCTGAAAAGTAAAAATTAAATTAAATATGCTATTAACCCTACTAGTGTGTAAAAACAATAGAAAATAGTGTTGTCTAGATCAGAGACAATGTATGCATTCATGCAACCATTCCACCATGAACTGGATGTGACTCAAGATAATTTTTTTAAGTAGAGTACAGCTAGTTTGAATTTAGAGTTTTCCTTCAAAATTGGTTGCCTTACCAAGGCTAGAGAACCCAGTCTACTCTTCTATTTATATATTTCTAGTGAAGAGAAGAGATGGATTCATGCCTTTCCTAAGAGTGTTAGCATGAAGTAAAACATAATCAGCCCCATTCAAATAAGGTCGCCAATTTTATTTCCTACGACAATAACCATTATGCTAAATGCACCTCCAAAAGATCAGAGACACTGTGTTGGATGGATTTATTGATGTTGAAAGATATTGGGACACTATATATAGACATAGCTCTATGTGAAAGCATGTGTGTGTGTGTGTGTGTGCATGCAGATGTATGCATATTTATGTTTGTGAGTTGGCCATGGGTATGCATATGTACATGGGTTATTTAATAAGTTTCTAGACTTTTTTTTGTATGGACACTTTTATTGATAGTACACATATGGAACTCTAGTCACCTTTGAACTAATCTCCTCCAGCTGCAATGCACTTGTTGTACCATTCCAACAACTTCTGGAAGGCCCCATAGAAGTCCTCTTGTATGAGCATGTCAATGACCTTCATCACAGCTTCTTTCATCTCCTCAATTGTTTCAAAATAGCAGCCTCTAAGTTTTTCCTTGAGCTGAGGGAATAACCAAAAGTCACAGAGAGTAAGGTCTGGATTATAGGGAGGGTGAGTAACTGTCTTGATGCCCATCTTGGTCAAATAGTTTGTGACAAGGATGAAGTTGTGGACTGGTGCATTGTCCTGCTGGAAATGCCACTGACCCGATTTGAAGAGTGCTGGCCTCTTCCGATGGAATCTCTTCCTGAACTCCCTTAAAACCTCAACATAGTATTCCTTGTTGACTGTCCGCCCAGTGGGAACCCAGTGCATGTAGATCATGCCAGTGCTGTCAAAAAAAGGGATCATCAAAAGTATGTTGGGATGATTTGCTCTGTCTGGCCTTCTTGGATCTGGGAGAGCCAGCATGCTTCCACTGGGAACTCTGTATCTTGGTCTCTGGGTCATAGCAGTAGATCCAGCTTTCATCGCAGGTCACCAAAGCATCAAGAACTGCAAGATCTGAATTGATCAGCTTGACCATCTCCCTGCTGTCATGACAACGTCTTTCTTTCTGATTTTCTCTGAGCGCCCTTGGGACAAACTTTGCGCAAATCTTTCACATCTTCAGTTCCTCGTGAATAATTGTGTGTATAGTTCCCACACTGACATCAAACTGTGCACTTATTGTCTCTATAGACACACGACAGTCCTTATCCATGAAATTCTTTATTTGACCAATCCACTCTGGTGTTCTGACTTCCTTACTCCTCCCACACCTCTAGTCATCTCTCACAGACTCTCTGCCTTCCTTGAATCTCTTATGCCACTCAAAAACTCATGCTCGATTCATGCAAGATGGTTGAAAAGCAGTCTGAAGCATTCCATAAATTTCTGTGGCATTTTTTCCAAGTTTAAAACAGAATTTTATTGCATATCATTCTTCTAAACTGTCCTCACGTCCAGATTGCATTTTTGAAATTCCCCAGCTGTAACAATCAGGCTTTAATAGGGTGTCTTCCAATTCCTGCAATAGCTGTTCATTTGAATGTGAAATCATAAAAATTGGTCAGTCATCTCATAAGATGTATAGCAATAACATACTGAATTTTCAAGAGTCTATGACAATTTTAAATGCCTGTACAAAAAGTCTGGAAACTTATTGAATGCACTACGTATATGTGTGTGTCTAAATAGGGGTCTGGAAATAGAAATGTTTGCTTCTCTATATATACAGAAGTTCAACCAGAGGACAGTCAAAAGAACAGGGTCAGTTAGTCACTAGAAGAGGTTAGAGAGAGACACAGAGGATCTACCAGAGGACAGTGAAAAAGAGGGAATCTGCCACTTGAAGTGGGTAAGAGACCAGTGCAGGAGGACAGCGACACAGAAGATGGCTAGTTAAAAAAGACACACCAGCCAGAGAAGAGACACAAACAGCACAGGAAGAAGAAATAAGTTGGCTTCTAGACCACCGATACAGAGATGATAAGGGAGAGAACAGAGATAGACAGATATGCTGATAGGCTGAGAATTTTTTAGTTAAGGGATTTCATGGAAAGAAAAGGTCACACGAGCTTCTTCTTAAAACCATTTATTCAATCTTTTGTGTTTTCGCCTCATTTCTTTCTTTATGGAATTGTCCCAGACATGCATTTCAATTTGCAAAGAACCAGCAAACATGATGTGGGGTCAGACAATCATACAGCTGGAAGAGTTGTATTCCAATAATATGAATGGGTTATGTTTTTAGTGGCTGTAAACTTTGCAGGTTACTAGTCAAGGAGGAAAGTTCATCTACTTGCTATGATCTGGTCCTGGATTCGTATGAATATTCATAGCCCTTCTTATGAATACTCATGTTTGGGAAACATGAAAATAAACAATTCAAAATGCACAAAATGAAAAGATGAGAAAAATATATATGCAGGTTTTATTTTAGAAGAAGTTTTAGGTAACATGCCTTCATTGTTCCAGGGAACATTCTTATTAAGCATCAGCTTTTACTCATACCTTTCACAAGAAGTATGTATTTAGCTAACTACTATAAGCAGAATGGGGGCACCTCAGATAGTGTAATGGTTAGCAACCTAGATTATCAAATCTTCATAAGTGAGTTTGATTCTCATTGGGTGCCCCATTCATACAGTCTTGTGCTATATCTAAAAAAAAAGCTTAGTAAATTACTACTATGAGCAGAATGCAATATAAGATCAATTTTATAGGTGGTTTCAATTCAGAGTTTTTCTTCTCTTAAACTGATTGCCATACCACGGCTAAAGAGCCTAATCTACCCTACAATTAACCCATAGTTAGATAGCTAGGCGGTGTGGGAGAAGAGATGGATTTGTGACTTTCCCAATTGCCTAAGTATGAAGTGAAATGTAAACCTCATCCTGGAATTGAACTCAGGATGCTGATTCCATTCCCTTTAAAAATAAGCATCGCACTATAAGTGCCTTCACAGGAAGTATAAGAAAAACTGAAATGTCAATTTTATTGAGATTGTCTGTAATTGATATTTTGAGTCCTCATAATTTGAGTTCTTTTTAAATGATCAGTTGGGTAGAAGAAAAGAGAGACTTATTTAAGAATTGGTTTCAGTTTTCTTTGTTTTTGTCTCATCAAAATGTGTATATTTTCTGACATGTGAAGTTCATTGGGGCTACATAGGCCAGTGCAAATAAAAACATAACTATTTCATACCATCGAAAAAACATAACTATTTCATACCATCATAAACACATAACCATTTCTTACCATCATAAACATATAACTATTTCATACCATCATAAACACATAACCATTTCATACCATCATAAACACATAACCATTTCATACCATCATAAACACATAACCATTTCATACCATCATAAACACATAACCATTTCATACCATCGAAAAAACATAAACATTTCATACCATCATAAACACATAACCATTTCATACCATCATAAACACATAACCATTTCATACCATTGAAAAAACATAACCATTTCATACCATTGAAAAAACATAACCATTTCATACCATCATAAACACATAACCATTTCATACCATCGAAAAAACATAAACATTTCATACCATCATAAACACATAACCATTTCATACCATCATAAACACATAACCATTTCATACCATCATAAACACATAACCATTTCATACCATCATAAACACATAACCATTTCATACCATCATAAACACATAACCATTTCATACCATCGAAAAAACATAACCATTTCATACCATCATAAACACATAACCATTTCATACCATCATAAACACATAACCATTTCATACCATCATAAACACATAACCATTTCATACCATTGAAAAAACATAAACATTTCATACCATCATAAACACATAACGATTTCATACCATCACAATTGAGGCACACTATATATAATGGTTATCATTGTTGAAAATAGAATTGGCAACTCAAGTATATATTCTGGACAAAGCTGTTTGTATTTCACTTCATGCTAATGCCTTTGGGAGAATCCATTTCTTGTCCTCCCTATAGATAAATAATAGGACAGATTGGGATCTTTAGCCTTAGTAAGAACAACCAGTCTAGGAAAAGGAAAACTCTGAATTCAATCCAGCTGAACTCCACTTAAAAAGATAACCTTGTGTCACATCATGCCTATGGGGTTGAGTAAATGGGTACATGCCATCACAAGAAGCCAAGAAAATAATTCTTCCTGTCTTGTATCTTTTATAAGAATATTAGGAGAGTTCCAAAGGCAAGGGCAGTAGTCTTTTTTAAAAATTTGTTTTGGTTTGGTTGGGTTTTATAGCATATCAACCATTGTAGGTCATTTAATGCCAAATCCTCTTTATACATATATATTAAATATATGATTTATAAACACATTTTGTTGATAACATTTTAAAATGATCCCGGACTAACTTTTTTTTGTCCACAGTTTAATGGTTTCAAGTATTTCTATCTAATACTAATAATTCTATTCAATATTAATCATTTGTTTGCAGACAGTGAAGTGGTTAGAAGTATTACTACTTAACACTAATTATTCTATTCAACACTATTCTTTTACAAACAGTCAAATGGTTCCAAGTATTGCTATTGTTACAAGACATAGTTCTCATCTCAGAGCATGGCAACAGATTTCTTGTTTGAGGTCAACCAGTGGGTTGACCCTCATTGAAAGCAGGTCACAGGGATTTGACAAAACTCTAGACTCGTCCCTGGAAATCTATAATTGACATTGTGGTCTGAACATGAAGGCCAATGACTGGATGAAAGGTGTAATGTGACAAGAACTTGAGAGTTCACATGGCATAAAGGTGAATGGAAAAATTCAGTTGGCATCAGCTACCTGTCAATAAACACTCATGAAAATGCTCTGGGTGGAAAAAAATTAACATGGCCAACTCATTCACTGCATCCTTTGCCTGCCAGAACATTAGAAAAAACATGATAAGTTTTAGTGTATGGTTAGTTCCATATCACTATAAATTAATTTGTAGTTGTTTATGTAGTACTGAACAAAGAACAAAGCCTCATTAGAGAACAACAACGAAAGGTTTATTTTTATGACAGAAAGTAGACTTGTGTCAGAGTGAGAAAAATTCTTTGTGTGTTGCTGGTCGCAGCAGTGTCGCAGGTAGCAGCAGTTATCTTCGGTGAAGATCATCAATGCTGGAGCGTCCAGTAGAAAAGGATGGGAAAGAGGTCTTTCTTTTCTGCTGGCCGAGTACTCTTTGCTTCTGGCAGACTTCCAAAAAGGGTTAAAAAATAGTTCTTTAGAGGAAGATGGAATCAATGCGCTCTACCTGCTGATTGGTCAGTGTGGACGAATCACTTGGCAGGGGCATTGATTTGTGAGAGAAAATAAATCTGTGACTGCTACAAAGTCATCAAATGTTCATCTGCCTGTACCTTTACAGCTCTGCTACTTTTGGCCAGATTTCAATCAAACTTTCAGGAATTGTTAGATTCATGCATGAAAATATTTTAAGCAATATAAGGATATTTTGCTCAGACTGGATTTTAGGTGTGGGATATCTTTCACCTTCTATGTTTTATTGTCCTCTTTGCTATAAAAAGGTGTCCATTCACAGAGCTTACCCACTCTCTTGGTAATCAGTACAAGAGGCAGATGACTCTCCTTCTCCATATGCACTTGCCACATGGACCCTCTCTGTTGCTGTCAGGTGTTGAGTTGCTAAGAAGGAATTCATTTCATCTCAATTGTTGTTCCAAAAGAGCTTAGTAGCCCAATTTTAAAACATTGAAAAAATTAGGCATATAAATGAAGGAAAGCTTTGTCTTTTGAAAATTGGTTATCAAACAGCATTAAATCTAACCATGATGATATTTCAAATTATTTAAATGTAAATTAAATTACTTAAATGTTTCTGAAAATCAATGGTTCCAATCATTGAATTTGTAGACTATTTAATTTTCATTAAGTTTATCTTTTATTTTGTTTTTATTTACAAGTATAACAAGTATTTTGGGACTAAAGTCATACAGTAAATCTTAACAACTCTTATGGGACAGAGGTAGCAAGTAATAATTAATAAGGGAGATAATTCAGACTTGAAAACTTTCATATTAGCTTTAAAGCAGTGATTCTCAGATTCCCCTCTTCCACAGACCCCTTAATGTTTTAAAAAAATATATGAGGACACTTAAAGAGATTTTAATGTCCATTTGGAGATTATAGTAAAAATAAATAAATAAAAGAAGCTATCACAAGTTTTCAGAAACTAGAACATTTATTAAAAAAAATGTATATATTCAAAAGAGGGTCATCTGCACATGGTTAGGAAAGTTGTTTTAAAGGCTAATAACTTCTGCATTGTAAGTTTGATTCTCACTAGGTACCCAATACTTACAGCCTTGTGCCAAATCTATGCTATACTTAGTTTATAGAGGAGCCTCATATGGTTTCAGCTCCTGTTCTGGAGATCTGGAGAATGTAGAATATTTCTTTATTGCCATTACTCCCAGGTCTACTCTAAACCAGTGCAGTAGTACCTGTTAAGGTTTCATCTCTGAGTTAAATAGATCAGTTAAAAAATTATAGGATCATATGCAAAAAATAAACCTCTTAAGAAATAACTACAAAAAAAATGTAAATATTAATGTACTGTGAACTCATTTTCTTAACCTCATCATAAAATAACCTTAAACAGGTTGACATGTCATCAAAATAAATCAATTAGGCATTCATGGTGCAACTGTTATCGTTGTAGGAAATGATCATAGCAACTCAAGTTCAAATTCTGGATGAGGTTGTTTGTATTTCACATATTGTTAATACCTTTGAGAAAGGTAAGAATCCAACTATTCTCCCTCCAGCTATGAGTAAACAGTAGGGCAGACTAGGCTCTTTAAACTTGATATGGCAACCAGTCTATGAGAAGGAAAACTCTGAATTCAAACCTGTTCAACTCCACTTAAAAAATTGACCATATGTCATATGTTGCTTGTGAAGACAGGTTGTGTAAATATATAAATTAATCAATTCTTGTCTGAAAAAAAACCCCATTCAGGTTGCATGCTAGGAAAAATTAATCTTCTAATAACTATGAAAAAAAAAAACAACTCATGAAAGCCATTCAATGTGATGTCTCCTGTAAGGAAAATAACATATTGTCAATGTTGGATTCGTTATTTGGATTTACCAATTTGGAATTTTACTCTTCCTAGATTTAATAGAAAATTTGATTATATAATCTTTAGTTGACTTGGGACTTGATACTAGTCATTTGTAAGCCAACTGGAATTAAACCCTTTTTGCAAGTTTATTTTCTGTATTTTGTGTTACTGTTTATTATGTCACATATTTCAACCTATCAAATGTTACTTGATGTGGAGATGGGCACCAATTAATCTCCATTGCTCTGAGAAATGCCATGAAGATTAATTACTTGCCATAAGAAGGAAACTTCTATCTAGCCATTCAAAACAAACAACAATAATTACTTGTATTAAAAAAATGAAAAAAAAAAAAGAATAAAAAATAAAAAAACAAGGAATAATTAATATCTTTTATTTAAAAAACAATCTAAAAATTTATATTGCAGCTATTTTTTCATCCATTTTTGTAAATTTAAAAAATCTTTTTTTTATTAAAAAAAAGGAAAATAAAAAATACAAAAAAAATACATTCCCACTGTGTTTTTGTTATGTGACATGAACAGTCAAGGTAAGGGTAAGGGTAACCCGAAAGCAAACTTTTTAGACCTCATTTTTCTGATGCAGGTATCATTGGGGAATAAGAAAAAATTTGACAAAGTTAGTTAAAACTAACTCATTTATCAAAATTTCTCTCATTTCCTAATGATACCTGTATCAGAAAAATGAGGTCTAAAAATAGTTGAGCTTTGAGTTACTCTTATTGCACTTTTAACCTGGACTAATTTGAGCTTGTTCAATAGTGTCATCATACCAAACTTAAATTAAAAACAAAAATATTCACTTGGTCTTTTTATTGTTTTTTTTTTATAACTTTTCTCTTCATTTTTTAAAAAAACTTTCCACATTTTTTTCTTAGTTTTTCTCTAGATTCAGCCTTGGCTGATTATTAAAAAAAAATATGTCTTCCTTTCCTTTTTGTTCAGTAAGGATATCTAGACATAGATATGTACACAATGAATGTTGTCTGATACTTCAGCAACCGACTTCTATCAAATGACTTGGCTCGCACCTTTACTTTATAGATTTGTCTTCCGCGCAAAGATTTTCTAGTGGATAAAACACCTTTTCCATTCTCAAGTCTTATGTGAAATGTATTTCGTGTGTCATTCTCTAAGATTTGGAACTGACTGTTCTTTAAATGTTTCTTGTTCTGATTGTAAACCATAAGTCGGATGAGATCTTGGTGAGGACGGACTCCACTGGGTAATGCTAGAATTCGAAATTCGATGATATCTGTTCCACTTGAAGGACAACCAGGCTGAGAAGGATCACATTCAAGAATGCAATAGCTGTTTAAAAAGAAAAAAAAACATTTTAATATTCTTAATTTCCTTTTAAGAAAATCAATTTAGCTATAATCAAATTTAAAATTTAGACGTTAGTATTCCTTTATAAGTCAGAACTAGGCATCCTATCAGAGCCTAAAGTTAAAAAAGGTTGTCTTGCTGGTTCATTGCTACCAAATACTTAGAAAAGACATCAATCCAACTATTCTTCTCCCAGCTATGTGTAAATAATAGGACAGATTGTATAAAAATTTATTTTTAAGAAAAAAATCAAGCTGACCATGTACGGCACTTGATTTGGGGCGGACAGTGCAGCACCACTGCAGAATACACTGACTGCATCTCTGCAGAGGGGTAAGACTCCCCCAACAAGTGTCCTTGATATGACACTAAACAATCTGATGGTGAGGCTCCAGTAATGCTGGAGCTTTGGGGAATGCGGAATACCCCTTCTTGCCATCACTCCCAGGTCCACTTTGGCCCGGAGTGGTAGCAGCTGATAGGATCCTATCTATGGGTTAAATAGAACTAAACTGTGTGCTTATGCTAAACTGAATTACTTGAAATAGAACAGTTTGGACATTTAAACTGCATACTTATGCTAAATTGAATTGTTTGATATAGAACTGTTTTTTACATTTAACTGTGTGTAAATAAATGACTGATGTTTAATTGAATTATTAGTGATACATAGCAAGACTTAGAACCATTTAACTTTGTGAACTAAAGTAAATATTTTGAAATAGAAATGTTTTTTGACATTCAAACTATGTACTTATGTAAACTGAATTGTTTGAAACTTTTATCAAAAAGACTTAATTCAGGTTAAATGACCTGAAAAAGGCTGATACAGCATAAAACCAACCAACCAACCAAACCATTCATCTATGGCTTGGAGTACAGTCTCAGAATCCATGGTTTTTAGCCTACCTAACCTTGCTTGATCATCAAGGTTCTTACAATCCTAGCAAAATCTCTTGAACTTGTTGCAGAAAGAAACTTGAATTTTTGTTTGGCGTGTAATTTAATTTGACCGTTAGAGTCGCTGAACATTTTCACCCAATCAGGATGACTTGTCCGATTCAGCCCGAACCATATTTCCTAGCAGCACCAAAAATTGAAGAAAGCCTGCGAATCTCTCTCTCCCTCAGAAATCCTCAACGGGAACGGACGTCTTAACATCTGTTCCTGAATAGCAGTAGCAGCCTCAACCATTATGAGGAGAGCCATCTAGTTTATGGATCCCTTTGGTCGATTCTTCTAGACCAAGGGATTCTAGTTAAAAACAAATTAGATGATACACTCTAACAACTTCCTACCTTCTTTCTTTACTACTAGTCTCGCAGCATACCAGCGTAAAACCCTTTACTCCATGCTGCCATTAAAACCTTCCTTTAAAACCTAACAACATCTTCGTTCTTCTCCACCACCTTTATTTTACATCAACATTTAGCAAGGGGATAACAACCAATAAAATACGAACGCTACCAACAAATTACCAACGCTACCAACGCAACCAACAAAATACCAATGCAACAAAAGTAATACCAACAAAACCAACTTAAACCTAAAACCAAAAGCCCAACAATAATAATAATAATAATGTTATCCCCATCGCTATAAACTATATAGTTACGGTACTGTAATCAATTGTACTTTCGCTTTTTGTACAATAAATGTTTTTGGTTGCTTCTGTGGCATTATAGTTCAATTTGAACTTGTTAAACATAAGTTTCTAACTTAGACTATGCTACACATTCATCTGTGTGGTTTTTAAATCATACACAGATTGAAGCAATGCACAACATTTCAGTACATGATGCTACCAACAAACATTTGGTGCAAACTGCTTTCAGTCACATGGTATACATGTCACAAATGGGCACATACCAAAATATTGCAAAATTTTTGACTCACCTGAGTATATTCAGGTTTCTATGAGTTAACAAGTACAAGTGGCTATAAAATAAAATGACTATCAAGTTTTAATACATTCTAGCTGATCTTGCCAAAGTCACACTCCTTTCATCAGTCACTCCTTTAAACTAGTGCCATGCTATTTACTCTCCTGAGAAATACTTTTCAGAAAACTTATATATCACCAAAGTAATAAGTATTCCTTATTGGCAAAATGGTTAGATTGTTTACCAATGGTCCAGGAGACTGAGATTCAATCCCAGGTCAAGTCATAACAAAAACTTAAAAAGTGGTACTTGATACCTTCTTGCTTAACACTCAGTATCATAAGGTAAAGATTAAGGGTAAATGGAGCAATCCAGGAAAAGAAGGAGTGCTCTCTCCTACATCTTGGTGTAGTAGCTCTTGAAAAGGGAGCCTTTCGGTTGCCCTTGACTACGTTTGGCTGACTTACAGACTTATATTTTTATACTTACTTAGTATACTTGTCACGTTTATAATTTTTGGGACAGGGAATATCTACACAATAAAAAGAGCCACGTGTGTTGAAGCACATCTGATCTGGGCCACAGTCAATATTTCGTTCATGGCACTCATCAATATCTGGAAAAAAAGAAAGTACATTTTGAAAATGAAAAATAAATGTTTTTTTTTTAGTAAAACTGTCAACAGAGTGAGAGAGAGAGAAAGAGAGAGAGAGAGAGAGTCATTGATTTCTTAAACAACTTATAATGTTCTTAAACATGAATTCTTCCTCTGGCAATTATTTAAGCAAGTATCTTTAACCCTATTGTTTCCATCATTACATTTCAGCCATTGTGCTCTTCAGCTTTCCTCAAGTATTTTTTAACTGATTCTTTTTTTTTCTTGTTCATAATGTATTTTGTTTTCTTTAATAATAGACAAGTATGGATCCAATTCACCAAAGAGCATAAAAATTTGAACCTAGAAAAATGGGTGTCCTAGGTCTGACACGAAACAGAATCTGTTCGTGAGGCTCCAGTTCTGGAGATTTGTTTGATTTAAAGAAGTATTAACCCCTTCATTGCCATTACTCCCAGGCACACTCTGACCTGGAGTGTTTGAATCTGTTAGGGTACCATCTATTATTCAAATAGATATGTTTGAGATGAGAAGTGTTAACCTGTTTAAAATGATTGTGAAGATACATGGTGCCTTCAATAAGTTTCCAGATTTTTTTTGTGCAGACATTTAAAATTGTTGTAGACTCTTGAAAATTCAGTATGTTATTGCTATACATCTTATGAGATGACTGACAAATTTTTATGATTTCAGCTTCAAATGAACAGCTACAGCAGCAATTGGAATACACCCTACTAAAGTCTGATTGTTACAGCTGGTGAATTTCAAAAATGCAATCTGGACGTGACAGTTTAGAAGAACAATATGCAATAAAATTCTGTTTTAAACTTGGAAAAAATGCCACAGAAACATATGGAATAAGAGATTCTAGGAAGGTAGGGAGTCTGTGAGGGATGATGATAGGTGTGGGAGGAGTAAGGAAGTCAGAACACCAGAGTTGATTGACCAAACGGTTAGGGTTAGGGTTACTATGTTGAGGTTTTAAGGGAGTTCAGGAAGAGATTCTGTCGGAAGAGGCCAGCACTCTTCAAATCGGGTCAGTGGCATTTCCACCAGGACAATGCACCAGTCCACAACTCCATCCTTGTCACAGACTATTTGACCAAGATGGGCATCAAGACAGTTCCTCAGCCTCCCTATAGTCCAGACCTTGCTCCCTGTGACTGGTTATTTCCTAAGCTCAGAGTCTGTCGTTATGAGACAATTAAGATGAAAGAGGCTGTGATGAAGGTCATTGACACGCTCACACAAGAGGACTTCGATGGAGCCTTCCAGAAGTTGTTGGAACAGTACAAGTGCATTGCAGCTGGAGGAGATTAGTTCGAAGGGGACTAGAGTTTCATGTGTGTACTATCAATAAAAGTGCCCATACGAAAAAAATCTGGAAAATTATTTAATGATCCTAGTATATTCTTGTACTGTATATAATCAGAGACAATAATTGTTAAACTGATTTTGGCATGAAACTACCCAACAAAGGTTGACATGTATATTTTTCTTTTTTTAGTAGAGGAATTATATTGTGAATTGAATTACCATGACTAGAAAATCTGGTGAATACCTAAGCACGACATATGGAAACACATGGTAATTCAATTCACGATATAATTCCTCTACTAAAAAAAGAAAAATATACATGTATATCCTTGCCCTTGAGGTCATAATAATTACACAGGTGCATATTTCTAATCCTCTTGGGAAGATGTGGCCCTCGAGGTGACTGTGTCCACTGTAAAGAGTACGGATGTAACTTACAAGACACATTCAGGTTAATTGGCTGTGCAGTTACCATGACTAGTTAATTTGATGTTACTTGTGTGCGATATGGACTGTTGGCTCAGTTGTAGAGTTTTGGCTCTGCAATCTGTGGTCACTGGTTTGATTTCCCGTGGTGGAGATCACAGTATACACTACTGATGAGACTTACTAAAGTCCAAACAGCTGTTGCCTACTACAATGTTGCCATCCAGCATATGGACTCCTTCAAATAATACAGTTTGGTTTCTTTGTTTAATGGCATATCAACCTTTGTGGTTATTTAATGCCAAAGCTATCCTTGTTGAAGAACAGTAGTGGTACTAAAACCCATAGCTGGGGAGATAAGGGGGTTCATACTTTTCCCAAAAGTGAACATTATAGTGCGGCTTAAGTTTGAACTTACTTAATACTATGATGTCACAGTCCAGGCATAGAGACTCCCTCAATAAGGGGGTTCATACCTTTACCAAGGGTATTAATCTGATAGTGAACATAATATTTGTTTGTTTGTTTGTTATTTGATGCCAAAATCCATCCTTTGTTTGTTTGTTTGTTTGTTATTTGATGCCAAAATCCATCCTTTGTTTGTTTGTTTGTTTGTTATTTGATGCCAAAACCCATCCTTTGTTTGTTTGTTTGTTTGTTATTTGATGCCAAAATCCATCCTTTGTTTGTTTGTTTGTTATTTGATGCCAAAATCCATCCTTTATTTGTTTGTTTGTTTGTTATTTGATGCCAAAATCCATCCTTTGTTTGTTTGTTTGTTTGTTATTTGATGCCAAAATCCATCCTTTGTTTGTTTGTTTGTTTGTTATTTGATGCCAAAATCCATCCTTTGTTTGTTTGTTTGTTTGTTATTTGATGCCAAAATCCATCCTTAGTTTGTTTGTTTGTTATTTGATGCTAAAATCCATCCTTTTAGAAGGACAGTAGTGGTACTATTTAACAATTAGATGGGAGGATAAAGGGGTTCATACCTTTCTCAAGGGTATTTACCCGAAAATGTAATAGCACAACTGGAGTTTGAACTCACGTTCTATGATTCCACAGTCCAGTACTTTAATCATTATGCCACTGAGACTCCTCCCTGCCCCCGTGAACATAATAGTGCAACTGGATTGTATATATATATAAAGAGATGAACAGAAATAAGACAATTCTGTTTACTTCACTGATGATTGTTGTGCTAAGTGTACCTCCACCAAGGATACATCAAGTATTGTTTGTTTACTCTTTACTTAGCTTTTTTTTATTAGCATAGTTCATTGCATTAGTGGTTGGCTTAGAACAAGCTTACTTTCAAATTACAGAAAAACAATTCTTTTCAGACTGACATATGCAATCTTTATTCAGCCCATATTTCTTTCATATGTTTATATTTGGTAAAGACTCTTTTAATTCATTGTATTTTTCAAAGGATTTCTCTATTGTTTATTCTATTCATTATTTGTCCATTAGTTGTCCATCATTTGTTCATTATTTTTTCACCATTTTTCATTACTAATTCATTATTTATTCATTATTTGTTCATTAAAAACATATGGAGGTGTCTCTGTGGTGTAGAGTTTAACATGCTAGATTGAAACATCATAGTGATTGAGTTCAAATTCCAGTCATACTATTATGATCACTTTCAGACTAATATCTATGGGAAAGGTATAAACCTCCATATGCATTTCCTAGCTATGAACACCACTACTGTTCTACTAGGATGGCTTTGGCATTAAATAACTCATGATGGTTGATATGCCATTAAACAAAGAAACCAAAGCCAAAACCCACCTTTGCCTATATGTTGGAACTGCATGACTATATTCTCAAATGAAAGTATGAAGCCAAGCAAATTGAAAATGGTGTTGGTCTATAGTATTGAATTAAATCATCAATTAGAAATATTAGATAACCAAAATAGTTACATACCCTGGCAAGTCCTTTTATCAGGTTTTAGTCGGTATCCTCTTGGACAGGAACATACAAAGGATCCATCAAGATTCGTACAATTATGCTGACAATGACTATATCTTTTACATTCATCGATATCTGAAGAGAAAGGAAAATATTTGAAATTTTATTCTAGAAGGAAAAGTAAAAGAGAGAAAAAATTACAATGGAAAGTATACAAGGAAAAAAGTACAAGTGGAAATAAAGTACAAGGAAAATAAAGAAAGATGTTGAATATACATTGATGGAAAATAAAATTGTGTCACCCTGAAGATGCATTTCAATTCATTCTCAATTAAGTATACACATAGTATGGCTGGATTATTGAAAATAAGCACTTATACATGCACTGGTTCCAACAAAATAGTGTATCAACAGTAATCAGATACCATGCACATACTTTACCCAGGTTAAAATCTACATTGTCCTTCAGAGTGTTGTAATTTTATTTTCCATCTGTATATTTGACATCTAATGATAAAATTATTGGATATTTAAATCAAATAAAGCTGCATTCAAATTTTTAAAAAAACATCTAAAAAGGAACAGTTTTGAATGAAAACTTGTTGCAAAATATAATTTTATAACATTACATTTTCAGTATCAATTTTTTTAGCTAGTTTTTCTTTCAACTTATTTTCTTTATTTGACATCTAATAATAAGATTATTGGATATTCTTATCAAATAGAGCTGCTTTCAAATAGATTTTAAAAAAATCATCTACAAATGAACAGTTTTGAAGGAAAACTTGTTGCAAAATATAATCTTATAACATTACATCTTCAGAGTCAATTTTTTAGCTAGTTTTTCTTTCAACTTATTTTTGTTGATTTTTTAAAATTTCAATATGCAGGTCATGGCTTTTTTCCCCATTCATTTTTTCTTATATGATTTGATCATTAAGTGCAGAACAGAAATAAAGAAAAACCCCTACAAGATTTAATTTATCAAAAAAAGTATAAAAAATAAGATGAATGAAAAATTATTAAAAAATAAATAAAAATGCTTAATCTTAGAAACTTGGACCACTTAAAACTAATACAACTACTACCATTAGGTGTAAACAAACAATATAATGTGAAGAGAATTGGATAGTGAAGAATGTTGTTATATAGTATTTTAATTTCTCCAGCTAATAGGTCTCATTAGCCAAATTAGTAAGGTATTGTCCATATCAGAAAGATTTTTAAGAACATAGGGTGCAAGTTCTAATGTTATCAGAGGCTAATATTCATCTCTAACAAATCAGCTTTCATTTAACCTTTTTAGTATGAATTTCAATTAAAAATTTTGTGTATACCATGTAGAAACCCCAACAGCAAATTTTCAAGTTGTCTCCCTTGAATTAGATTATTATCAATATTCAGCCGACAGACATTGAACCATATAAGTCACATTTATTTAAAGTAGACCAAAATATACAATATCTCATCTATGATGCTTGCTTAACTGTTACAAGACGTAAAAAATAAAAATAAAGAAATTATTTTTAAAACATCAAAAAGAGAGAAAAGAAAAACTAAAAATTAAGAATGAAAATACTTCATATAAAAAATAGAAATGCTTTCAATAAGATGCATTTTTATAAAAACAAAAAAAAAAAACACGCACACGCACACATTGCATGCCATTTTGTGAGGAAAGCAAGCTCTTTTACTAAAATCTAAAAAATTTTCAAACAATATCAATGTTAATATTCAAGCAGTAAATTAATGATACAACATTTTTTTAAATTTTTGCTAAACAATTCTTCATGCAAAACAAATTCTTATATTATAAACTAAGATAAATTTAAGCTTGAGTTTAGAAAAAATGTTTTTTTTCTTCAGTAATTTTTTGTGCTTTCAATTGATAAAACCTTTGAACCTTCCATAAATTTTTTTAGATTTGAATATATACATTCATATATATATATATATATATATATATATATATATATATATATATATATATATATATATAACTTGCTTGAATAATAACTTGCTGCCTAAATATACACTCTTAAAAAAAAAAGAATATATATATATATATATATATATATATATATATATATATATAAGTGTGTGTGTGTGTGTGTGTGTGTGTGTGTGTGTGTGTGTGTGTGTGTGCGTGTGATCCAACAAGTGGATATGCTACCTTACCAGTTTATTTTGGGGGTTTTTTTTTGTCGCACATCAACTTTCTTAAAGCTATTTTAAAAACTTTCTTCTCTATTTGAGAACAATAAAAAAATAACTATAAAGAAATATTCCTATCTATCCAATCACTTTTATTCATTTCTCTCTCTATATATATACATATATATATATATATATACATATACATATACATAGATATAGATATATGTATATATATGTGTGTGTGTCTGTGTATCTGTGTGCAAGAAGAACTTCGTTTATAATGGAGCTACTACAGTAAAGTAAACTTTTTTCTACCATAAAATACTAATGATTTATATAATCTTAAACGTTAATCCTAACTTTAAATGCTGAGATTGTTAATGCTTTATTTTTGAAACTTAGTGCTTTCAAGAAAAAATGGAGTTGCCTTTGTTTCTTGAACAGCCACAATTTTATAAGCTTATTCTTTTGATTATTGGGCTTTTCAGTTATCTTAATGTCTAATATTATTAGATATTTGTATAACCAAAATATACAATAATCAACATAATCTACATAATTAGACTAATTCATCTCTAATGAATTGGCTTGTCCTTCATCCTTTTAGTATAATTTTCTATCAAGAATTTTGTCTAAATCATGAGAGAAGTTGCCTCCCTTGAATTAGTTTATTATTCACACTTAGATATCAAACTATGCAAATTGCAGAGTTAGTTTACACTGCTGTGTAGGCTAAAATATACGATTTATGAAATTCAGTCAGACAAAAAAGCATTAACTATGCAGTGCATGAAAAGAAATACCCTTTTAAATGTTGGATTATTATGTATAAATTTAAAAGCAAAAATTTATCAAACAAAAATGCAGGAAAATTAGGGTGTATATATATATATATATATATATATATATATATATATATATATATATATATATATAATTAAATCAGTAACATGCTACAAAAATATCAAAAAGCAAATTGATAATTTTTTTATCAAAAATTCGGAATATGAATATTGAGCTAAAATAGTGCATTAATAAAAAAAAAAATAAATGATTAAAAAATGAAATAAAAATTTCCATTGAAAAACATTGAAATAAAATACGTCGATCACTAATAAAGAAATGAATTCAAAGTTTTCCTATAGAAAAGTAAATGTTATGGGGTTTAGTGGAAGATAACAACTGATAAGAAAAACAATTTGAATCAATTCAGTGAAGACTGGAAAACACATCATTAGAAAAACATTTTTAAATTTTGAAAACTGAAACATTAAAATTGGTGTATAAAAAATAAAAATAAGAGACTAAACCTCATTAATTTGGTAAGCTTAGGACCAAAAAGGTAATAGAAAAGTAGATTTTTCAAACCAGAGAAACCAATTATCCGAACTGGATAAGAATAGGGTGTAAAAAAGTTGGCAATTTATATATTTACTGATCTATCTGAAATATGTTGAAAAAAGCACAAAAGCAAAAAGAAAAAAGAAAAAGATTGGGAACCATTGCTGTAAAATGATTTGAAATAAAAGCAGACAACAGTTTTTTGGCAGCTATTATGATGAACTTAGTATGAAACTAAGTAAAACAGTTAATAAAGATTTAAGATTTTTAATCTGATGAAGATTTTGCTGAAACATAATAGCATTCTCCAAACAAAAATCATTATTGTTTCTGATAAAAAAATAAAAAACAAAAAATACCTTAAGTCAAAAAATTATTGCCAGTAAATATATATTTACCCAACTCCTCTGTACCAGCAAGATGCAACACAAAGTCAATTTTCAAGTGAAGTTTAACAGGTTTGAATTCAGAGTTTTCCTTCTCACAGACTAGTTGCCATACCAAGGTTAAAGAGTCCAGTCTACCCTAGTATTTACCCATAACTGGAAGGAGAATAATTGGATTCATACCTTTTCCAAGTATATTAGCACTATATGAAATGCAAACAGCTTTGTCTAGGATTTGAACCCAGGTTGGTGTGTCCATTTCCTATGACGGTAACCATTATACCACAAACACTTCCAGTGAATAGAATCTAAATCTAATGTTAATTCCTTTAGTTTAATAAGGAAGAAAATGTGCATTTACTCTGTTCCTTGACCACAGGTAGAATTTAACACATGGTCAGGTTTTAAGTGAAGGACCTCCTACACAACATGAATGCATGGTTGAGATTAGTGACAAAAAATATATATAAACATAACATGACTTGAAAATATATATAGACATAACAAATCCCATAACAGCAAGCAAAGTCCCCATGAAATAGTGACTAAAGCACAGGACAGCGGCCTCAAAGTATAGGAGTCGTCTGTTCAAGATTTAGTGATCCATTTGTATTTCAAAATCCCAGAAGAGTTTGTGCATCTCATTTTCCAGAACAGATTCTGGGTTGTGCATATACCATTTGTTTGTATAGTCATATTTAAATTTCTTGCACAATTCCCAGTGGATCACCTTGTCCACCCAGTCATATCTAGTCTTATACTTTTTCTGTCTTAGTTTGCTGCATTTGTTTATTATGTGATTGATCATTTCATCTCTATCCCCACATAACCTACATTTGCTATTTTGTTGTCTTATATATTCTTGTTGGTCCTTATGGCATTGTTTAGTGCTGCTATTAGAAGAGATTCAGTTTCTTTCTTAAAGTTTCCTTTTGTTAGTCACATCCAAGTTTTCTCATGTGAGATGTCACTTGTTTGTTCCTTGTTATTATTATTATTATTATTATGATGACAATATTTGTAGTGAAATTTATTGGGCTGGAAAAAAAGGATTTTTGATTTATTAAGTAAAAATGTAAGGTTATTTCATTTAAATAACTGTATATCATGTTAAAAAAAGCAGCCAACTATATAGTTACTGATAAAAGAGAAACATTGTTATTTGAGTTAATAACATATACTAGAATAATGAAAACTCTGATGATGAATTTTGAACATCATATAAAACTGAAGTCTGAAATTAGCTTTGTATCCAAGTAAAGAGGATTTGTCTGCCTTGAAAATCAGCAATCTAAGAAATTTAAAGACTATTGCCATTGGCAATAAAGAAAATGGGAAAAGTTTAAACAGACCAGTATAAGTCAATAAGAAACATCTAATAAAATTGGTAGAAATGCTGCATTCTTAGTTGACTTTTCTTGTCTAAATTTTGTTTGATGATTGGGTTGTATTATTGGTGTCAGAAAATACAACTGTCAGAAAATGAAACCGGTATCAAAACCTGAAATATGTCTCCTGAAGTTTGTAAAAACAATGTAAAAATCAATAAAAATAAAACAAAGTTTTGAATTAAAAGAAAAAAATGAAATGACAAGAAAATATCAAAAGGAAAAACAGCATAAAATGAATGATTGTTTAAAAAAATCAAGACAACTTAAATATTACTTAAAGATTATCTGTCATCTTAAAACTGATCTGCAGACCTCTGGGGAGAGAGGGTCGATCAGATAATGATTGTGGGTTTGCAATTTCATTCAATAAATTGAAAAGTTGAAAATTCAATTCCATAGATTCAAATTTAGAATAACTGAGAATGACAATAAGCCCAAGCAATTTCTCTGTGTTACTGTATATAAGAAATAAACAAAAAATAAACAGCCAAACTGATTAAAAGTTGAACATATCTTGAGAATTAACATATCTGATATTGAGCCTACACATTGTGAATCATATGAAATAGCAATTAAAAAGTGTTTTATTCATATGCAAATCTCCTCTTTATAACAAGCAGTTGATAAACTGGAAGCTAAGGAAATTCTAACCATGAAGACAAAACTGCTAGAGAAATAGTAGTTTTGGTAAGGTTATTTGGTTTAATGGCATATCAACCCTCAATGGTTATTTAATACCAAATCCTGTTAATTGGCCTAGTGGTAGAGTGTTTGCTAACGGGCTGGGAGATTGGGGTTCAATCCCAGGTTGAGTCATAGCAAAGACTCAAAAAAATGGTACTTGAGACCTCCTTGCTTAACACTCAGCATGATAAGGTGCATTTCAAGAGTAAAGTGGAGCAATCCTGGGAAAGGAGTAGCATCCTTCCCTACACCTTGGTGTAGTAGCTATAGAAAAGGGAGCTTTTGAAAAGGGAGCTTTTAGGTAGCCCTTGACTACAGTCGCCAACTTTTATATATATACATTTATAATCTTGCCAGAAGCAATATAAGAACCCCCAAATAAAAATTTTTTTCAAGCAACATCTGACGATGGCCATCAGGAGCAGAAATAAATTCATAATGACACCAAGGAAGTGAATTATTTCTTTTTCTTTATATATATATATGATTTCTAAGTGAATAGTTTGTCAGTAACTTTATTTTTAAATGTGTTGATGCAATTAAATGGTTTCAAGTATTTATTGTTTGAAAACTGTTAGATGGTTTCAAGTATTGTTATTTCATACAAATAATTCTATTGGATATTAATAATAATCCCTAGTAAAAGATTGAACAGTTCTATGTGACCCAAACATGGGAAGCTAACAAATACTACTATTCCAGGTCAGAGTGGACCTGAGAGTAATGGTAATGAAGTGGTACTCCACATTCCTCAAACTACAGGAATGGAGTCTCACCTTCAGATGTAGTTTAGTGTCATATCCAGGACACTCGTTCTATTTGACTCATTGATAGGACTCTAACAGGTACTCTCCCTCTGGGCTAAAGTGGACCTGGGAATAATGGCAATGAAGGGATACTCCACATTTCTCACAATCAGATGCAGTTTAATGTAAAGAAATAATAATGAATACTTTTAACTAATTGTAGTTTACAAGAAAAGCATAATTATTGTACACAGACAAGTACAGTATATTATGATTTAAATAGATGTAAATAGTTGTGATTTTTAAAAGGTTAAAAGTTGCTTAATATTAGAGTTCATCAATTATTGTCTAAAAACTAAAAAAGATTTATGTGATTACTATCATGGTCATCGGCACAAAAAATGTGAATGGTGAGCTAGATTCAAATTCCAGTAAAGTTGATGTTCACTTTGTACTAATGTCCTTGATAAAAGGCATAAATCTATTTCTTCTCCCTTCAATCATGGGTAAAGTAGTTGAACAGATTGGACTCTCTAGCCCTGATGAGATAACCAAGAATAACTCTGAATTCAAAACCAAAGATGTTAACCCTGATGTAAGCAGCCTAGTCAACTGAGGCTGTAGAATACACCGACTGCATCTCTGCAGTTGGGTAAGACCTCCACTTCAAACAAGTGTCCTGGAATTGACGTCTAACAATCTGATGGTGAGACTCCAGTAATACATGGAGCTTTGGGAAATGTTGAGTACTCCCTTTATTACTATTGCTCCCAGGTCCTCACTGGCCCAGAGTGGTAGCACCTAATAGGTTCCTATCAATGGGCTAAATAGAACAAACTATGTGTGCAAACAAATGACTGATGTTAATTGTGACTGATATATAGCAAAGTTGAAACCATTTAACTGTGTACCAAAAAGAGCTTAGGCTCATTTAAGAATGTGTTTACAAATCATATATATAAACAAGATTTGGCATTAAATAACTTACAATGGTTGATATGCCATAAAACCAAACCAAATATATTCTATATATGAGTATAAAAAACATTTGGCATTAAATAATCTACAATGGTTGATATGCCATAAAACCAAACCAAATCAAACCAAACCAAACCAAACCAAATCAAACCAAACCAAACCTGATGTAGGGGGAGAGTCCCCATAGTGTAGTAGTTAACATGCTAGACTGCGACATGATAGTAAGCAAGTTCAAACTCTAGTATGGCTTTGGCATTAAGTAACCCTCAAAGGTTGATATGCCATTAAACAAAGAAACTGAAAGCAAACCCAAGCAAAAGTTCAATCAAGTAAAGAATCATAGGGAAAAATGATATCAGAAGAAAACAGTTTGTCGATAGTTGGTTGTAGTCATTTCTTAAAAATCTCAATGTATTCTTTAGTATTAATATGCCTGTTGCATCTGATTAGTTCCCCACATCATTATTCCCTCATTTCCATGTTTAACTGTTGTTTTCAAACATTCTGGTAATAT
Organism: Sepioteuthis lessoniana; assembly: GCA_963585895.1. Lineage (NCBI taxonomy): Eukaryota > Metazoa > Mollusca > Cephalopoda > Myopsida > Loliginidae > Sepioteuthis > Sepioteuthis lessoniana. The sequence goes on from OY757937.1 coordinate 45,719,489, forward strand.
ACACTGTAGTTTGAAAATTGATTTCAATAACGCTACGGTCTTTTGAGCTGTTGCATCTGATTAGTTCACCAATTCCAGAAGATGAGAAAGTTCCCTACATCATTATTCCCTCATTTCCATGTTTAACTGTTGTTTTCAAACATTCTGGCAATATACACTGTAGTTTGAAAATTGATTTCAATAACGCTACGGTCTTTTGAGCTGACTCAGACAATCCTGTTGCACGTGTCTGCCTATGTAACACTCTTTCTTTGAACTCTGCCACCCGTTCCCTCCACAGCTCTTTTAATACACCTGGTATAGTCTCATTTGCATAGGAACGGCGAGAGTCTGCGTTACCCATGCGAGATAATCAAATATAAAAGTGACTATGTGTCGCCATTTTAGCTTTTTTTTTGTTAAGCAACTGAACCCTACAGAAGATACACTAAAGAGGAAAGAAAGAGAGCGTAAAAAGACCAACAACACATCTGCCTTCCAATTTTCCCCACCTGATACCCCATTCTCTGTAAGACTTTACTTTCACACTGTCAAAATGTTCAAATAGTTTTGTGTAGTCTTGAAAAAATGAAAAGCCCAAATTGTCTCTCTCAACAATTTAACTCAAATTCAATGATTTTACTTTGAGTAAAAAAATGTTGATGAATTAAAAAGCAATATTATTTTTTATCTTCTGCAATTATTTTCTGGAAATATCATGAATGTTACTTGTTAAGACATGAAGTTACCTCCCCTGATACTCTTGAGAAGAGAGAGCGTTATTCGATGACCAGAAGTAAACAAACGGCCATATTGGTTTATGTGCGAGTGTAAGAAGAAGGGTGTAATAAAGGTGTCTCCGTATGCAGAGTGTTATAGTCTGAGTTCTTTGTTTTTAACATTACTAATTGCTAATTAATTTAACTAATTAATTAGCAATTAGTAACATTCATGATATTTTCAGAAAATAATGACAGAAGATAAAAAATAATAATGTTAAATTTATACAAACTAACTATAAAGAAAGTCAAGAAATTAAAAGAGGAATTACTTTAACAAAAATATTTTTATCATAAAGTTTTAAATGAGTAAAATATTCTTTTCAGTAGTTGCCCAGTCGGCTGGGGCTGTAGAATACACCGACTGCTTCTCTACAGAGGAGTAAGACCCCCCCCTAACGAGTGTCCTGGATATGACACTGAACAATCTGATGGTGAGGTTCCAGTAGTGCTGGAGCTTTGGGGAATGTGGAGTACCCCTTCATTGCCATCGCTCCCAGGTCCATCCTGGCCCGGAGTGGTAGCACCTGATAGGGCCCTATCTATGGGTTAAATAGAACTAACAGCATACTTATGCTAAAATGAATTGTTTGAGTAAACTGAATAGCTTGAAATAGAAATGATTTTGACAATTAAACCGTACTTACATTTAAACTGCGTGCTTATGCTTAACTGAATTATTTGAAATGGAACTGTTTTTGACATTAAAACTATATTTACACTTAACTGAATTGTTACACATAACTGCTTGAATAGTTTGAAATGGAAATGTTTTTGACAATTAAACTGTGTACTTATGCTAAACTGAATTGTTTTAAATAGAACAGATAATTTACATAAAAATGGATTTGGCATTAAATAACCTACAATGGTTGATATGCCATAAAACCTAACCCAACCCAACTCAACTCTTTTCAGTAGTTTCATTGAATGCAATAGTGCAACTGAAGTTTGAACTTGCTTACTATGATGTTGCAGTCGAGCATGTTAGTCACTAAGCCATGAAACTTCCCCCATTTGAAAATTATTTGTATTAGATAAGAATACTTGAAATCTCATAACTTTGTACATTTTTTTACATTAAGGATTGTTGATTAATGCTATAATTGCTTACTTATAATTAGTGTTAGATTCTTGAAACCACATTGTTGCTTGAAAAAAAGACTTTGACATAAAATAACTTAAGAAGGTTTGACCTGTCATAAAATAAACCACTCAACTCATCATAAGCCTGATAATTTGATCTAAGTGATATTTTACTATACTTCATAAGCCCAATATTCTAAGGTAAGTTGTATTTCATTAAGCACTGTAAGCCACATATTTCAAGCTTAGGGAGATCATACCAAATATTAATGATAAAAAAGCTTAATATAGCATCCATTCTCAATCTTTCTTTAAATGGAATGGTGAGATATCAGCAACTCAAAGTAAAGTTTAAATGCCTTTTCTACTCATTTGTTTTTGTGAATTTTGTGAGCTTTGGTCCAGATTATCTGAGGATCCAAGGGCTAAGTGTTTAAAAAGTAATAATACAAATAGCATACAATCCAGATTATCTGAGATACCTATGGCTAAGGGTTTAAAAGGTAGTAATACAAATAGTATACAATCTATATTATCTGAGGGACCTGTGACTAAGGGTTTAAAAGGTAATAATACAAATAGTATATGATCCAGATTATCTAAGGGACCTGTGACTAAGGGTTTAAAAGGTAATAATACAACTATTATATGATCCAGATTATCTAAGGGACCTGGGACTAAGTGTTTAAAAGGTAATAATACAACTATTATATGATCCAGATTATCTAAGGGACCTGTGACTAAGGGTTTAAAAGGTAATAATACAACTATTATATGATCCAGATTATCTAAGGGACCTGGGGCTAAGGGTTTAAAAGGTTATAATACAACTAGTATATGATCCAGATTATCTAAGGGACCTGGGGCTAAGGGTTTAAAAGGTTATAATACAACTAGTATATGATCCAGATTATCTGAACAATGAGGGGCTAAGGGCTTAAAAGGTAATTATATAAATAATATAACATTTGCCTTTATTGGAATGTTTTTAATATACAGAGCTTGTCATGATGCAGAGGTGAGCAAATTAATTACATATGGTATTACTAGTGAGTTCATTTTTCTGGAGGGAGGTTTCACACAATTATGGCCTTGTGCCAGATTTTGATTATGTTTAGTAAATATCTGTGAACAGACAATGCTAATCAAAATAACCTTCCTTAGATGTTTTCTAAATATACAAAAATAAATAAAATTCCCCCCAAAATGGATGATGTGATTAGTAAGTTATTAAACACAATATTAATTTCTTAAATTACTGTCAAGTCATACTGATATCCCCCAAAGTTAAGCAGTGATAAGCCTGTTCAATACTTAAATAGGTGACCACTTTAGCAACAACAGGCACTATAAATAACCTGAGGCTTGCATGCCATATCTATGCAAAACTTAGTAAATGATATTTATTTCTTACAATTGCTACTGCATTTGATAACATGAAATTTTTTTTTCTTCAAAATATGGCTAAATATATCTCATATGCCAAGTTTAGGTATCTGATAGCTTAATATTTACCCAGATGCCATAGACTACCAGTACTTATACTTATTCATTAGTCTAATGAGTAGAGTGATTGCCAACGGTCCGGGAGATTGGGTTTCAATCCCAGGTCCAGTCATACCTGAAAAAAATGGTACTTGATGCCACCCTGCTTAGCACTCTGCATTATAAGGTGAGGATCAAGGGTAAAGTGGAGAAATCCTGGGAATGGAGTAGCACCATCCCCTGCACCTCAGTGTAGTAGTTATTGAAAAAGGAGCCTTCAGGTTACCCTCGACTAAAGTTGCCAACTTTACTTATACTTATCCTAATTCAATAATACTATAATATTAAATGTAAATGAGAAGTGGGGGAGGTTATTATATTCCTAGAGAGAAGTGTAACTACATATGAAAAAAAATAAGATGATAGGAAGAAGGATGGACAGTCAACAATATTTGATTTACAGAGGTACAGGCTGAATATTAACTGTAAATGCCAGCTGTATGATGATTTGTTTGGAGTACCTTGGAGCCCTTGTGGACTCATGGCCAACCTGTAACTTCTCTCAAAAGAGAAATGGCCTTGTCCCTTACAAATCTCCATGGTCCAAGTGACACAACTGTGCCTTCAACTTTTTGTCAGGCCAGTCAGCTTAACAAAGGTAAAAATTTTCTAATTGTAAAATTTTGATAGCTTCTCTTTTTTTTGCCTCAATATTATATGGAATTATCTATCAATCTTAGCTTTTCTTAGTTTAGTATATGTATCTGTCGTTCCAAAGTGGTTAAAATCTAAGTACTGAGCTGGCTCATTGATATTTAGTTATTACTCAGTCGCCCCTGAATGAGCTTGAGTACTGTGTGACTTTTTGATGATCTGCCTGCTCAGTCATGGTGAGCAGACAGATCACCAAAAAGTTCCCTTGCAAAACATCACATCATCAAAGTCTATCTGCCCTCATTTCCTCATAGTCTAGATTTGGCTCCTTGCGACTTCTGACTAAAAGTGAAGAGATTTCCTTGTGGACAATATTGAGGAGAATGTGATGAGGCAGCAGACATTTTTAAAAAATGAGAGGGATGCTGGGATAGATGAAAGAGGTCGCAAGCAGAGTATTTTGAAAGTGAATTAGGTGCCTTTGTTCTAGGTAGGATATTTTCCTTTACTTTTTTTTCATTCTTTTTTTGTTAAGATTAAATGACTGGATCATTTTCCATCAGATATACGAACGAGAAAAAAAATGCACCCCCCCACACTACAGAGAAGAAAAATACAAAAAAATCAGTATGAGTTAGATAGTATCTTAGAAAGATAGGTAAAAGTTTTTTATGCATCATATACATTTCTTTTACAACTTTAGTTTTATGGTTCGTTTAGCCAAATTTAAGCAATAAAGATTAGAATACATCTTTGATGTCAAGAAAAACCGTGACTGGTTGCATGACCTGTAACATATTGCCTTAAGATGATTAAAGCAATGAAAAATATTTTAGTGTATCAAAAGTATTCTCATTTTCATGTTCACATTTAAAGACTATAATTCTACTGTATTATTAATAGTATTATTGTTACTATATTATCATTACTACTATATTATAGCATTATCAAGACTATTCAGTTGTTCCTTTTTTTGTTCCTGATATTTTATTAGTAATTGATATTATGAAAATTCTAAGACATTCTTTTAAACTGGACCGTAAAGGTGTGGAAGCTGTTTTCAGAATTTGGAAAGTGCAAGGAAAGGTTGGTTGGTTGGTTGGTTGGTTGGGTTTTATGGCATATCAACCTTTGTAGGCTATTTAACGCCAAATCCAATTTTAAACAAATAATTAGTTCTATTTCAAACTATTCAGTTTAGCATTAGTACACAGTTTAATTGTCAAAAACATATCTATTTCAAGCTATTCAGTTTATTCAAATAGTTCTAATTTAATTAATTCAGTTTAGTATAAGTACAGATTTTGTTTACACACAGTTAAATGTCAAAACAGTTCTATATTAAACAATTCAGTTTAGTGTAAGTACAGTTTCAATGTCAAAAACAGTTCCATTTCAAACAATTCAGTTTAGTATAAGCACACAGTTTAAATATAAGTACAATTTAATTGTCAAAAACATTTTTATTTCAAGCTATTCAGTTTATTCAAACAGTTCTAATTCAAAAAATTTTGTTTAGCATAATTATGCAGTTCTGTTTAACCCATAGATAGGACCCTATCAGATGCTACCACTCCAGGTCAGAGTGGATCTGGGAGTAATGGCAATGAAGGGGTACTTTGCATTCCCCAAAGCTCCAGCATCATTGGAACCTCACCATCAGATTGTTTTAATTTTGGAATGATGGTATTTTTAAAAAGTTCAAATAAATGAAGAGGATTCTTGGAATGGTTGAAGAGTTTAATTAATTGCTTGATTTATGACTCCTATCTTCTGCTTGCCTTGCTTTGAATGTTACCTTTTGATTTTTTTAGCCCTTTTCAAAATTTATTTGAAAAAATAACACTGATTGGTTATAGAATAATTTTTGATGACAGAAATGGATCAACATTTATTTTCTTTACCTTTTAATACTTTTTGTAACACATTTTTTGATTAGAAAATGTAAAACAAAGGAAAACATTTTGGATTCTTTCTTTCTTCTTTCTTATGTTTTCCTTAGTAAATTTTGCAAAACTTTTGCACCCTTTTTGATTTTATAACAATTTATTTTTAAACTTGCTTATGAATGAACAAGGGTTATTTCATAGCTTAACTCCAACTGATTATCCCCATTGCAGTAAGATGGGTACGAGAAGAGTTAATTGCTGATGCTTGAAAAAAAAAATGTTGAAGGAATTAAGCAATGTTTGGTTCATGTCAAAAACAGCTTTGTGCCATATCCAATTCCTGTAAGATTAAATATTGGAAAAAGAAAATTTGTATCATCATAGAAGTGACATTTTTACTAAATTACTTGGTAAAACTGTTAATGAATTTGAAAACAAATAAATGCTAGGATTTTGCTTGAGAGCTGTGCATATTTGTGGAATATGGAAAAGTTCTTGTAAAAATAATTGAGACAATTAGAAATCAAGAAAGGAAAAGAGACAATGCTGAATCAGGCACTGTTAAAGTCAGTAAAAAATATTGAAGAGAAAAAGCTAGTAATTTAAAGGAGATTTTCTATCAGTTGATCTTTGGTTGATGCTTTCTATATTTCTCTTGTTGTAAAATACAAATAGCCAAGAATATTATTTAATATATATATATATATATATATATGGGCTTTTCAAAATGTGACTCCATCAGAACATTGGTCGGAGAGGAATCTTTGAGTAAAGTCATTCAATTAGTAAAGCAGTGTTTTGTGGGTGGGATGTGAAAGGTAAGCAGGGATTTTTCTTCTCAAAAAACATTTAGCTGCAGGGAGACAAAAGATTAAAAAATGAGGCTAGTTGGGTGGTGCATGCTAATATTACATCCTACCCTTGCAGAGTGAGGACTGCTGTGGATCAAACTGAAAACCAGGAGGGCAGGGATGATTAGAATCCTTAGAAATCAAGGGCAGATGGTCAGGTGGGGTAGTCGGATCAAAGTTTAGGAGATTTCTCCTGGTACCAAATATAGGATGGGCTTGTATACTGCCATCACCCCAAAGTTGGTTGTCAGTCATTGAATCTTCAATGTGAATTAAGCCTGGAATGAAAATACATATTTACAATTTGGAGAATAATTGTTATGTAAAATAGAGTTGAGTTTCTGGAATATTTCTCTTTTCAAACT